>AP025068.1:243168-571421 GCA_036186865.1 Eustoma russellianum | reverse complement strand
CCCCCCCCCCCCCCCCCAAACAATGTAAAAAAGGCAAGATAAAATGAAAACACAACCAGGCCCTGATTACATTATTTGGGACAAGTAACACGAAGCCTGATAAACAAATCATTGTTCAATGTAATGTGCTACAAAATAAGTATATGCCTGAAGTAGCATATCCAGGAGCCAACTTCCTCCTTTATACACCATGATAATCATTGCTCAAACTGAAAAACTCTCCAGTATAAAAACAGCAAGAAAAACAAGGTCAAGCATGAAATGCTACATCTACTCAGGACGGTTCTTCACAATGAAATTTTGGCGGCTAATAGGGTTCATGACCACTGGGGGACCGGCAGTTCGAGGCCATGCCTGAAACTTCTTGTCAGTCTCTTCCCACCATTCGTTGATTGAAACGGTTTTTGGAGTTGTACCTGACACAACAGCCAGGAATATGACCAAGAAAACAGCAATCAAGACTCAACTATTTAATAAAAACTAGTAACTACTTGCCTCCAAAAAGCTTTGATCTGCGATAAGATGATCGCACAGATACGAGATAGCAAATGATCCAGCAACAGCACCGAATCATGAACAAGAATTAGTGTCTGTGCGATTCTTAAATGTGAAAATTAATTGTCACACAAATAACAAGTTCACCTTCACCATAGATATATCTGGATTCGTTCTCTATGAGAGGACAAGTTCACCTTCACCACAGATATATCTGGATTTATTTTTGTAATGACTGGACGATAATCTTTTTCCTTAAATACTTATATATATATTGCGTATATTGCGCTTCAAGAAACAAAAAAGAAAAAAGAAGAAAGATTTTGAACCTGTCATGAGACGGAATTATTTTCTACACATTTTAAACCATTGTTGTGATGAAATTAAAATTAAATCACTATTTAAGAACGCGGAACTTAGTTCACAGATACATGGTTCAACAGTGAGTAAGATGTTTAAAATACAGAGTTATTATATTGACCAATGACTAATTCAAGAATCGGTAGTAATCTTGATTTGTATCTTTAACACAGTTTTATGGAACTGGAATAATAGGGCACGTACCTTTTGTCGCATAAAGAATCGCAAGCTCGTTGTTCGAGATGGTATAACCCATCCATAGTCCATACATTTTGCAAAAATTATATGGATCCATGTCCTGTCAAATTCCACAATTGCCTGTGAAAGTGCTGTATCTACTTTCGAGGTACCTATAAGCGCTGTGGAGTAAAAGGTTGTTGTATCAAGTCCGTTTTCCTTGATACAACATTTATGATTTACCCCGTTTATGTGATTCAGAAGTATAGACGCCAAATGAGTACTCGGATACACGGCATACAGAAGCTGAAATCGTCATCGCTTTTTCACTGAAGGACTATGCAGTTGTTATGAAGCATTCAACCTATACAAAGATGTTAGCAACAGTATCAGTTCCAAATATTTCATCAATCACACTGAAAAAAAAAATAAGAGCAACAAAACTGTTGTTGAAGAGTACTCTTCAAAATGATTAAGTTACAGTGACAGGCTGCAGTGGAAATATTTCACTTTCCAGATAAGGGCCATCCAGGACTTCAATGATTCAATGCCCTCTCGGTGCATGACCTCTTTATCATTTAAGGCTTTGTTTTGGTATCTGGTGTACGTATGAAAGTATAACATGCAGAGAGGAAAGTTGAAAAACAGAATAACTGTTAACCTTGTTCAATAGAAAATAAACGGTGTGGGGTAAACCAAAAAAAAGTAACAGTATAGCTTTTCTTTAATTTTCGTCCCTTCATATATGGCAGAATTGGATGATATACTCCACTGTATTAACAACTTCATCAGCATCATTACATCTTAGCAAAAACATAGTAAAAAATATTTAATTCTACTAAGGAAAATAAAGCACCCCTCTCCCCACACACACCCCTTCTCCTAAGGTCATTTACTCTATCCGGCGAACACAACACCAAGATATTAATAGATCACTCGGTATTTACCCGTTGGCGGAAAACAATAACATGTCCCCAAGCTGACTTCCATGTCTCCTTTGTCAAGAGAGTGAAATTCACCTTAAACCTTTCAAACTGCACAAATAACCTGCACAGATCTTTGTTACATGAAAACACGGCATAATCTCATTTAAATCAAGTGGCTCTTAGAAGTTCTGGTACTGGATGACAAAGTAATTCTTGGGCACTAGCAATTGGAGCTTTGAGTATACAACAATTAAACAGAAGTAATTGAAACTGAATAATAACACCCCTTCTCACCCGAGTTCATACAGCCAGTTATGCTGATTCCTCAAATGATACCGCTTTCAAGCTAAAATAAATGCAGGTACCCCAGGTAGTAGTGCATTGATCTTATTCAAAAACCTATAACCTGCTTGGGACTTCAGCTCAATAGAATTAACTTCTGATAGAAAATCTCAAACTATCCAGCAACACAGAAAAACTCATCCAGTAAAGACACCAGGTAGCTTTGCTGAGCTGTGGAACAAGATCCAAAAGGTAAGCTAGCAGATAATAATAGAAATTTGCTTATTTAAACATGTTAGTTAATGAAAAAACATAACCAGCGTTTGTACATCATTAACTAGTGAGTCAATGCTGAAAAGGTTTGAATTGCTTACTCTTATTGGCATGCCATCTGCCAGCAACAATCAGTAGCAAAACAAAATTAATTCTAATACAGGGAGATTCTAAGCAACTTCTCAAATGCAGACCAATGCACGACCTTAATTAAAAAGCCAAGTCGCCATTAAATCCCATTCTCCTTCAGTCTACTTGGATCAGAAATTGCTCTTTACAGAAACAATGCTGGTATGGAAAAAAACATTGTTAAAGAAGATATAGTACACGTTGAACAGACACATTGATAAAAGGTTTTTCAGAAGACCAATGCTTAAAAAAGAATATCAGACCCTGCCTGAACTTAATTCATGAAATACAAGGGCACATCTACAAGGAAACAGGAATCTAACCAACAAAGGCATCCAAACATCATTCAAATTACTTAGCTAGAAGCATTGGAGCGTAAATCTTAATGGATTTTGCGCGCACCCACTTTTACAGATCTAAAATGGAGTAGAAATAAATAACGGAACTCCCTTTAGCTAACAATAATAAAGGCTAGGCCACCTAATCTTTCCAAACACCTAATATTCACATATAAAATTTCTCAGAAATTTTAAACGAGGATTAGATTCTAGCCTAAACAAACGAAGTTTATCCAGCTGCTAAATTACCGACTCATGCTCAACCGTCTTCGGCACAAAATTAGGGTTCGATAAAATCACTAGCAGAGAGTTGTTTCTGGATCAGATAAAGGCAAGTCACCGAAGAGTTGAGGTACGAATTTCAAAACTAACTACCACAACAGATGAATCTAGGGTTTTTAATCAGAGCTAAGATGCATGAGCTTACCAAGTTCACAGCTTACCTAAACACACGAAACGGCAGTCGCGATGTATCTCTCTCGATTGCAGATTGGCGAAAGGTATTTTCATGCCGTCGTAGGAGAATCACAAGCCTGACAAATGGGCCTTTGCCTATCACGACGGACATAAATTGTTGCTGGTATAGATTACTTGGCTTTTGATTATCCCATTGTTTCGCCTCCGAAGATTTTCGATTCGGGTATTTCTCATTATCCATGGAAGATGTCAGGTCCGCCTTCAATCATCCGTCAGACTCGAAATTCTCCTTCAACGAAACAAAAATAAGAATTACTGAATACATACCCTTTTCTCTTATCATTGCAAATTGATTCTCCAGCATATAAATAGAATCAGAAGATAGCCACACGGCATAGCTCAATTAATATTCGAGTTAAGATTTGTTTCAATAGGTAAGAATTCGAATACAGAAACACGCACAGTGTGGGTGTTCCATTACTGCTAGGCCGAAGCCCGAAGGTCTGATTTGCGGAAAGACACATTGTGTGGGTCACTGTGCAGGTCTTCACCTAACCTAGGAAACCGCTTGATTCCTGATTTCTATCCCCTCTAAGGCGGCGAAGGCCATCAAAACCGATGAATGATCTTTTGCTCCAAGAATCAGAAGATAAATGCGTCACATATAGAACAAACACATGTATCAATATCAAGCTATTGTAGAATTAAAACAAATTGGTTTATTTTATAAATAAATAGAACATCATTATATAACACCTCTCGTGTTATAGATAGATGCATTACATATGCAACAGACAGCTGTATCAGTAGAAAGCTACTGTAGAATTAACACAAACTGGTTTATTTTACAAATAAATAGAACATCATTATATAACATCTTTCGTGTTATAGATAGAACAGCACACATGTGTATCAATAACAAATCATTGAATACAAATTAGTCTATCTTTCGTATAAATAAAACAAAAAATAACTGCATCATATAACGCCTGTTATAATATAAATAAACAACTAACGGATGTATCGATAACAAGATAATGAATACAATTTGGTTCCTCTTATACATAAATACATAAGAATAACTATATTATAAACACCTATTATACTAAAGATAAAACAACAGATATGTGTATCAATAAAAGCTATTGAATACGAACTCCTTACTCTTGCATATAAATAGAACAGGAGGATACCTGCATCGTATAACACATGTTGTGCTACAGATAAAACAAGATAGATATGTATAAATATATATATATGACATCTCTTGTGCATTTGCATGTGTCAGCCGTGTTTGCTTATGTGATTCAACAAAGAAAGTATATTTTTAGAAGTAGTTTAACTTAATTTTTTTGTCAAACACTTTATTATACAATAGAAATAACAAATGATATTTTTTATAAAAATAAATTACTTCATATTAGAGAAACGTATAATGAGAATTAGAATAATCTTATATTAAATTTATACTGCGTATGTCGGTATTACTGTACTCTCTCCGTTTTAAAAGTATTATTATAATTGGTTTTTTTTATATAGTTTGTTTTAAAACTATATTGAAAGATCAATTATTAGAATAATTTTAGAACCGAAGAACTATATGGTACGATGGTTTAAATAAGCTACAATAAAGATAATTAGCTACTTAATTAGCATGATGCAAATCATGGTTCCTGTCAGCTTCGGACAAACTAAACTTATTTGCCACCTGCAGCTTTCAAAAGTACTCATATAATGAGTCACATTCTTATTATGACAAGGTTAAATGAATTGAAATCATGGAAAAACAAACCACTTCTACTCCTTTTTTTTCCCCGAGTCTAACGATGGTGTGTAAGTCTACGTATATATTACACGTTTAATTATTTCAAAAACAACTACGAATGTGAATCCTGCATATGAAGCTTGGCAGGACTCATCCAATTTCACTTATTGTGAATTAGAAACATTGAAACAATTTTTCAATCTACCTGGCATGACATAAATAAATAGAGATTTCTATCGTCCAAAGGACGTTTTCGGAAAGGACATTTTCGGTGCACTAAAAATTGTCTAATGATGTATTTGCATAAACTTCGCATTTTTACTGCTTCACAGATGGCTGTTTTGCCATGTGACTTTTGCTGCTTGTAAATTTGGTGGTTGGATAACAGCCCAAGCAAACATGCTGTGCAGTTTTATGAGTATAATTCAATAGTCTATCGGGTCCCGATTCACTAAATTGATTGTACTTCTTATATTGTGAAATAGCAATTGAGTGACACAATTTGACGCAATTTTCATTATAAGTCATCGGGAAAGTGTGTTTCTAACACATAGATATGGTTGCGTACATCCGATCCCTCGTACCCTGCCACAAAGACTTTAAGGCAATGAAGTAAATTCAAATGAATGTTCGGTTGTACAGCTCAGATAACTTTGTAAATGTTCCATAATTCCATATAGCTCAGATAACCAGATGCAGCATAATAAGAACATAACTTCATAACGAAATATAGAAGTCTATTTTAATAGAGACAAAGTCAATACATAGAGAGTTAATTACATCACTCTCCACATATAAGCCTTCTCCATAACCCCATTTATACGGAATCTATTGCCTCATAGGACTACTCATCTGAAACAAGAAGCTTCATCGGACACTTCATTTATGGACTCTTTCTTAAATAAATAACCTAATTGTTCTAAAGGGGTGACTAAACTAAGATCTCAATATTCCATTTATACATGTCCTCCTGTGGGACAGGAAGATCAACAGTAACCAATTTAGAAGCATCATAATTAAATGGAGTTTCAGTACCATCCACCATGCATTTTAGAGGGCGCTTTGAAGAGTAAGCACCGAAAACTCCACATCCCCTCACTTTCAGTGCTATCTTCCCTGTTGGAGTTTGGTTCTCTTTGCCATCTTGTTTCATGCCTGAAGTTATTTCCACATCAAACTGCTCCACTGCGCCACCGCTGTTGAACATTTTGAGCAAACCAATTGGTGCAAAAGATATCTCCTCACTAATTATCTGTATTGAAGAGTCGTGTGTTAGGCATGTCGTATACACTCATGTAATGTACAGTATAGAGAGCAGTGTGTTTTAAAAAGTTACCTTGATTGGGCAAAAATGGAAGAGCTCATACTCAAGCACCTTCAGAGTCACTGGTAATGAAGCTCCCTTAGGTAACCGCACCAGCTCCCCTGCAATTAGCATTTGCAGTAAGCATTAATTTATGCTCATAACTAGGTACCCGGCTGCGAATAAGGAGTTCTAAATGGGATTCTGGGCATGTTAATGCATCTAAAGTCCTGAGAGTTTGGCTGTCAGAAGATGACCTGAGCAAAATCGCAATAGCCAAGATACCTGATCTATGTGCATAGACTATTGTTTCCCCTTCCCAGTTTGGTCCGGCAACTAGTGCTATTGCGTCAACGTCATTGGTTTTAACAGAACCAGTTAGAGTGCCTGGAGATTCATCATGAATTCGTGTTTTCTTAGCAACCTTGCACCACCCAGCACCTTGGCAATTGAATACACCAACCACGCCACTGCACTTGTTCACATTCCAGATCTTGAGCAAGCTGCATAGGCATTTACACAATAAGTACCATGCCTCATTTTAGTATTTTTGGTTAAGAAGTTATTAATAGAAACTGGAATTTATTTTCCTTCAAATGGAAAAGAAAACCTTTTCCCATCTCTAGATGGATCGACAAAAAGGCAGTCACGTGTTGGTCGGCCTGGCAACTGAGCACGTAGTACAGATCCATCAGGCAAGACAAGCTTCCTCAAAAGCTCAAAGTTGTGATTCCCGGGCTTGTCACTGAATAATCACAAGTGTCAGAAGGCTTCAAAGTTTCCCATTCGCAAAGATTAATAATGTTGACTAAACAAGGGCACAACTTACCTGACATATATTGCACATCCTCCAACTGCTCTAGCTGCAGCATGATACTCAGCAGCAGGGTGTAGGCTCTGCACATACATAAAATGGAAAACAAAATTTATCGATATATTTCTCTATAACCAACTTTTGTAGGCAGTAGTTTAACTGTTCATCAAAGATATGAGTTCAATTTACATACATGAAACATATCCCAGTCAGGTTGCATGAATTCTCCGAGGAACAATGAGTTGTAAGCCACAGATGAAATGTGAATAGTGTGAGAAGCAGGGTCGCGAGGGAAGAAGTCATCAGAAGCTCTAACAACAGCAGTCTGCTTGGCACTGTACATCCCATCCGTGTTGTGACACATGCATGCAATGCAACCATTGTCTGGGAAATTCTTCGCAATTGAAGCTTCAAGGGCCTGATGATAACTGCGAGTAAGAGATACTCTGCCACCATGGCCAGCTCCAAGGGTTTCAATAATATTTTGTACATCAACTTTAACACCATCTATTCCACAGGAAGCCAGGTAGGCATGGAGCTCATTGTAGAAGTTATAGACCTTCTTTGGATGCACCAGACCTAATCCATGAACTGAAAGACTATCCTCGACAATATCTGGTTGGTTGCCAAGGATACCTGGAGACTGAACAGGAAATGCCAAAGCAGAATCATAGTGCTCCACACCGGCTCCAGCTGGTTGCACTCCACCCCAGTAGCCCGCTAGAGCATGCCAAACATAAATGTATCTACATCACATACAAAACAGGTATAAATAACTAAAATTCTCTTATGCACCAAAGGAACTAGTTTATAGGGAAGCCATGGGATAATTTTGCTTAAGTGAATGCAAGTACTCATTCTATGGCGAGCTTCACCAGTTATTATTTTAATGATTTAGTGAAGGTCAGATTTTTGACAAAATGAGGCTAATACTTTTGTCCATGCCAGCACTTTAAAAAAGGACCAAACTTGACAAACAGAAACTTGGTATAGCTTCAGAGATGCAATATTTTCATGGTTGACTTAATGCTGGCATTACAATTGAAAGGCAGCAAATAATAAATGGAGTAATGTTCTAACCAATTTTCAGTGCAAAAAGATTAAATTAAGTTTGTACAGGCCCAATAATAGCTCAAAGGTGTCGAGGCACACAGGTAGTAATTCAAGGAATTGAGCACTGATGCATCAAACCAAGTGGAATCTCTTACTTGACATTGTGTTTCTGCTTTGCCTCGTCCACGACATGCTTCAAGCCAGATCCCTGATTTTCAACACTATTCTTTTGGAACTTCTCGTTTTCTTTTATTCCAGTCAACCTATGTGCAAATCTGTAAGAAAACATTGCGGAAGTTGAGCAAGTTAGTACAAATCTACACATCAGAATTCCTATCCATTGATATGTTCTTAATAGCAAAATGACCCTCTAATCAGTAGCGGGATAAAAACATGAACACTGAATCAATTATTGATTAGTCAATGAGGATCTAAACTTACTGTGCTCCTTCCTGAACGAAACATCCACCTCCATTTTCCTCGACTCCACCACTAATCTGTTGCCAGCCATCATCTATAATAAGGAAGCGGGGAGGAGTACCACCCTTAGCCAAGCTGCAACGGTCACAAATCAGTCACCCTTCATCTACCAGCCATAGATTCAGAATAGCAGAAAAAGAAAACAAACATCAGCTGTCACCTATCAAGGCCTTCTTCAACACCCTCAGCCGTGACATCAGTGTAAAATGCATCCCAGGTGCACCAACCAAACCAATCCAGAAATGAAGGTAACTGGAAGCAAGCAGGACAAATATATGTACAAGGACTTCAACACTGGTGTCAAATGCTTAAAATCAAACAGAAAAATTCGAAAGGATCACAAGAACAAAGATTCAAATAACTCTCTTACCTTTTTTCGTTCGCGGTGACGAAAAGTTTGCATATGCTTCTCTACAGCCCTATTTCCAGTAGGATAGGAAATAAGTGGCAATTCAAGGCATATGAAAATAATATACAAGCCAGAACAATCATCAGCATCATAACGAGTAGCTATTTTAGAGGAGCAAATACTCACTTTACAGCCTGGTTGATGACTTCAAAAGGATTTGTCCCAGCATGCATGTAGAGAAGGTGAAGGCCTTGGTTTGTTTCCACGGCATTATCGCCTGCAACCAGATAATACCAGAAAATGGGGTCGTTTCAGTTCTTTCAAGCACTTTCATTTCTAGATATTTTTCCAGCCATATTTATACATGTCATGCCAGAAAATATAAGACTTCAGCTTGATCGTGCTTGCACTATCATCAACTTCTCCTCAGTTTTTAGTGCCATAATCTTCACTGTTGTGTGATTGAGAAAGCAGGATATATGTCCTACACCAAATATCTGCATGCATGCAGCATATTGGCAAAACTTTGTGATGGTCATGACTAACTCACCACTCTCAAGGGAGATTTCCAGCTCATTTTTGTCATTTCCTTGAAGGACAGCACGAAACTGGCCTTCAAGAAGAGGGAGGAACACTGTGTATATGACTGGGGCATCTTCCTGCTCTCCATCAGTGTTGTCTTTGCTCTCCACAAGCATAAATTGGGTCTCCAGAGGAACGTCTTTCCCACAACTTCCCATTCTTTGAGTCATCCACCATAGCTTGAAGCGGAAGCAGCACATGAAGCGAAGACCCCTAATGTCAAAAGCAATGAGCAAAATAGAAATAGCTCATGAGGATATGATCTGCTAAGTAAAAGTGCTTTGCCATCAGAAACACAGTTTTCACTCCCCGCCAGCTTCCATATACCATCTTCAATCATGAGTTTTCGTACTCTTGGAGATCTAGATATCCAACACTCTCACTTAAGACAACGATTGAAAACTAGAATAATGCTGGAAAACACATGACAATTGACTACGAAACAGAACATACCAAAAAAGATCACAGCCAAGTTTCCTGACCGTCCAAGAAAACAAAAACTAGTTTTTTTTAAGAACACAAAAACTAGTTCCGTCTTAGAAACTTTCTAACTGGAAATCATATATATGTATATATGTATATCATGAGGAAATTGAAGTAAGAACTAGCAAAGTTAGTATCGCAGCCAAAATATAAACTGCAGGTAACCGTTTTACAAAATAAAGGAGAGGACAGCATGCAGCTGAAAAGTTTACTCAAGTCTCAAAATCTTCCAAATTCTACAGCAGACCTTAAACAATTGCTGTTTCAAAACGAGTTTGATTTAATTTTAAATAAGAGCATCATTTACTTGGTACAGAGCGAGTAACAGGCTAAACAAGATCAGGTGAAAACAACATATATGTTGGAAAGCCTTCTGCTTGATACAATAATATTCAATCAGAGAGAGTTATGAGTCTTACTCTAAGGTTCCCACAGGAAAAACATGCAAGCTTTTGCTAAGTTCTGCAGCAGCGCCAATAAATGCACCCTCAACTAGGCCCACACCAGATCCTGGAGTCAACAGGATGTTATCATGCACTCCAGTCAAAATGGTCTTTCCATGAACCACAAGGTTGCCACCCTCAATTGAAATAGCTGGTGTTACAGTCATTTTTCCAGACTCTGATGCTGCGTAAGCGTAACAACAATCTGCAAATCTAGTAAAAGCACGATACTTAGATTTCAGTTGACACGTCTAGACTAACTTTTTTACTTTCTTTCTCTTCTCTCTAGCTTTTCTAAGAAGACACAAAGTTCAGAATCTTTATTTCAGGTTTCATCAGTCATGTCAAGAATGACTAATCAAATATTAGTAGCTCTCCAAATTTCAATGTCACACCCTCCTAGCCCTAAATTCAAGATGTCACATCCGTCGTACCCTTCTCAAGAATTACAAGGCTTCCTCGTATGACATCATAATCAAGTCAATCTCCAATAATGTAAATAAAGTTTAATAAAAATAACTAAAACCATTCAATATAATCCCGAATAATAATCCTCGACCAAAAGAACTGTCGAAAATTCAAATATCTAATAACAAAGTTATATATTGTAAATTATCTTCAATGCTCCTTCACCACTCTAACTCGTCAACATCCTCAATATAAATATACTTAGTCTTTCGCATCTGCGAAAAATGGTAAATAGTGGTATGACAAAACACGAGCTAATTAAGTAATCTGACTATCTTTTGTGATATAACGTATGTCTGGGAAACAAGTTCTGAAATAATGCGTAAAATAAAAATAAAACCTAAACTAAAACTAAGCATCAAGTTTCTCATCTTTACACATTGCATATAGTACTTTTACTTTTACCTCTTAATTGAGCTATACCATTTACCAGAATGCTCTGTCTAAAAGAATCTGTTCTAGATAGGCTCATAGATCCCCACCATGAGACAAGGGCATGGAGCTTAAACTCCCCATGTTATATATACTTTCTTTTATTTTACTAGTCATGCCACACCAATATAATTCATTCAAAAGGGTAAAAACACGATCTTATGTCAAAACTCAAATATCATCAATAGACTCTTGATTCTCTAATTATTAATAAATAAACATTTAACTATTAAAGAAACTAACCTATTAGCATAGCGTTTTTGTCCTCTTCCTATGTCTGCTACACCATGGTTCAATCCAAATAACATATAAATATAAAATCATAAATTCCCTAAATTAACAGGCACAGATACCACATCATCCTTTTTTGGTTTCTAATTCTAGTTTGACAGCAAACTCAGAAAGCAACAAGGATTCGTTTTCTTCTCCTTTCTCCAGTAAATCAATGTGCAAGGCTACCGACTTCGCCCACTCGTGAACTTCTTTTTCTTTACTTTAGATAATCAATTTAACAGTATTCTACATAAGTAACAAATTCAAAATAGATAAACTTAAATCTAAAGATTTATAGTACTTACAATAATTTTTCCCCGGAATCCTCCGTTCCATCATACAACTCCTCTGTTCCTAAGCGCGACCTTGAGTCATCCCCTCTTTGTTTCTGCTTTCCTTTCCCCCCTATGTATCCTAACCCTCTTTGTTTTTGTGCTCTTTTTTTTTCTACGTATCCTATCCCTATTTATATAATTTCTCTAGTTTTCCAATCTTATAAAGACATCTTTTCCTATTATAACTACACACACACACACACACACACACACACACACACACACACAAATGTCCTTTCCACCTCCTAGTATTTATCTATTTTCTCTAATCTTTAGGATCTAACAAAATTATATACTTCCTTCTATTATCTTTTTATTACTTTGTCTATAATAATAATAATAATAATAATTATTATTATTATTATTATTATTATTATTGTTATTATTATTATTTATTTTCTAACAAAAGTATAACATTCAATTAGACCAATTCAATTATTTTATGATCAATAAAACTCAGCTTACCCACCAAAGATAAATATTAACCTCAGCTAACATCAGAACGATATAATATCGACTGAAACAGCACAGCTGAAGAATTGAACACAAATACATAAGGTTATGCTAAAGCAGATACCTTCCAATTAAATAATCTTACACTATCAATTTCAGGATCCAGCAAGTTTCCTCTTTCTTTTAAAGTTAATTAAGTCATGACGCACCGAGTAAAACTTAGGAATGAAAGGACAAAATAGCAGCCCTGGTCAAGGGAGCAAGAAGTCAGTCAATTATTCCAACTCTGTTGTGGCAACAAAATTCACGGCTGCTATTAAATATTTCCATATATTTGATTGTTTTCGCGCTTGGAAAACTTATAATCTCTGATACAAGAATCAAACAATGAAAAAACAAGAGAAGGTTTGTTTTGCACAAACGTGAAAAAAACAGATGCATGCGGAGTCTTCTGTTCGTTAATGGATAGACAGATAAAATTCTGAAATGGATACAGGGTAAATAGAGGATCTTCTTCTTTTCTCTCTCTCTCTCTCTCTCTCTCTCTCTCTCTCTCTCTCTCTCTCCAGCTAAAGTAGCAGGAAGTGAAATGGGAAACAAGATTAAGGACAAACTGGTCATCAGATGAATATTAGAAAACATCTGAATCAAGGACCCACGTGCACGGATATCTCAATTCAATGTTGTATGTTTTGCCGTCATCTTACATATTTTAAGATATAAAACTTCTGTAAGAACATATATTACGATGTCTGGTGCAGAGCCTGCAGGATTCCCCCTGATGATGCCAGTACAAGTGTAGAACGATTGGAAGCCATTTTGGTAAAATAACATGCCAGAAACCACCAAAAAAAAAAACATATTTCACCTGAGCTTCAGGAAAGATATTATTAAAAGAAAAACATTTGAAGCCAACAAACGCAGAAGCTCTTGAATTCATTTCACAAATGAAAGTAAGACAAATTCAGATAAACTCATCTACAAACACCAGACATGCATGCACTCAGTGTAAAATTCGATTGGCGAAGAAAGCTGAGAAATTCAGAATGAAACGCAATCAATTGACACAACGAAAGATGATAAAATCCGTACCTTTGGGAGAAATTCTCTTCCTTGAAAACCCAGAAGATCTAATACCTGCTTGGCCAAAGAGGATGCAGATTTTAGAGAGAGAAGAGGAAAGAAATTGAGGTGAACGCAGAAACACAGACTTCGCGATTTTTATGCGGAAAGATGCGAGATGAGAAAGCCGAGCACTCGAGTTTATATAGTGGCCGGGGAGTACGTGCCAAGGATATTTCTAGATGTGCTTATTAGAACACGACGCGTAACTCTTTTGTAACCTTTTAGGAATACTATAGTGTACACATATATATGGGACTTTCTAGAACCAGTTGAAATAACACTATTATTTGTAATCATTACACAATTGTAATTAGTAGAATAAAAAAATTATGAATGGGACTATAGTATTTATGTTTCGTTAACATAAAGTTGTTCATTGACTTGGAATTCATTTATATGACTCCAATTAAACATGTCATTGTAAGATTTTGAAAGAAAAAGAAGGGTGGCAGCAACTAATAAGGTTGCTGTTTTGTGACCTTATGGTAGTATATTGGGAACACCTTTTTATTCTAATATTTTGAAAACACAATAGGAAAAAAATATTTTCTAAAAGTTTATGGAGTTAGTGGATGGCTAGGCTAGTAGAACTGAGCTCGTATACGGCCAATGGTCTTTTGTATCCACCACGAAGTATAATTCCACCTGATCTATGTGTTAATTTAGCGGGACCGGATCTCTTCATTGTCTCCATCCTCACTCCATTGCTCACCGTCCGATACGTGCCAGCAAGAAGGATGGTAAAGCTAGATGAGTGTCAACGGTATTTATTCCGGCTGATGTGACACGTCGTATCTGTACACATGTATATAGGGTCATGCACAAAACATACCCCTTCCTTACCCTGCAGTACTATAGTCCATTACAGGTTATATTTTTTTGATTTTGTAGTAGGGCGTGCACAGCATGTTGTGCATGGCATAAGTTACTTTTGGAGTCTACATGTATATTTGCGCATGACAGTCTGTTGCCTAGGCGTATTATCTTTTTGCTATGGCTTTAATGACAAGCAGCCTGTTGTTTCGCCTTCTTTCGACCATTGTATGAGTTGCATCCCCATTACGGTGTATTTTCGGGTCAAGGTTCGCCTTGGCCCATTGAGTAATACTATTTAAATTGTTTTCCAAAAAACATACAAATATTGTTTCTCAATGACCTATGGTGACAATCGCATCAAGCTGTGTCGATAAACTGCTGCTTCACAATATAATTACTTTATTCTATCATATTCCAAAGTCAAGAAAGAGTGAGTCGTTGACTCCATTGTATATGGAACCAAAACTAAAGACTGTAGTTGAACATAAATAAAGTTTTAGTTTCAGAAGAGTTAATTGCACATGGTATCCATTCTTTTCCACCAAGTTTTAAGTAGCATCCAATGTTTCATGAAACACACTTGCCATCCAGACTTATAGGGTTAATAGACACCTGGCATCCGGCAACCGGGAAATGACCTGCTGTAGGCGGTTTTTATGAAATTTCCTTTTTTTCTTCATTTTTTCCCCAAGTGGCGCCAAACTTTTCCAACCCTGGTTAATTTCACCCTTTTTCTTAGCATACTCTTCAGCATATTTCTTCTACTCCTCAGTCAACTCTCCACCAACTCCTTCCCTCTTTCCAGCCCAGGGGCTCTTACTATTCCTCCTAACCCATGCCTCACTAGCCGGATTCTCAACTTCTGAATAATCAACCATAACCCCATCATCCAACCTCTACCTGGACCAGACATATTTCTCCCTCTTTCCTTAACTACCAACTGGTATGTTAAATTCCGGTATAATGGAATTTGAGGGTAAGCCCAGAGCTCCAAGGTCCCTCGTCTGCTCTTGCCTCCTCTTCCCCTTTCCATCTCCCTCCAAGCCACTCTTTATTGACTTGCTGTCAATGTAAAAGTGTCTGAATGGACATTGTTTAAGTTGAAAACATGCTTGCCTTGGTATGCTTAAGACTGCTTCCAGTGATTGGATTCAAAGACTTTGAGCATCAAATCCCATAACAGGAGTTGCATTTTCTTTGATAAATTTGTGCGCTTTCGACTAAAGGCCATGGTGGTTGGTATATTTACTTACACAATTAGTGTGTTTATTTGCCAAAAAAGAAAACATGAAAAAGAAAAAAGGAACCAGCCTTTACCAGGGCACTTCTTTTCTCTTACTAAATAAAGAGTGATTCAAACGTGAAAGACATTTGAAGAAACTACATTCCTGCACTTGGCTTCACTTAGCTTACCTTCATTTAAAGAAAAAGAAAACAAATACTTAGTGCCTTTGCTCAAGTGCTTCGCATCTACTTCAAGAGCACGGAAGCTGGTATCTTTAGCATAAGTCAGTTACTCTTGAGAACCCTCCTTCACGATAAAAAGATGTGGAGCAGAACTATTCACGGTAAATTGGCGTGCTGTATATCAGCCTCAAGGACTTGATATTGTTTTTTCTTTAATTTTGAAGGTAAAATAGTGAACTTTGGTTAAAGTCGGATTAAAAGTATGGTTAAGTCCGGTCAAAGGTCGATTTCAGCGGTCAACGGTCGACCAGCAGGTCATCCGGATACCAGGTGTCTATTAACCCTATAAGTCTGGATGGCAAGTGTGTTTCATGAAACATTGGATGCTACTTAAAACTTGGTGGAAAAAAATGGATACCAGGTGCAATTAACTCAGTTTCAGAATGACATAGTACTCAAGTAGACACTTCCAGACTTTCGCTTTAATCTACCTTTGACATATATAACTTTCTAGCATAAAAGAAATACATTATCGTTTTTGTGTAGCTCTTTCTTCCTTTTCTTCGGACAGACTTGGCCTCGTTCAGATACGTTTCTGCTGGCCAACAAGGCCGAGCTCAGCTGTGACGAAAGTTCACATCTTAAGTTAGAAAGTTGTTAGTTTCAAGTTCAACTATTACGAGTGCTAACGTTATCTTCATTTTATAGTAGTATATTTTCCTTATGTATGTTTCAATTTTATAATAATTATTATTCTCATATATTAGAGTATTATCTATTAACCACCATATTGTTGCATATTTTGTAATAGCATATTCCTATGTATCTGTAAAAAAAATGGTATATATGCTTATGGTGTATTATGTTGAAATTTCAGGATGCAGATCAGGCTCAGCGGACTCCTAGGTTGAGTGATGACTTACGCATTGACCTAAACAAGGTGTCCAACGCACACGGGCTTACAGTGACTCACACAAGGTGTCCTCCGCAAACCAGATTTTCGGCCTATCAGTAGTGGAACACCCATACTGTACGTGTCCCTAGATTCGGACTCTTGACTTTTTAAAACAAATCCTAATATAAATACCAACTGAGCTATGTTTTGGCTTGCATTGTGAATCTTTGGTTTACAACTTCTTGTTCTCCACTTGTGTCATAATAAAACCCTTCCCGACGCAAGTCGGTGGTTTATGTTGAAATTTGAGTGTCTGACATGGCAATGTCGACAATAATGATACAATAATTGAGCATCTGATATCATGGTTTGTTTATTTTGTGTTTTGGTATTTGTTAAGTTACATCATTGACAAGTGATAGGGACACACGACACATAAAAAAAATTTAACTCTAAGGGTTAAATAATATTTCTTTTATTTTGGTCTCAAGTTCTTTTTTTTTTTTTACAAAACATGACAACGAGTCAGCGACACACATCAGAGTTTCATTGGAATCAAACTCTCTATCTTTTACTATTGAAGTATTGTTTTTTTTGTCTATCATCTTCCTCAGACATTAGCGATAGCTTTTGCTATGTTGGGATATACATAGCGGATGAGATCTGAGGAGGTAAAATATGAGGCAAAATATGAGGCCTCCAATCACGTGACGCCACGTGTACAAGAGGGCCCACTATTTACTTTTTTTTCTTTTTTAGAAAAAAGCTCTTTTATACACGTGGCGTCACGTGATTGGAGGCCTCATATTTTGCCTCATATTTTACCTCCTCAGATCTCATCCGATATACATAGTCGTTGTTGTTGACATCGACACATACAGATGCAACAAAGCCACGTCAGATCCAAGTTTGATACGACGCTTCTGGAAACGCGATTGATTCCATGAAAAAAAAAATTTTAAAAATCACCTTGTCACAAGAAATATCACGACTTCAGGTCTCTCCTTGTGTCCTTTATCCGACATAGCTATAGGTTCTTCTTACTACAAATTCGGTTCAGATCTGAAGAGGTCAATGACAAGGTAAAATTCGGCTCAGATCTGAAGAGACCAAACGTAAAGCAAAATATGAGGCCTCCAATCATACACCGACACGTGTACAAATTGGTCAGCGGTTTAAATTTTTTTAAAAAAAGAACAGTTTGTACACGTAGCGGCGCGTGATTGGAGACCTCATATTTTGCTTCACCGTTGACATATCCAAATCTGAACCAGTAGAAATTTTGTTATTAAGACAACTATAATCATCGAATAAAAACAAACTATAATTTAGTGGAGGAAAAATGCCAAATAAAAAGACATAAATGATTGTTTACTACAAGGAAGAAGATTAGTGAATGATCATTGCAAGCAAGATTAATTTATTTATTATTATTCTTTGTAATAACAGGCAAGAAAGCTTTAAGATAAGCATAATTTTTTAGGACAAGTGGAATCATCTGATTAGGTAATTACATATCAAAAAGGGGTCGCGCTTGTGCTATCGTTGGGGTATACTGGGTATGATTGATTGATTGATATCAAGAAGGGGTCGCGATATTAAGGTTACATAATATTATTTTTTTTTGCTCACGAAATAAACAAAAAGACAAGTAAATTTAACTATTTATATTCTCGAATAATATTTTATTTGTCGAACTTTTAAATTTTAGTGGTTAAACTATGACAAACGCGATACACAACCTTAAAACACCTAATATGCAACTTTTTTAAACTTTAAATCAATATTAAGTTTAATAGAAAGTTCTTTTTATTTTTCATAAACAATAACAAGAACAACACAACACATACTCAGTATATCTCAATAACAACTGGGGAGAGTACTAGACAACCAAACAATACATCCATCACAAATGATAGAGAGTTTGCTTCCGTTGATACCTCGGGCTCTATATGTACCTGCATAGATGACACAATAATAAAGATATGGTGTACTAGTGTGTTAGTAAAAGAATTTAGTAAATACAAATAAAAAACTTACGATATTAAAATAGCCATAACAATGTATATCCACAAATAATGAAAGACAAAGACAAAAACAAAAAATTGCAAAGTCAACCTAAAGTGTAGATAGTATCTAAGCCCCTAAATATACTCTAAGGTATCCATATATCTTGACTAAACCTCGTTAACTTTGATCCTCTACCTCTATGAATTATTATTATAGACCACATCATCAGAGAGGTACAAATCTAATAGGTCGTGCTTAATATGCTGATCCAAGTAAGTTTAGGAGACTAAATCCCAAGTGCTAAAGGCAAAGAAATGATATTTAGCCATTTAATTGATGTTTACAATTTTAATACTAAATAATGCTCCCTTTCTATGCTTTTGAGCGTACATGTCCAAAAGGTAATGTGCCAAAGAGAATTACGTCAAGTTAATATTGTAGTCTACGTTTTCCATTGTCACTTAGGTTAACATAATCACGTCAAGTTAATAAAACAATTATTAAAACTTATACCGTATGGTTGAAGAAAAAATAAAGAAACTTCTCATGTAAATTTACTATTTGCGCTAACAGTTTTCAATTTGTGTTTACTAAGTCCTTTCGCTAGTACACTATCACACTATATTCCTATTACTATGTCATTTATGCAGGTACATATAAAGGCAAGTGTTCACTGGAAGCAAGTTCTCTATCCCTTGGGATAAATGTATTGTTTACATGCCTGTTACCCTTTCTAAATCCTAACGATAACTTTTACTGTTGTTGGATATGCTAAGTATGATTGTTGTGGTTGCTGCTGCTTATTATCTGTTACAAAATTTTCTTAACGTATACTAGGGAAATGGCAGAAAAACTCGAAAGTCGTCAAAAGATGAATACATCAAACTATATTATTCAACTTTGTTTTACTTTTTTTTTTTGTTGAATATATCAAAATATAATGGTCTTGGGCAGTTTGAGACATGGTCCAAACACTCGGTCCGACACTATCAAGGCCACCCCACTTTGGATGGTGGATGCTTCTCCAACCCTTCATATACTCATGTGTGTTTTGTTAGGGTAGTTTATTTGATAAAATGATTCTAGTTGTCCTCAAACACCATGTTATATAACCAAGTTTAAATATACAACACATATCTAGTATATTATAACGACAGCAAAAGCAAAAGCTATTGTTATAGTCCAGGAAGTGTGAGAGGCAGGCCAACAAGAGGATATATAGTTTGTTTCTACTGAGATCTCCAGTTCTATATGTACCTGCATACATGACACAATAATAAGAATATGATGTACTAGTGTGTTAGTGAAGGAATTTAGTAAATACTAAGTTTAAATTTATCATATTTCAGATTTGTGGTTTTTTTTTTTTTTTTTGCCTTTTTGTGTCTTCAGCAAAGGTTGACATGAGGCGTATCCTTTAGAGAAAATAAAGCTTACTTGAAATATTTGAGAGACGGCATGATACACAAGTCTGGACTCAAAAGTTCCATATGTCAAGGTCATCCTTCATATACAAGATTCTAAGTCTTTATCTTCAAATCCATGTCATGTGCATGATTCCAACTTCAATTCAAGTGTACTTTTAGATTTAAAAGATCATATCCTGACTTCGAGTGACTCTATTGTCTCAATTAAAGAGTTTCGTAAAAGATATAAATCAGATCATTCAACAGCTTCTTAGATGAGAGGCCTAAGACTTACTACCCACAAAATAACTGAACCTATATCCGTCCCTTTATAAAAAACTGACGGCATAACCAGAAGATGTATCTCTTTATATACGATAATGTGGTAGTAACTTGTTTGTCCTTGTGGTATGTAGTTGTACCATTTTGCCTTCTACAGGCATGTAACTAATTGTAACATGTGCTTGTATACCGCCCTAATAATAGAAAGGCCAAAATTCAGGGTTTTCTTCTTCTTATGATCATGATTACATGAAATTTACTTTTTTTTTTTCGTTTAGTAATATAACTACTTAATCATACGATTTAATGAAGCAGAAAACATATGGTTATATAATAAGATCCTGAACTACACATGCAGAAACCATGATTATTCGACCTTCATCTGATTCCGTGTATTTCAAGTCACCCCTATCAAACAAAACCTGAATAATGATCAGCTAAATAATGTACACGTAGAACCCCGCTAAATCTGCAACATGACGTTAATTATGTGCACCTTTTAGGGCTGTAAATGAACCAAGCCGTTCGGTTGTTCGACTCGAGCTCGAGCTCGGCTCGGATAAAAGGTTAATGAACAGAGCTTGAACACCTTTTTCTGTTCGAACTCGGTGAGTGTCACCGTTTGTTTAAGGTGTTCGGCTCGTTAATGTTGTTTGTGAACTAAACGAACCAAGATTGAACAATTAAATATGTTTGCATAAATAAACGAACAAGCTTGGTTCGTTCGCTAAGTTAAATGAACCGAGCTTGAACAACGCAATGTTCGGCTCGTTCGGCTCGTTTACAGCCCTATACACCCTTTAACCATAAATTATATCCAAATTTCAACTCCTATTTGAACCACACTTTATATCCTAACTCGGTCTAATTCACTTCAACTCAAACAACAACAATAACATTATCCTATTGCCTTATAAACTTCCGTTTATGACGAGATATGAGACGGTCGGATGTACGTGGAATTTGATCTCCAACTGAATCGCGAGCGATCCAATATCAACTTCACATAAGTCAAGTCGATGAAGACATGGAAACCTCCATGGCCACTTCTAGGGTCCAGCAAGGTAAAAGTTCACTATTTCTTTCACACCATGAAAATCGAAGCAACCAGCTGCCTGATTTTGAGTTCTTACCAGCAGCTTTTATTAAACTCAATTGCAGGGAGAAATTTTTTAATCAAGTTAAAAGTCCAAACAATTAGATGGTTATGTCGATCAGATTTGATGCAGTAGTCGAAGTCAAAGCCTGATCACAGAACTTGGACCAACTGATAAGATTGCTGCTTTATAACTTTGCATAAAGTGTAAAGTAAAAGTGTATACATCAGATCGCGAAGCAATCCGACCCCTCTCTATACTCTACACAAACGATGAAGCCTAGTACAACATGAACGCCTTTAACCGAAGTCAAAGGAATTCATAGCGGTACACATGCATGTATCTTTTCACTTTTTTTTTGTGTGTGGGAAGTCTCTACTTTAACAGTGAGATATTTAAGTATAAAAATAAAAATAAATAAGCCGATAAAAAGTTATTTTTTCTTCTTTTAAGAATGTAGAAGTTAATTAAACATTGTATATTAGAGACTCTTATCCCGCTATATACATTGGAAAATGTTTTTGAATATCTTGATCTATGACATTGAAATAACTAATAATTAGAGTTAATTATCGTTATACTCTCCTGTTGAATAAAAACCATAAATTTAATGAGCAAACAGGATAAAGATAGCACTAGAAAGGGAAAGACTGACTAAAAATGCTTTGTTTGGTTATTTACAATGATCTCATATTACGAAAGAAGAAAGTTGTAACCATGAGAAAGCATTTCCTACTACTTTTTTCTTTGGCGTGAACTACAAAATTGTGGCTAAAAAAAAAGGTGTATTAGCAAATCAATCAATCATATCCATTATATCCAAACGGCAGCAAAAGTTATCGTTAAGGTATGAGCAGGGTGAACGGCAAACAAACAATATCTCTATCCCAATGGATAGAGAGTTTGCTTCCAGTGAGATCTCCGGCTCTATATGTACATGCATAAATGACATAAAAATAGGGATATGATGTGCTAGTGTGTTAGTGAGGGAATTCAGTAAACATAAATAGGAAGCTTCCGATATTAAAATAAACATAAACGTGTATATGCACATATAATGGAAGACAAAGACAAACAAAAATAAAAAAAGTGCAGAGTCAACCTAAAGCATAGATAATATCTAATCCACTAAATATACTCTAAGGTGACTCTAGATCATGTATAAACCTCGTTAAACTTAATCCTATGCCTCCATGAACTCCTATCCTAGATCATGTCCTCAAAGAGGTGCAAATCTAATAGGTCATGTCTAATCCGCTCATCCCAAGTCAGTTTGGTACTGCCCTTACTCCTCTCTTCCTCTGCAATGAGGCTTTCAACTCTCTGATAGACGCCGTTGTCTGCCTCTTCTTGACATGCCCAAATCATCTCAGCCTCCCCTCTCTTATCTTATCTGCTATACTAGCCAACCCTAACCTTTTCCGAAACACCTCATTTCTGATCCGGTCTAGCCTTGTATGTCCACACATCCACTTCAGCATTTTCATCTCTGCCACTTCCATCTTCTGCGACTGCGGACTCTTAATGGTCCAGTAGTCTGTTCCATATAACATTGCTGGCCGCACTGCCACCCTATAAAATCTTTCCTTTAATTTAGTTGAAAAATTCTTGTCACACAGCACTCCTGAAACTACCCTCCATCTACACCAACATGCCTAAACTCGGTGTGCTACATTACTATCTATGTGTCATATTAACACATGACACGAAAATCATGCCAAGTTTCTTTAACTGTACAGTCATCGTGATAGTTGAAAGAGTAAGGGGATAGAATACAACAACAACATCGCTCCATTGTTTTAGAGGTCTGCCTATGACATAGTATAAGAGGTCGGATGTACGCAACCATTACCCGTGTCTTTTTAATTGTAAAAGAAGCAGACGACGAGTCAGAAAGGAAATTAGCAAGAAGTAAACTTTACTGAATTAGATGCGTTTTACCAAAACAAGGGCAAGAAAACAACTATAAATTGTGACTGTTCCTCCCATCTCCAATGCACAAAATCACAAACCATTCACAAACAAAAACTCTTTTTAACTTTCTTCACATCAAATTTAACATTTTTCTCAATTCAAAAATGGGTTATTTTGGTGCAGGATTAGTCCACATTTTCATGGTGATTATGCTGTGTTTTTCAGTGGTTGCAGCCCAAGATGGTGCATTTGGACCTTCAGCACAAATGGATTCTGGAAATGGCATCTCCCTAGCAGCCTCAGGAGCATTGCTTTTTTGCTTCTTGTGTTTCAATTTACTGTGATTTTCTTCACTGTTCGATTGATGAGATTTGATTGCTTTGGCATTGATGCATGAAGAAATTAATGGTTTTAATATGCTCTATTTGTTTTAGACAAGTCTATTTTTAGAGATATTGTGTTGGATATTGTATAATAAATGATTTATCACGTATGATTTCTTAACTATGTAGCTACTATTGCGTTAGCTATAGTGAAATATCATTCTTTTAATTCATGATTTATTTTTGATAAACTTTACTTGAAGTTTATAGCGACAGGTGAGATCCATAAGATTTATTATACGTGACATTCATAGATAATTCATTTATATACAATATTATAGATAACAATGTGTAGCATGAAACTTCTTTCCTCATTAAAAATTCGACAAAAAAATATAACTCATCATTGATCATGGAGGCTAGATTAACATACTTCATACTTACAATTTAAATTTGGAACTTTTGTTTCCTCTGTTGAGAATCCCACATTGGTAATTTGAGAAAAAATACATGGCTTATATGAGGATGAAGTACCACCACCCATTGCCTTAAGGTTTTGAATGGATATGAGCCTCACCTCATGTAAGCCCAAGTTTCAACATGGTATCAGAGCAGGTTTAAAATGTGGACTCATCCCTTCCCTGGCCCATGGTTGGCCACTTAATGTTTTCCCTCACTTAAGTCCAGATGTTCATGCATGGCTTGTGGTTTGTGATTGATTGAGATTGAGGGCGGGTTGTAAGGCGCGTGTGCATGTCAAGCCACGTTGCCACGTGAGGGCGGGTGTTGAGAATCCCACATTGGTAATAGACGCGTGTGCATGTCAAGCCACGTTGCCACGTGAGGGCGGGTGTTGAGAATCCCACATTGGTAATTTGAGAAAAAAATGCATGGCTTATATGAGGATGAATTACCACCACCCATTGCCTTAAGGTTTTGAGTGGATATGGGCCTCACCTCATGTAAGCCCAAGTTTCTCCTCCCATCAAAATCCCTTCCGCCATTAAGCTAAACCGAGTTTGAGTTGAGTAATGATTGTCACTTTTTTTTAAGAGCGTCATTTGGAACAACTGGTAAGGTTGTTGTTTTATGATTTTGAGGTCACGGGTTCGAACGGCGGAAACAGTCTCTTGCACAAAGTGTAAAGTAATGTTGCGTACAGCAAATCGCGAAGTGATCCGTCTCTTCTATATACTTTGCAGAAATACAGAATCCTAATGCACCAGGAATGCATGGTCACTTTTTTCTTCTTTCTGTCTTTCATTTTTTCTTTCTTTTTTTGCGTTTAATTTTATGAGGGGAAAATGATTGTCCTGAATGATGATTTTGGGTTTGCTAATCCATTTAGAAGTAACAGTAGTAGGATGTAGCCCATAAGGCCTATGAAATGGGGCCCTCACAATTCTGTCTAATCAAATTTCCGAAGAAAAGGATCTTTTATTTATCAAACGTATGAAATTACATCAAGAACAAAAAAAAATACCAGAAAGCCTACTACAAACTATCCGTTCTATGGACATCACTAATACACTGAAATGCAGCATCCTGATACTTTACGCGACTCAGAACTTCCTTCCATAAGAATGATGAAGAAGGTAGCTGAGAAATACTCCCATGTATAAATTGGTTACGCCAATACCAAATGCACAATACGCCTGCACGGAAGATATATCGCCACTCAAAGGTGATGGATTCTTGCTGCCATAAGTTACTCAAATATCATTAAGGTCTGGAGAAGGTGAGAGACATGCAAACAATACTTCTATCACAAGATATAGAGAGTTTGATTTCGTTGAGAACACCGATTCTATATGTACTTGTATGATGACACGAATATGGTGTGCTAGTGTGCTAGTGAAGGAATGTATTAAACACAAATAGAAGTACTTCTGATCTTAAAATAATCATAATCGTGTATATGCACAAATAATGAAACACAAAGACAAACAAAAAAGTGCAAAGTCAACATAAACTGTATCGATTATCTAAGCCCTTACATATACTCTAACGTGCCCCTATATCCTACCTAAACATCATTAATCTTAATCTTCTGCCTCCATGAATTCCTATCCTAGGTCATGTCCTCAAAGAGGTGAAAATCTAGTAGGTCATGCCTAATCCGCTCATCACAGGCCAGTTTGGGTCCACCTTTACTCCTCTTCCCTTTTACAGTGAGGTTTTCAACTGTTCTGACAGACGATGTTTTATGTATTCTCTTGACATTTGGAGAGACATCATCACTCTATTCTATGTTAGATGCGAGGTTAAGCTTTGTTGAGCTAAAAGATGAGCCGGCATACTTCTTTTCTCGGGTGTATGTGTGCAAAATATATATTCAGAAAACATTATAAGCGATAATGTCCTAGGCAAAAATGCTCAACTTTAAATGCAAGAATTAGCTTCACTCTTTATCAATCATGCACCTTTAAAAAGGAAATCCGTTAAGAAAACTGAACTTTTCCTATGGTAGCGTTTCGTGTTCATGTACATATAGAGCTGGGGGTCTTACTGGAAGCAGACTCTCTATCTCTTGGGATAGAGGTATTGTCTGCCTACCATTTACCCTCCCCAGATCTTAACGATAGCTTTTGATGTCGTTGGGATATACTGGGTCCGGATGATGATCTCCTAGATTTTTTTCCTTCTTCTCAGAGTTAATTATTACTACCTGACAAAATCCAACACACCCTGTTTGCTTTCAGAAGCCAATAACCAACCAGTATATATATACCTAGATACATATGATTTTTATACGAATAATGTTTTAGAATACATCTTTAAAATATATTTGAACAGGGTCGAAAGAAAAAGTATAAAGAAATACACCTTGTTTTATATTGTTATTGTTCCGTATCAACTTTATTTTCATAGAGTTTAGGACGTCCAGTATAACTAAGTCCACAAATTACATATAGAAAAAATAACAATAAAAAAATATCATGCTTTGCGATGCTATTCTATAAATTAGCACGTTGTATGCATACTTGTACAAGAAACCCTAAGTTATGAGGGACACTGTATTTATTATTTTTCGTCTTTTTTCTTTTTGTTTGTTTGTTTTTTGGTTCTTATGGATGGTGTTTTTTTTTTCCGGGAGGGGGGGGGGGGGGGGGTGATTGCATCTGGTTAGAGAAAAAGACAACATGATAGCGCAATCGAGAGCAACGAAATGACTTTCATTGTCATTAACCAAGTAAAAGGACGTACTCAGTACATTAGGTTTCGGTGTTTGTACAGAGTTGTGAAGGAGTCAGATCGTTTCGCTATCTAATGTACGAAGCCTTATCTTACACCTTGTACAAGAGGCTGTTTCCGCAATTCGGACCCGTAACCTCATAATCACAAAACAACAATATTACCAGTTATTACAAGATCCGACATTATTGCCATTAACAAAGTAATTCTAATATTTGTCGTGACTGTCTTGCAAGAGTGGCCCGCCCTCGTTGCCATTAACGAAGTAAATGTACTATTTGTTGTGTCTGTCTTGCAAGTCTGGACATAATACATAAGGGCTTAGAAAAGAATAAATTTAAGGTGGCAAATGGTTTACTCAAATGCTTTTTCTTGAATTTTTAACATATGGACGAAAAATTGAAAGCTAACAGAAAGACGAATAAATGGGACAAATACAGAAACAAAACCGTACTTATAACCTTATGAACTAAACTTGTTTTTGCTTCTGAGCTTGGAAAGATCTCAGATCATAATCATCATTATCTGTATACAGTATATCCCAATGACAGCAAAATCTATCGTTAGGGTCTGTGGAGGGTAAGTGATAGGCAGACAATACATCTATCCCAAGAGATAGAGAATCTACTTCCAGTGAGACCTCAGATTCTATATGTATAGAAATATCTCAGATGAGTACGTCAATTAGCTAGGTCACCTATTCCATCATACTACATTGGAATTGGAAATAGAAATATAAAAGAAGAAAAATAAAGATATTTATATTATTAATTTTATTACAATTGGAATGATCTCCGTCAATTAGGTCACCTATACCGGAATCACTCCAGAAGAGTAAAACTGACAAACATTACAATCACATTACCTAAATCAACCTATACATACAACAACATTATCTCATTGTCTTAGAGCCTTCCACTTATGACGGAATATAAAAAGTCGGATGTAATAAACCATATCCATATATTAGAAACACATAGAGGTTAATTCCCGATAATCCACAATGAAAATTGCGTCAAGCTGTATCGATCAACTGCTACTTCACAATATAAGAAGCTAGCCAATTTAGTGAGTCATTTTATTTTACATACATTTATAAAGTTTGACTTTACATACATTTATATATAAAGTCAAACTAAAGTCATTGCACGTAATAATTAGGGTTCGAATTGTCATCCATGTATTTGTGTGCTATAAAAGAGTACGTGCTTGTTAAAAGAAGAAAAACATAGATATTTATAGTATTAATTTGTTGGAATCTCATTAGTAGTCAAACGTTAATGAAACTCACTTAACAACTATTTTTTTTTGGACAATGGCTCATTTATAGTGTTACGTCCCATCCCTCAAGGGGGTCAAAAAAAAAAGAAAAATGAAAAGAAATAAAAATAACATAGTAACAATCCTAGTCTATTTAGAATTTAGAAACTAGGATAAGTCTTAAATCAAACACAATGAGGAAGATGTATTTGAATTTCCAAGATAAATCATAAACCTAATTGAATTATACCTAAACTACTTAATATACACTTATCTATATAATAACCTAGCCTACACAAATTACCCTCATCATATACCCAATCTTCGGCCGTCTCCCAGCAGCAGAAAAGAAAAAAAAAAAGAAGAAGAACGCAGCCTGGACTTTGCCTTCCAGCGCCGCCAGTCCACCATTTGCAACAACATCAAATTCTCTTAATTGTTGCAAATCATGTGTCTCCACCATCAGCAAGAATTAAAGAATAAAAACAAGAGGAGTGCAGCCACTTTCTTTGTCTTCCAGCCAAAGCATATAGGAGGAGGAAAAAATAATAATTCTTGTCCAACCCCAAGCCAAATTCAATTGTACGGGATAGCATATCGAGATAGGTAAGTAATCTCCATATACTTGCTATGTCTTGCGAAAATCTATATGTTATTTTGGTATAAACTTCGGATCATGCATTCGTATATGTGATTGAATAGATGATTGTCTATGGGTGTATATACTCATGTGTGTGTCCCGTGTTTATATATATTTTGGTTATCAGTGGCCGAATGGCCTCTGTTGACTTGTACATATGCATGAGTGAAATATGTTTAATTGTATATACTATGAATAAATATACATGTTTGATATTGCCATATATAAATATACTTTGTTTGTTTGGTATTGGCCGAAAGTTTTGAGGTGCTGCATGTTGATGGATTCGGCCAGGGGATGGGTTGTGTAGGCATAATATTTGTAACTATAATAAAAGTGTCACTCCATCTTCAGATTCTTTAGAAATTCATTTTACTTAAATTTTGAAGAAGTGCACGATGTGGTACACAATGTGCGCTTAAAAGTTGCATGGTTATTTATATAAATGAATTGTACTACTTCATATTTTGGCTGAATACGGTATTGATTTTGGGGGAAAAGTGGGTTGATGAATGTACGTGTATGTATATACATGTATATGCACATGTATGGACGTGAGCATCTATATGTATATATGTATGCGGTTGGGGTATACTATTTGATATTTTGGACTTCTTGGATTAGTTGGTCTACTTGTGTTTGGAAGTATTTGGTAGTTGAAGGGCACTTTGGTAATTTTGACAAATTTGTCATTTTGGCTCATTTTGGTAATTTAGGCTAACTTTGGTACTTGGAAATAATTTTGAAAAGTTGCATTTGCATATTTTTGGAAATTCACCCTTACAAGGGAAATATATCGGTAAGCCGGGTTGATTCCTATTTTGGTTATTGAGCGCTGCAGATGTAACTACCTCGTCAGGGACAGGGTTTCTGTATGCCTATTTCGATTGCTGCAGATATAACTACCTCGTCAGGGACAGGGCTTCTGTATGCATATTTTGGGCCTGAGCGTAACTACCTAGTCTGGGACAGGGTGCAAAGGCATATATTTGGTGCTATAGACGTAACGACCTAGTCTGGGACAGGGTGTCTATAGTATATTTGGTTTTGGGGGAATCAATTCGTAAGTCTTACGGTATAAGTCACTTGTAAGGAAAGTGCTATAGCCATTGCATTTGATTTTGGACTTTGGACCGATTAAACCGGATTTGGTTATTTGGATTTTTGAATCGGTTTAATCGGATATGGACATTGGACATTGATATTGGAAACATTAGTTTTGAAATAATGGGAACATTGACATTGCATTGTTTTGAAAATTTGCATCACGTTTTAGCTTGGACTAACCTCTGCTTGGTTGTTGTTTGGTTTGACTCGGTCATCGGTCTATTCGTTGACTTTGTTACGTACTTAATTGGACTTCATTTTGTACCTTGTTGGGTCTATCTGCTCTATTTGCTTTTGGATGTTAGGTGCAGGGTTGTAAATTTACTTGCGAAGAGAAGCATGATATTATTTTATGTTGCTATATATCGTTATCACACTTGCTTCTCCGTGTATGATCCCATGGTAAGTATAGTGGGATTACTTGCTGAGCGACTTGTCGCTCAAACCACGCTTTAACATATTTTGCAGATAGACAGGTGATTGAGTTAGCATACCGAGGATGACCAAGAGTGGAGATATTGAGGTCGATGACATTCCAATGAGACTTTCGAGGGCTTAGTTGAGATAATGATTTTCGATACTCGAGGTTTATGTACTTTAGACATTTAGTTATATCTACATTTGACATTTGTATCAGATTTAGATTTGCCTAGACATCGATATTTATGATGATGATTATTTCGAGGTTTTAAATTTTGACTTCCGCTGACGTGTATCTGTTTTGATTTTGACGCTTTGTATTCTCCTTAGTGAGATACGGCGGGTGCACTCTTCCCGATGTTAGGGCTCGGGAGCAGGGCGCTACATATAGCCATTTAACCGGTTGATGACCGGCTGTTGTCTTTTTTTTGTAATTTTTTTAATATATGTTTTGATGACCGGCGGGTGCCGGTTGAATAGCTGTAAATGAGTCATTATCTAAAAAGAATGACCATTAAGTGAGTTTCTTCAACATTTGACTGTTAACTGAGTAATGAATCAATTGTTTGGCTACTAATTGAGATTCCTGGTATTAATTTTATTACCAATGTTTTAAGATCCACATCATAGTGATTGGTGAGCCTATTATCTTTACAGTTTGATCAAGGTCCTCGGTCTTTTAATCACTTTTATCCTATTAAGTCACTAACATTTTTTTTGAAATGCTTATAACTTTCAACTTTAACATTACCCCATAAAAAAATGAAATGTGAATAAGAAGAATTAAAAGACCATATGATCTTTCTAGATATATAGGATCTTAAGGGAAATTCTATCCAACAGTAATTTAATGCAGGCATTGCAGGGTAAGGTTATTATTCTGTGATCTTAAATTTACGTGTTCGATCCGCGAAAACAGCTTCATGCACAAGGATAAAGCGGCGTAAATCAGATCGCGAATCGACCCGACTTCTCTCCGGACCCTATGTAAATGTGAGAGTCTAGTGAACTGGGAATATCCTATCGTACAATAATTGCATTATTTTTATATGTCAGACCATTTTAAGTGACTGCATCATACACACCATTCAATAGTTCAAAATTTAATTATACGATAGGACAGCTGTATGGTAGGGGATAGGATCCTCTCACCGCTCCTCCCTCACCGCGTACGTGACCGCACGACACGTGGCAAAAAGGAGGAGTGGTGAAGCTGGGTGAGGGTAACCCGCATCCAGTCTCACCACCCCTACTGCTGCTACATGTCGCGTCCTGGGCCGTACGGTAAGTTACCGCGCGGTGAGAGATCTCATCCCCTATGGTAGAATGCCCACAACCTTATGTTATAGTCCATTCAAACTATATTTAAATATTCCTTTTTATCCAAGAGTTATCGTTTCTCCTACACCAAAAACGACTAGGAGAATAGACAGATGAAAACGTCTGAAAATCCAAGATGAACTACTTTCAAATTCAGGCTGCTTATTTCTTACACTCTATCGTAGAAGTTAGTTGGGTTCGTCCAAATGGAGATTTAAATCCTTCTTACCAAAACCAAGAAAAAAATGGAATCTTTACGTGCCTTATTTAACTCCTTGCTTTCATGTTTACGTAGGGTCTGAAGAGGGGCCGGATCGATTCACGATCTGATGTACGCAGTCTTACCCTATACTTTGAGTAAAAGACTATTTTTGTAGTTCGAATCCGTGACATCAAAGCTATAAAATAACAACTTTATCAGTTGCTACAAGACTCGTTCTCTAAAAGGACGTTTCTATTATACTAGTGTCCTGTGTTTGTTGGTCACATCCATCTCTCTGATTGATATCAATGCAAAATTTGGAAGGAAAAAGATACACCAAACTGAGATATTTTAAAGTTTAATCCATTATGTCACTTGTGCGCTTTGATTGCGTTGATTGACAAGAAACGCATTAATGATCCCAAACTTAAAACGTAAGTGCTTCACGGTTAAGTATATTTGGCCACTCATTTTTAAAGAGTAGTTTATGTTGTAAAACAGGTGAATATATATATTAGGTGTTTATATTATTTTACTCTAATTAGGAATGACTCCAAGTGATGTTTCTAATGGAGTCTTTTAAAAGAATATTCATGTAAACGCGTATATACATATGCATATACTGTTGAACAAAATGGAATTGCAGTGAAACGTTTGCTCACAGTTTTTGCAGAAAAGAAAAACTACTTTTATTCCAATAAAACAACTCTTAAAATAGACGAAAAATAAACCAACTGCTATCCTACAAACTTGGCCAACTAAGCACACACTAAACGCACTACAACCATGTTAAACAAACACTCCTACAAACTAGGAAACTAAAATAACTACTTTGACTCGGTTGTGCACGTATGCTGTTGGTGTTGTCATGCATCCACGTTAACACCTCCCCTCAACACCAACTTCCTTCATCTTTCTCATACCAAGCTCATGTGAAAACTCTGCTAATTTGCTGCCATGAAAGCTTTTAGTAAACACATCCGCAATTTGGCTCGTAGTACTAACATGACGCAAATCTAACTCTCCTTGTAACACTTTCTCTCGAATAAAATGATAGTGTATCTCCACATGCTTAGTTCTTGCGTGAAACACTGGATTTTCGGCCAGTTGAATACTTGACATATTATCACAATATAAAGATACCGGATAATCTACTGGCTCGTGCAATTCCTTCAGTAATCGAATCAACCACGTCCCTTCTTGAGCAGCCATCGCGGCTGCACGATACTCAGCTTCCGTCGTGGATAATGACACCGTTGGTTGTCGCTTGCTACACCAAGAAATTGCACTAGATCCAAGCTTGAACACGTACCTGGTTGTTGACCTACGAGCATCGCAATCCCCCGCATAGTCTGCATCACAATAACCATGCAACTTAAGTTGACAGTTTTTCCCGTACAGTATACCCACTCCAGTGGTACCCTTCACATATCTTAAAATTCGACGCACAGCTTCCAAATGCAACTTCTTTGGATTCTGCATATAGCGGCTCACAACTCCTACAGCATACGAAATATCAGGCCGCGTTAAAGTTAGATATATCAAACTGCCAACCATTTGACGATATAAAGCTGCATCCTGCAAGTCTTTCCCTTCATGGGCACATAACTTGATTCCCGGTTCTAATGGAGAAGAAGTAGCCTTGCACTCAAACATGCCAAAACGCTTTAATAAGTCAGTGATATACTTGTCTTGATGTAACAAAATGCCAGCTTTTGTGCGCTCAATTTGCAACCCCAGGAAATGCGTTAGTTGTCCCAGCTCCTTCATTTGAAAACGTACAGCCATATTTTCTCTTGTTTGGTTAATCTCTTCATTTGCATTTCCAGTTATAATGAGATCATCTACATACACCAAAACTACAGCTAACTTTACTCCAACCTGCTTGACAAACAAACTAGTATCCGCATGTGTCACTGAATAACCACTGTGAATGAGAAATTCCGCAATCTTCCCGTACCACGCCCTTGGGGCTTGTTTTAACCCGTACAGCGCTTTGCGTAGCTTACAAACATACTCCGGATGCTCTTGACTCTTAAAGCCCGTTGGTTGATCCATATAGATTTCACGATCTAACTCTCCGTGCAAGAATGCGTTCTTCACGTCCATTTGCCACAAGGTCCAGTCTTTGCTTGATGCCAAAGCAAGTAGTACTCTCACTGTTGTAAGCTTCGTTACAGGACTAAAGGTTTCATCGTAGTCCAATCCACATTGTTGAGAGAATCCACGGGCCACTAGACGTGCCTTGAACCTTTCTAACGAGCCATCTGCCCGTTGCTTTAGTTTAAACACCCACTTGCTAGAAATTGGTACAGCATTCACTGGCTTTGGTACAAGTTCCCACGTTTGGTTTCTTTCTAAGGCTTCTATCTCCTCCTCCATAGCCTTTACCCATTTTGGATTGCTCATTGCTTCTTCAAAATTTTGAGGTTCTGAAATGTTAGCATCAACAACCAAAGCTGCATTAACATACCTTGGATTAGGCTTCTTCGTTCTTTCTGACCTTCTAAGATGCACAGCATCTTCAGTTGGTTCGCGTGGACACTCTATGTTTTGCTCCACTTCTGCTTCCCCTTCACTTTGTTCATCTATCTCCCTTAGGTTCAGCGGAATGTGTGGAGAATCAGTACCTTCAGCATTCTCAAGATTGCTTGGTTCAGTGCTGAGATCCTCAGCCTTAATCCACCACGAGGAAGCTTCATCAAATACCACATTACGAGATACATAACATTTTCCAGTTAGTGGGTTACAACATTTCCAACCCTTTTTCTGGCTATCATAGCCAACAAATATACACTTAATTGCCTTCTTATCCATTTTACTTCGTAAGTGATCAGGAACAAACACATAACAAACACATCCAAATACCCGTAGATGCTTCACAGTAGGTGTTACTCCAAGTAGCTTCTCATATGGTGATATGCACTTGAGTCTCTGCTGAGGCAATCTGTTGATAACATACGTTGCTGTCTTCATTGCTTCGGCCCAAAAACGTCCAGGTACGTTCTTAGCATGGAGCATACTACGGCACACCTCGGCTAAGTGCCTATTCTTGCGTTCAGCCACACCGTTCTGCTGTGGTGTGTTTGCGCAAGAAAGTTGCCTACGTATTCGATGTTGTTGAAGGAATTCCTCAAACTCAGTTGAAAGAAACTCTCCACCATTATCTGTACGTAAAGATCTTACCTCCTTACCAACAAGTGCTTCGGCCTCCAGCTTGAACTCCTTGAATTTTCTGAATGTCTCAGCTTTCTCTTTCATGAAGTACACCCAAACAAAGCGTGAGAAATCATCAATAAACGTCACCATGTATTTCATTCCTTTAAGAGATACCTGCTTCACTGGACCAAAGACATCAGAGTGTATCAATTCAAGAGCTTCCTTGGCTCTAAATTTTGATTCCATGAATGGGATTTGGTGTGCTTTACCATACTGGCACCCAGCGCATACTACTCCAGTCTTTACTTCTAGCATGGGCAATCCACGCAGCAATGCTTTCTTCATCATCAAGGCTAACTTGAAGTAGCTTACATGGCTTAGTCTCATATGCCACAATTCTGCTGTTTCGTTCCTACTGGTTTTGTTAACATAGGCTTCTCCTGCGGATAACACATACATAGACTCTACTTTCTTCCCTTCTATCATTGGTTTCTCCTTGATCTCAAGATCAGAATAAACCTTAACATCATTGGGTCCAAACAAAACATGGTGTCCCAAAGCTGTTAACTGGGCAACAGATAATAAATTCTTTTGCATACCTGGCACGTGATAGACATCCTCAAGTGATACATTTGTTTGACTGTGTTGTGGTGTAACCTCAGACTTACCGACATGAGCAATGTGCAATTTTGTGTTGTCTGCAGTAACAACTACTCTCTTCCCCATATACTTGCTCATATCTCTTAACTTCTCTTTATCACCTGTCATGTGATTGGAGCAACCTGAGTCCACTATCCAGTCAGTTTTAAAATCAATCTGCCTTGGAGTAGTATTCGCAAGAGCAAGTGCTCTTGCTTCATGAGTGCTAACCTCTTCATCAGTAACCATCAAGGCTTCTGCATCCCATTCCTCTTCAGCCTTTGATGTCACGTTATTGCTCTCAACAGTCCTTCTTTTTGACCAACAGTCTCTTGACCGATGTCCTCTCTTACCGCAAGTAAAACACTTGCCAGCAAACTTGTTTCTACTGCCACCATACTTTGGACTCTGCTCTTTATCCTCTTGACACTTCTTGTCAACTTGATGTTTGGATTTTGTGCTAAACCCAGTCTGCTGCCTAGCTGTCCATTTACTCCTATTCATGGACAAGGCTTGTTCTTCGGTTCTCACAGATATAGCACCCATTTGTTTGGCTAGTGCCTCCTGTCCGGCCAGCAGATTTTCGAATTCTACAAGTGATGGTTGATTTGGCCATCCTTGTACTGCAGCTACAAATCCTCTAAATTCAGGCTTAAGTCCATGTATAATAATCCTTTTCGTTCTTGTATCACCAATTGGTGCTTCAGGATCTAATTCTGAAATCTCTCGACACAATGCCTTTACTTTATGAAAATACTGAGCAATAGTTAGCTCACCTTGTGCAACGGTTAGCAGTTCACTTTCTAACAATTGTAATCTCGTATCATTTCTTTTGGAGAACAGCTTGGCCAAAGTGTCCCAAGCATCCTTTGGTGCGTTTGCGTCTTTGATGTGTTCCAACACATCTTCTTCAACGGTTGTCTTCAAAACAAACATTGCTTTTCCTGCTTTAATTTTCCACTTTCGTAAGGCTCCATTTGTGTCTTCTGGTGCTGAGACTTCACTTCCTTTAACAACTTCCCATAGATCTTGTCCTTGCAAATATGAGGTCATGCAAGTAGACCATGTGTTGTAGTTTTGATAGTTCAATTTCTTGATACCACCAACAACTTGGAATTCACTCATCTTGTGGATTAGTATTTTGAGATTTCAGAATTTTTATTGCTCTGATACCAAACTTGTTGAACAAAATGGAATTGCAGTGAAACGTTTGCTCACAGTTTTTGCAGAAAAGAAAAACTACTTTTATTCCAATAAAACAACTCTTAAAATAGACGAAAAATAAACCAACTGCTATCCTACAAACTTGGCCAACTAAGCACACACTAAACGCACTACAACCATGTTAAACAAACACTCCTACAAACTAGGAAACTAAAATAACTACTTTGACTCGGTTGTGCACGTATGCTGTTGGTGTTGTCATGCATCCACGTTAACATATACTTCTTCTGCCTTAAAAATATTGTCATCTTTTATTTTTCAACATTTGATTTATACATTGTTGAAAAATAAAATATGACAATATTTTTTAGACAGAATAGATGTAATAAAGGGCAGGATGTTGAAAAGTAAAATTCGTTATTTCTATAATTGAACAGGAAAGAGGCCGGATGGGAGGGGATAGGATTCCCTCACCGCAAAGGAGTGCGGTGACGCGTGACCGCGCGACACGTGGCAGAAAGGAGGTGTGGTGAAGCTAGATGCAGGTGACCCTAAGCTAGTCTCACCACTCCCTTTGCTGCCACGTGTCGCGTGGTCACAAAGGGGGTGAGGAAAGTAGGGGTGAGGAGATCCCAACCCGGATGGGAGGCTGTGGAATTCAGAGTTTGCATATGCACAAAACAATAAAGGCAGGCAATTACAAGAATATCAGGCTCATTTGAAGGATTCGTTTTGATGCTTGATAATAAATATCTGTCATTTTCATTAATAATTTGATTATAAAGAAAACGCTCAAATTCACCAACTTCGGTGAAGACAGGATATATAAGGCATCCAGCTGTTCGAGTTCAGATCTCCTCACCGCTCCTCATTTACTGCGTGCGTTATCGTACGACACGTGACAGCAGGTGGGGCTGGTGAGCAGATGGGGAGTGCAGTGACTCACCGCACGGTGAGAGGATCCCATCTGCAGCTGTTGATGGAACTCGTTTAGTTACGGATGAGTATGATCTGATTTTACACAGACTTACGTCTTCATCTCCGGATGGGATCCTCTGACCCCTTCGCCCCTCACCTCCCTTGGTACCGCCTGCCACGTGGCACATAAGAGAGGTGGTGAGACTGGATGGGGGTCATCCGCACCCAGCCTCACCACCCCTTATGTGCCACGTGACGGGTGGTCATTTAATACCTCTTTAAAGGAGGTCAGTTGATCTGATTCCCTTCATCTCTCACTCAGACTTTCCATCCATATTATTACATGACACCCGATAGAATTATCATCACATCGTCTACCGTGAGTGGATCCAACCCCGTCCAACCGAACTCCAAAAATCAGTCTCCATTCATAATCATTACAGCGGTCGGATTTAAGAAAATGCTGTGTCCACTTAGCAGCCACTTGTCACATATCATCTGTGGCTTTCCTTATCAGAGAGACCACATGGTACGATTTTTTGTGTTTCTTCTAATACAACCAACATACCACGTTTTAACAATCATTCCAGAACATGGCCTAAATAATTAATACAGCGTCAACGGAATATATATATATATATATATATATATATATATATATATATATATATATATATATATATATATATATATATATATATATAGAGTGCCAGTACAGTTTCCTTCGTGAAATTTCGTATTCCATCTCTATTGCATCGCCCCGTGACGAAGTTACTAACAATCATTAAGTAATTAATCATCAAAGAATAAGATTAAGACAAATACAATAATAATGGGTCTACTCATATATCTTCTGAGTTAGGTATTAATTTGTAATAACAATCTTGAAGCAGGATCTTAAACAATGGATGAGATCAGAGGAAGTTGTTTGTGAAGCTATTTGTGAGGCCCCTAATCAGATACCTCCACGTGTTAAAAAAACAATTCTTAAATACAGCTGCCACACATGAAGACATCTGGTTGGGGGCCTCACAAATGGCTTCACAAACAGCCTCCTTTGATCGCTTCCACTTAAACAAAAGTTTATGTGATCAATACATATAACTCAGATACTACATGGGTCTTACAAGAGACTCTCTGAGGTATTGTCATAATACATTAAGTATTATGACTTTCATGGTGTAACCTAAATAGTGAACTCGAAGACTCCATAGGACGATCGTTCGAATTCAAAGTGAAGTGTTGGATATGTAAATGATAAGATAGAAATACATCAGCTGACAGTGTATAAGCTAGTCTTCTCGAAGACATTTGGAGGTACTCTTTGAGTAGCAGGTGTCAAACACAGGTGAGGTTATTGCCTAAAAACTCTTGAACTCTGAGAGCCTAAGAGGCCGTCTTCCGAGTTCATGATGTTAGTCCTGTTACAACAGACACAATTTACTTCTTCTACTAAAAGGATATGGATCAACGAATTCCTCTTTAAAGGGATAAAGGACACAGATAATAAAGTCTTTACTGAAGTATAACTCCTTCAAATTAATCTTCTATGAGTATGAGTTATCTTCTACTACAATTAGAAGCAACATGGGTATAAACCTACTAGGGCTCCACTTTTTAGTTACCGTCCTAAAGTCCCCTATAATTGGTCTATCAATTCTCCGGGTAAAAGTTACTCACTCCCTACACTATTACATTTTAAGACTTTTTAAAACCTTTACTGACTTAAGCATCGAATGACCTGTACAAAATCAACTTCCATGGTTTTCTAACCATTGTTTGTCTATGGTTAACCATGTTGGAGCGGATGCATCAAATATGAATGTTAACATGACAAGAAAAACATATTCAAAAGACTCTTGTGTTGATTGGTATTAGACTATTAGTTACTAATAGTGTAATAATTTATATTTGATCACTAAATTTAGCAGGGTTAGATGTCGAATTTTAAAGTTTCCTCTTTATTAGTTTAATAATTAACCAATTTGACATAAGTTACTTAGACCTATATTTATATAATGAGATTCACTCCTTACTCTCCATCGTCGGATGTGGAGTATTAAAAATCAACTTGATTATTGACTTCCAACCAATGTTTCTCAAAATCGATTTGTTTAAAAAAAATAAACAACATTAGTATGGTCTTAGAGACTCCCGTTTATATTTAGGTTGCGCCTGCCTTCGATATTTCATCTCTACGACTAGACGAAACGGATGGTTTGGAAATTTGAACATAGAGCAGCCCACGATGCCAGCATATAAATAAATTGAAATATGAAGGAAGCAACATTAAATTTCTTCCAACCTTTTTGGTACACCAACTATTTTTTTTTTTTTTTTGCACGACAATTATACCGTTCTCGCTTCCACCTTTCACGGAACTTAAATTTCAAAGGTTTGGTGATTCAAGACGCCCTTTTTTCCAAGAAGAAACTCAACCGTGATCGTCACGAAGAATACAACTTCGAAACGATCTTGTTTTGACGGTGATGTTTTGTGATCAATATACAACAAAAACCACATACAATCTATCTCAAAAACAGCAAAAGTTATCGATAGAGTTTGAAAATAGTAAGAAACTGGCAAACAAACATAGAGAGCTTATTTCCAGTGAGGCTCCCAACTCTCTATAGATAATGCGTTATAAACTTTTTTAGATTTGATGGTTTGATTCTTTCTCCTATTTATTTATATTATATATTTACAATGTATGGATCAAATTCTCATGAAACTGAATGGAGCATACATTAACGAAAATTTCCCACTTAGCTTTATTTGGTATATGAGATTTTTTTATTATTAGAATTTTAATTAAGATTATGGTTTTTTACATTAATATCTTAACTGTGTACTGAACAATACAATCAATTTGTGTCATTTGTTCTCCGACATACACAAATCGCGAATTACATAAATATTGTCTTCCATCTTTACTGTTTTTGTAGTTTTAATATTTCCAAACTCATGTAAATAAAGTCGCTTGAGGTCCCTTTCCCCCCAGCTTCTCTTAGTTTCTTGGGTCAAAGAAACTACTGAATTAATTAATGTCGTCATTATGGTTTGAAATAGTCAAAATAGTCTTAACTAATCTTAAAACATAGTTCAGTTGAAATTAATTTGTCAGATTATGACAAGAGGGTTGCAAATTCGACTCTTGAAATAGCCGCAATGTGAATGTTTTACTGTTGTTTGGACCATAAGTTTTAATCCAATATGTTGTGAATGGTGGTCAAGTTTGTACAAGATACGTTGTAAGCACCTTTGCATAAACCTTCGACTTAAAATACGGCTGAATGATTCTGATTTGCATCATCCGTACAGTTTCGTGGAACTAAACTAGTGAGTTCAAAGATTTGTCTTTTTTGCATGAACCTTCCACTTAATCGAACCGAATTGTTCGCGAACTGTTCGAGTTTGGTTCGTATTCGGTTCGAATCCATTGGTTAATTTTACTTAAACGAGCCGAATTCTAACACCTATTTGGGTTTTTTTAGTTAAATGAGCTAAACTGTGTGTGAACAGTTCGGCTCGTTTAAACAATTATAGGATTATCGAGCCGAACTCGAACCAATTTTAAAGCTTGTTTAGCTAAACAAACTGAACGAACAGTTCGTTTAGCTAACCGAATCTGAATTCAAAAACCTAATATTCGGCTCGGCTCAGTTCGTTAATACCTCCTAATAAAATATTCGACTAAATGATGTCATTTAGAATAAACAAGGAAAGACACCCTTTTAACGGAATCATGATTTCTTCATCTCAGGAGTAAATAAATGACTTTTCATGGGTGATTATGTAGACGAATTGTTGGAATAAAAAACTTACATATAGTTAAAAAGAATATATATATACCATTTAAAAAGATTTTTCAAATTATAATATGACAATTGATTATTTGTATTCTTTCAAGTTCTTGAATGAAATGGCAAGATTCTCGACATAGAATAAAGAAGAACAAAAGTACCTTTAAAAGAGGAAAAGAGCTTCAGATTCCCCTAAAAGACTTGCATTTGTCGCCTATTTGCTATTTTTTTTAGTCCCACCATGTCCAACATTATATAATTTTATAATGTGTTCTGATTTTTTTTAAAGAAATGTCACAACTCGAATACCAATAGAACTATGTTATGTAATATTTCGATCCTTTGCTTGTATAGTGAAATATTCTTTGTGGGTTTCACTAGAAAACTAGTGGAGCTCCAATTCATGTTTCTTGCCATTTGATAATGTAATAAATTTTTTGTTGTACATCATATTTTTAGGGGTGGGGTGGGGAGGGGTAAATTCGTTATGATATCATATTCCAAAAAATAGATAAAAAGAAAGTATAATCATGGGTAAATAGTCAGAGTTAATTCCATTAGAAAATCATTTTTATAACTTGACACCTATAGTCATTTTTTAAAGTTAAGGTCCCATTATTGCATTCTTAAGTTACAGAACTATTGTTTGTCTGACTCTTACTCTTTTCAGACCTAGCGATAGTTTTTAGTGTTCTTGTGATATATTGGATATGGTTGTTGTTGAATAACTAAAATCTTGTATATGACACAAGAAGAAGAAGATACCACATTAAATAAGATGTCTTGAACCAATTTCCTTTCGCTTAATATGAACATATCATAAGTTGCACATGACTTGATATCAAGCTCCAGTTTAATAATTTGTGTTTGGCGCCGCTGGAATGATTTTCCAGTACGATGCAAATTGACATTTTTTTATCTTGACAGTCAGTCTGAACATTATTTAGATAACCGGCATACATCTGTCCTAACCTTTATTATAAGATATGATTAAGCCGGATCTTCACCAAGGGTCTAAGACGGTCTTAAATGAACGTTGACAGTTAACTCGAAAAATGGTTAACTAGTTTGAAATTGGTAGCTGGAATAGCTTCCTGAAAGTCCTGCACAAGGAAGCAAAGATCAGAGGTCCCGGGGGGATGACCCCGGGTAAAACCTTCCGATGCTCAAGTCAGTTTGGGTCATTTCTCACTGAGAATATAGTTCAGCGTATGGAGTTAGAAAATTCTCACAGGTCTTAGCCGAAGAGAAAGTTCAGTGTAATAGCTCCAGGTTGTATGAAGAACGGATTTCGAATTGGGATCCTTTTTCTGGTCTGCCTTGGCCTGCTTTTATTGGTTTTTTCCCGCTCCTGGCCTCTGATAGCGGATAAGATGTTTGCTTGGGGCAGAAGGCCTATGACGCAGTAGGTCTGCTGACGTGACTGGTAGACCAGCTGATGTGACTAGTAGGTCGGCTGAAGTGATTTTGACGTGCACATGCTTGATAGCCAGACGTGTACTCTTCCTTTGAGCTGCACTTCTGCCTAATGGTTCCATGATGTAATGCTGTACTTGATTCCTTTGCTGAAGTGTAGAACCAGGCTTTGCCGAAGTGCAATGTTGAATCTGGCCGAAGTGATCTGGAACGTAACACTCATGCTGAAGCTGAGGTTGAAGTTAGGTGCCGAAGTGCGATCCTTGGCCTATTCTTCGATAGTAAAGAGGATGTCATAGGGCACAGCCAAAGCGCAATCACGGCTGAACAGCAATACTTGGGTGCTGAATTGCAGGAGTTATACAGTTGACTGTTGTTGACTAACAGACGATTAATTCTGATTTATAAAGATATAAAATAAGTTTGATTTAATATCACAAAGCGGACACAGGTTTACCCGCCAGCCGGGGACAAGAATGCTATAAAAAGAAAATTAGAAAATAGACAGCCATATTTTCCTCGTCTGCTAAAAACTTCTAAATTCTCCGAAAAAACACGCAGACAATTTGCGTGATTTCTTTTTTTGATGAGGGAGTGGGTTCTTCCCCAACTGTACCAGAGGTCCCTTAGCCAGGTGGAATATAAATCGAGGGATGTGTTCCACCGGCAGCCCTGCAAAGGGAGAGGACACATGAGATTCATCCAGTTCAGAGGCAACCCTTGTAATATTTCAACAAGAATTGTCTCCACACGGACTCGAACTCGGGACGTCAGGGTTCTAGCCCCAATCACCTTTGTCACTTACCACTGGACTATGCCCCTGGGGGCAATTTGCGTGATTTCTATGTTTATAAGGTATAGGATCTCCTCATCTATTTTTCCTCACCCCACATATTACCGTACGACATGTAGCAGCAAGGGGGTGGTGAGGCTAGATGAAGGTTACCCGCATCTAGCCTCATCACCTCACCCTGCTGCAATGTGTCGCGTGGTCATGAGTGGAGTGAGGGGATTGAGGGACATGAGATCCTATCCATGTTTATAAAGATGAGAACACATCTTTTTATGAGTGCTTATAAAGTATTAATTATGAAGAACATATCATGAATTTGTGTGTAAGAAATTTTTTATCGGTTCGAGGAGGCTAAAAGTAAGTCAAAATATAAAGCATGTAATCACGTATTGCTACGTGTACAAAATCAGTTTTTTAAGAATGTGTGCTGCACTTTTTTTTAAAAAAACTGCTTTTATACACGTGGCGACACGTGATTGGAGGCTTATATTTTGTCTCACTCTTAATCTCTTTGGATCTGAACCGATTTTTTATACCCTCATTTGTAGCTCTTTGCAAGTTGTTTTTGTCTGTCTAGTTTGATGCATGTTATACAGTTGTCTTCAAATAATTGTCAACAATCGATATTCTATTTTATTTTCGCATGTCTAATATAATTTTTACCTCACAAAAGGTACAAAATATAAATAGCCAATGAAACATATCCTAAATAGTTATAACTAAGAAGTCCAATAATAAACGGTACGTTAGATTTAAATATATGCAAGTGTATAGTTCACTTTATGGTGGTTTGCTTCCCACCTAAAAGTATAGTGGTCATGTATTTGTTTATTTATGTAGTCGTTGTTTATTTATGTGATATGTGCATACCATGTATCACTTATATACTTATCACGTATATGTTTTGTTTCTCCACCTGATAGTATAGTAGTTTATCAAATATTTGTTTATTTAAATAGTTGTTTTATGTGTTTAGCATGTATATGTCAATGGCATAAATGAAAACTTACCTTGAAGAAACTGGTAAGTTTGATGCTTTGAGACCTTGAGGTCACATGTTTGAGTTACGGAAATAACCTCTTGCACAAAATTTAAGAAATGCTGTGTATATCAGATCGCAAAACGATCCGGCTTCTCCTTAGATACTAAAAAACTCGAGAACTTAATAAAATGGGAGCGTCTTTTTTTTTTATGCCAATGACATAAAGAGAATTTACAATCTTCTAGAAGTAGAAGAACTTTCAGAAATGTTTTGATTTGACAATTCAAATGCCCTAATTTTCCTTTTTTTTCATCAAAATTTTCTCGTGTTAACATTGGTGTTGGTGTGATCATAACTTAGCATACTTATTAACATCAATATTGGTATTGATTGTCTATGTCTCATCCTTGTTAGGTCCTTGTTAGACTCTAACGATAGTTTTTATTGTCGTTAAGATATAATGTGTATGAATGATGTTGGTGGTGGTTTAAATATAATTCGAGTTTATTTAGTATTATAATATAGGAAAAGACCAATAAGCTCTCTCTTCCCCCACAGCCCAAGCGCCCCTCCCCCCCGGCCTATAAATACCACCTCCCACTCTTCCTTTCCTCATCCCGACCCTATACCCTAAAATAATCACTTCTACAGTTTTACTCAAATCTCTCTGTAAAATTCTCTCCAGCTTTCCTTTTTGTACCTCTCAAACGATGGCGTTTCAGGCTTCGTTGATGGTTTTGGTTGCTCTCTTGGCTGCCGTCGCAGTTTCTGCTCAGGAAGCTCCGGCTCCCTCCCCTACCGTCGGCGCCGGCTTTTCTCTTCCAGTCTCGAGCTCGGTCGTCGCTGCCTCTTTGATTTTCTCTTTCCTTTTCGCCATGCTCAGGCACTGAAAACATTTTCATCTCTATTTGGCGGATCTATTTGATTACTGTCGATTAGTATTGGATTTCAGTATAGTTTGGATGTTGTCTTTATTTCCGATTGTTTCAGAGTTTTCATTTTTTTATCATTGAGGAGGAGAATCGAATCTTCGGATTGGAAAAATTCTACTCAAATCTAAATCTATGCTCATTGGTTTAGAGAATAGCGAGTGATTTCAGAGTTTTATTGATATTTGTTATCATATGATGTATATTTATCAATAATTCCTTTGAGCTCTTTCTGGTCTTTGTGGTGTGATTTCTTACATTATTAGACCAATTTATTTTATTCTGCTTTTCGCCGTGGAAGCTGTTGAAGAAGTACTTTGCCTTGTGATTCTTCCATTTCAAAAACAATATTATAATTGATTTTCAGAATTATTTTACATTATATGAAAATATTAACTTCGACAATATTTTAAAGTCGAATGGTAACTCAACAGAAACCCGAAAGAAAACAAAAAAATTTATGTAAAAGAAACAAAAAGAAAAACGAAATGAAAAACAGGGAGAGAACGGAGATGAAAGATTAACAGAAAATGTTGTATTAGTTAGATGTAGTTATTCTTTGACTCCTTCTTACACCCTCCATACTCTAACGATAACTTTTAATGTCGTTGGAATATACTGGATGTGATGGTTGTGGTAGTAGTTTGTGAAATTTATAACACAAAAACAAATATCTGAACATTAATGAGGTATCTTTGTTAAATTATCATCTTATATAAAAATTTAAACCGAGAAGGAACCATTCTACTCAAAGTAATGATACATTGACTTTGTTTTCATGCTTTGAATGGAGCTATAAAAAATTTATGCAACATATTAACTGTGGGTTATTGGTATGAATTGTAATTATTGTGCATGTTCATGTTTCTATTAGACGGCATTGTTCAATCTATTCTCCACTATTCGTCACGTGTCATCCACTTACCCTCATACATTCTTTGTTGGTCATTCTTCATTTAGTCTCACCACTCCTTCTATTGTCATGTGCCAGACGGTGAGGAGATGGTGAGAGAATTGAGGGTGAGAGAATATCATCCCGCATTGTGGAAGGCATCAATGCTACATACATATAATGGAGATTTTCTAACATCTACATGATGAGATTGATCAATGTTTTCGTTAATATTGTAGCATTGACATCCAGAGCCATTGAATCCTTGTAAAGATTCATCGCATTCTAGAGGCATGATAACTTATTACCGGATTTTGACATGGTATATGGTTTGACTAAGTTTGCAAAATATAATATGATCATTAGAAAAACACAAATTATACAATTACGTAAGCTCAACGAATAGACTTGATAGTTATTAGTCAACCATCAATTTAATATAATGCACTATAAATGAGCTGCATACTTGACCATTTTCCTTAACAGTTTGATCATCATGAGATCAACAGCCATCCCCTTAGCTATCTTTAGTTCGTCATTGCATATGTCAGTTTGCAATGAATATATTCTTTATAACTTCATGGCATAGCCCAGTTGGTACTTGAGTTGAGATTTGCTCTAAGAGTTCAAGAGTTCGATTCCAAGAATACGCACAGTGTGGTTGTTCTTCTGCTGCCAAGCCGAATGCCTGGTTTGCATGGAGACACCTTGTGTGAGTCATTGCGTAAAATCTCACTCAATCTAGAAGGCTGCTGGACTTCTGATTTGCATCTTCTGCTCCTTGGAACGGTAGACATCCGGGCGAAGGATTTCACCTTTTTGCTGAAAATATTCTTTATGATTGACTGTTAACATAAGGAATAGTTAGTGATTGCATTTGCACATGTCGATTTGCAAAAATTTATGTTTGAATAGTTAAAACCAATGCATGTGAACTGAGTCTTGATACTCACTTCTAACGCGACATATTAACCTTTAAACGTGGACGGCGCTAAGAAAGAAGCTCCACGCGTGACCATTTGGAAGTCTGAACGTAAAGCAGGCGGCCCACCATTCCAAAGAAATAGACAAAGAACAAGGCAACAAAATTTTTTTGACAAAGGAGAAGCCATGAAAGGTAGTTGCAATGTAAGGGGTTCAATGTCACGAGATATAGCTCAGTTGATACTCGAATTGGGAGTTGCTCCAAAAGCTACAAGTTTTGATTCTACGGATACACACAGTATGGGTGTTTCACCGTTGCCTGGACTAAAGGCCCAATTTGCAGTGGACGTCTTTTGTGGGCTCTTTGTGTACGATCTTCCCAATCTAAGAGGTTGCTGAGCTTCTGATTTGTATATTCCATAATGCTACTTGAGGCTGGGGCGATGGGGGCCTTCAGGACCAAAATATGACATTTTGCTCTAATGTAAGGGGTTCAAATTCTCTTAGTGGTTTGTATTTGAATTTTTTGACAGACATTTTGCTCCAATGTAAGGGGTTCAAATTCTCTTAGTGGTTTGTATTTGGATTTTTTATAGATCTGTTAAGATAACACAAATATTATTTCACTTATTACATTAGCACACCATAATCTTATTATTTTGTCATCTATGTAGGTACACATAGAGCCGGATATTTCATTGGAATCAAGTTTTCTATTCCTTGGTATGTAGGTATTGTTTACCTGCCTATCACCCTCCCCAGACCCTAACGATTGATTTTGATGTTGTTGGAGTATGATTGTTGTTGACATAGATTTGTTAAGATAAAACAAATTCTAAAAATAGTTTACTGATACACATATTTTTGATTTATATATTTAACATAGCTATGAGAACGAGATAGTAAGACAGACTTACATACTGGTTTGATGTCAATTTATTTTTTTCATAAGGCAACCTAAATAATCTATCAAGCTTTTCATACCATTCCATGTTAATTTTGATTTTTATTTTGAACAGGCGTACTCCTCAAACAGAGTAGTTAGATGTTAGGGGTGTTAACGAACCGAGCCGATTTGAATACTAGGTTTTCAAATACGGATTCGTTTAGCTAAACGAACTATTCGGCTCAGTTCGTTTAGCTAAATGAACTTTAAAATTGGTTTGAGTTCGGCTCGATTACACTATAACTATTTAAACGAACTGAACTTTTTGCGAATAGTTTAGCTCGTTTTAGTAAACGAATCCAAACAGCTGATCGAATTCGACTCGTTTACATACAATTCCCGAAATGAACGCGAAACAACTCAAACAGTTCGCGAAATATTCGGTTTGTTTAAGAGCCCTAGTTGATGTCATGATTGTGCCGACACAATATTTTTCAACTACCAGGAAAATTGACATTTTTAACCTTTGTAAACATTATTGATGCAGGGAAATGGTTTGATAGGTACACCTTCCACCGAATAAAAAAAGACTGTCAACCTTTTCTTTATTCGATCTGAAGTCTATGTTTATATTTCATATATAGCCATTTACGATGTCGTCCTTCTTAATTATATGTTAAATTCAAATGTTGATTCTTAAAAACAGTTTGGCATTTCACAAAAAAAAAAAAAAAAACAGTTTTGAAACCACAAAATTAAATAACTGTTCAACTATTTTTTGAAAAATTGTCCGTAACTTTAGCATGGACAAACAATTTAGGAGAGAATGATTACACTATGCGCAACAACAGCACATACCCAGTATATCCCCACAACAACAAAAACTATCGCTATAGTCTAAGGAATATGAGAGAAGCAGACAAACAATACCTCCATCACAAAGGACAAAGATTACAATATAAACTTCATTATCAAACTTAACATCACAACCGAAAAGGAAAAAAGAAGCCTATAAGAACATAGCTCAATGGAAAGAACAAATTTTACAATATTTTCAGATTAGGTATAAGTAGTTATTATCAGTCGAACAAATTTATAGATATATGTTGGTCTATTATGCTACGAAAAATTCCTTAATTACTTTTAAAATACTATAAAATCTTTCGAAAAAACTTTATGGGTCTAGAGAAAATAATGTTTAATAGACTGTATATTGGAGATTCGAATCCTTTCATATACACCGATATATTTCTAGTGGAGAAGTATAGCTCCATGAAAAAAAGATTTCAATAAGAAATATTTTCTTATTTATATATTCAACTAAACGTTATTTATGGACTATGGGAAGCCACCGAGGTTAGGTATCAAATTTCAAATTCAAAAATCAATCAATCATATGTAGTATATTATAAAAGCAGTAAAAACTATCGTTAGAGTTTGAAGGGTGTGACAGACAGACAAAAAAATACCTCCATTCTATGAATAGAGAGTTTGCTTCCACCCTACCTCTATGTATACATGTATAAATGGCACAATAATAAGAATTTGAGGTGATAGTGTGTTATAGGAAATTCAGTAAATAATAATAAGAAAAAGAAAGAAAAATATAGATTAAAAAATTATGTCATTCTCCTATTGGTTCAAGGGAGGGCCGGCAGGGATGAGATCACCTTATTCACTTTCTTCTCATCTCACGCGTCAAACACGTGGCAGTATGGATAGATAGTGAGACTAGATAAAGATGACTCGCATCTAGCCTCACTCTCCATCCCTGCTGCCACGTGTCGTACAATGACTTGTGGAATAAGGGATTTAGGGTGAGGGATCCTAACTCGGGCCGGCAAAGGACAAATCTCACATTGGCCAGTCGCTTGGCCAGCTGCTTCTAAGTCCCCTCCCACGTTCCCGATGAGCTGTTCCACTACTCCCCGGGCCCCACTCACTGGTCCACCTCTCCTATAAAAACGTCACCCCTATTCCCACTTCAATCATCTCTGCTTCCTCGCATTTTGAAGCACAGATCCGCATTTTGAAGCACAGATCCAGCAAACCCTAGATCTCCGCATACCTCCGGAAAATTCTCTTCAGGTTCCGTCTTTTGTAATCATATCAATGGCATTGAAGGCTTTTCTGATGGTTTTGGTTGCTCTCTTAGCTGCCGTTGCGGTTTCTGCTCAGGAAGCTCCGGCTCCTTCTCCTACCGTCGGTGCTGGTTTCTCTCTTCCGATCTCTAACGCCGTCGTCGCTGTCCCCTTGGTTCTCTCTGTCTTCCTCGCGATGTTCAAGCACTGAAGAGATTCTCTCTCTTGTTTTTTATTTGGCGGATCTGTTCTATTGTTGATTATTGTTCGATTATTAGTAGCTATATTGTTTGCATATGATTTTTGTGATACGTATCATTGTTTCGAGAGAGTGAGTGATTCCTTGTGTAAAATTTATATTCTATTTGACTATTGATTCATCCGTATCAGTATATAATTCAGTGATTTCTCCAGTATTGTTTCGATTTTCTCGTCATGTCTCCTGCCCTGCTTTTTTTTTATTTCTTTTTTATTGAATTATTGAATTATTGCTTCAATAATACGAAATTATTGAACTTGATGATGACCTTTGATGTTTCTGGATCGTAACCTAAGAAATTTGTGAAAGATGACTGAGAAGTGCTTGATATCTTACCAAAGTTAAGCTGTAAACGCTTAAAATCTCTTTGATATGAAATGAACGAAAATGTTCTTCTTTCAGCATCCTAAAGAATAGGCGAGTTTTTGATTCGGACTTAGCTATGTAAGTAGAATGGGTTAGTCATATTGGATGCTTAATGCTGAAGTAATTCAACTTATCAACTGCTGTCACCATTTCTTGAATTGTAATTTTGAATTTAGTGTGAAATAATTTCCCTGTTATGGCTTGTTTTGGTTGCCTTCACTTGCTGGATGTAGTTTGATTTGATCGCCCTGGTAATATCATTTGTTTTGGTTGTCATCCCTAGTTGAATACAATATTTCTCATTGCTTTAGAGGCTCTGATTATTGCAGAGAGCATGAGAGGTCGAATGTACGTAACCATACATCCATGTTGTTTTTCGATGACCTATAATAAAAATTGCGTGTCGATCAACTGCTACTTCACAATGTATGAAACAAGCAAATTTAATAAGTCGTTTTGATTTATTCTATTAGCCGGAATATGTCAATATCGCTTGTTTTGGTTGTCATCATCTGTCATCAAACTTGTCTTGGTTGCCATCCCTGGTTGATTGCTGTTTAAGTTACTCAGCCATCACTTGTCGAACGCAGCTCTGAATTGTTCTTGGCATAGTTGGTTCACATTGACCGATCTATTTTAACGATCTTTGTTAGTATGCGTGGATTGCCGGAACCTTGCTTTTACTATCATTGTTTACTTGTAATTATAAAAAAGACGTTCTCGCGGAAGTCCGAAAAGAAATTAGATCGCTTCGCAATCTGATGTGTGCAGTCTTACATATTTTTTGTGTAACAGAATGTTTCTGCTGTTCGAATCCGTGACTTCAAGAGTTACAGTCGGCAACTTACTTTCATTATAAACAAGATAGGTAAGGTGAACCTATCAATGTAGACTTTACTTAATTTGACTAACTATAGTTAATCATAATCAAACATCAATAAGAGATGCAGTCGGCAACTTCATTATAAAGCAGGACAGGTAAGGTGAACCCATCAATGTAGTCTGTCAGAAGCTAGAATAATGCTGAAGACTTTACTTGGTTTGACAAACTATAGTTAATAAGAATCCAAAATATGCTCTCGACTCACTTAGTTTGGCAAACTATTAGTTAATCAAAATCAAACACATGTCAGGTGAGAGTGACAAAAATTTCTTAAATTCTAAATAAACGGATATGAGATAGGGCTAACATATCTCTGTATCCTAGTGATCTATTTTATATGTAACCCCAGGAGAGTATATTCTGGCTGCACATTTCAAGGGTCTAATGTTGTATAACTCAGTTGGTACTCGAGTTGGAATAAATCTAAAATGTCAAAAGTTCGATTCTAAGGACACGCACAGTGTGAGTGTTTCATTCAGTGCTGCTAGGATGAAAGCATAGTTTGCAGAGGACACCTTGTATGGATCACTGCGTAAGTTCTCATCCAACCTACGAGGCCGTTGAGATTCTAATTTACATCTTGTACAATACTGTCTGGTACTGAAGCAGTGACGTTAGGATATGATCGTTTGCTCCAAGTTTACTAGACCATAAGGCCTACGACATGACCGATCACTCTCTACTAACAGTTGTATCGAATTGGTAATGCACATAAAATTGTGATTTTGGTATTGGGTTTTAGAAATTAAAGCTGTAGATGTCTTCCCCCACCCCCAATGATAAAAGTGTGTGTTATGTTAAATGGAATCACCTCACCGGTATTCTCCTCACTCCACTCATGACCACACGACACGTGGCACCAAGGTGGGACATCCAGCCTCACCACCCCATTCTGTTGCTACGTGTCGTGCAGTGACGACCGCGGTGACGTGATTGCGGTGAAGGATTTGAACCCGTGTTATGTTCAGGGTCTAGAAGGGCATAATTGCTACTTGTTTCCTCTGAGACGTGGTCAATTAAAATGGTTGAACATAAGTGATAATTTGAACATAAACGATTTTACGTCGACAACCTTACTTTTTCAACTACTACTTTGGTTTAAGAATTAAAAACGATGCTTCTAACTTGACATTTACTCGGTAAAAGAAGAAAAATTATAACAACACATACATATTATATCACAACAATAGCAGAAATCTATTGTTAGGATCTGGAGAGGGTGAGAAACAGGCAAACAATACATCCATCTCAAAGGATAGAGAGTTCACTTCCAGCGAGATCTCGGTTCTATATGTACTTACATAAACATATAATGAATGATAAATAATGAAAGACAAAGACAAACAAAAAAAGTGCAAAGTCAAACTAACGTTGAGAGGGTATCTGAGGCCCTATATATTCTTTTGGATGTCCCTATATCCTGTCTAAACTCCGCTAAGATTAATCTTCCGTCTACATGAACTCCTATCCTAGATTATATCTTCAGAAAGTTGCAAATCTAGTAGGTCATGATTGAAAGTGTTAATAGTGTTAATAAGTCGTGCTACAATCATTTAGTTCAGCTATTTGGAATAAAATAATGAAAAGGTACTGAAATCATTGGCATAGGCTTTTCCCCAGATACTGGTTGAAATTACCTTCCATGCTCACAGCCATATTGCCGTATTTCAAATGAGAATTCATGAAATTTGAACTTCTCAAATTAAATAATTACTAATTCAGGCTCAACTTAATTCCAAACTATGTTGAATTCGAAGTACTAATAAAACTTTAAAGGTCTAAGGATAAGAGGATATTACCAAGTTTAAGGCGATCCGAACCCTTTTCAGATCCTGTGTAAATGCGGAAGCTTAGAGTATCGAAAACGTTCTTTTCTCGGTAGATACAAATGCTTCCATGAACCTAATTAAGACATATAAGTCATACACCCTATCTACTTTAATATATAGGTTGGATTTTCATTTGCATTCAGTTGTATCAATCGATTGATGGCCCATGTAGGAGCCTCTTTGCTAGATTGTATCATAATTTAAATTCGGCTGGACTTAGAAGATTCGAACTAGACCTAATCGAGTTTAAATCATAAAGCATTTCACCTTATGCTTACCTTGACTTTTAAACTCAACACTCAACTATGTATTAGTTGCACTCGAAGTTAACAAATAAACATGTGAAAAGTTGATTTCTTTTTTAATAGTGAGAGCTCGCAAGAAAAGTAAAAAATGCATATTGATGAAGCCGGATCTTCACTAATGGTATAGACGGCCTCAAAATAGCTCCGTCAGTTAACTTGAAGAGTTGTTAACTGGGGTTAAAATGGTAGTTGGAATAACCTCTAAAATATCTTGCACAAGAAAGCACAGGTCAGAGGTCCCGGGGGGTTGGCCCCGGGAAAAACCCTCCGACGCTCAAGTCAGTTTGGGCCATATCTCACTGGAATTATAATTTAAATGGTGAGTTAAGAGTTTCTCACAATATATGCGGAGGAGCAAAGGATACGAGCTTGCTTTAGAGTATGAGTGTTTGAATTCCGGATCCTCTTCTTCGTCTTGATTGGCTTGCTTTTGTAGACCTTTTTCCGCCTTTGGCCTCTGATAGGGATAAGACGTTCGCTTGGGGCAGAAAGCCTAGGACGCTGTAGGTCTGCTGATGTGATCAGTAGTCTGACTGATGTGACTAATAGGTCGGCTGCTGTGACCTTGGCGTGTTCGGAAAGAATAACCAGCTGTAAACACTATATTTGAATTGCACCTCTGTTTGAGGGTCCCGCGAAGTAATGTTGTGCTGGGTTCCTTTACCGAAGTGTCCAACTGAACTTTGTCGAAGTGTAAGATCAAGTCTTGCCGTAATGTATGACTAGGCCTTGCCAAAGTGCATGACTTGGCCTTATGCAGTTGAAGGGGTCTGAAGTGCCGTACTTGGGCATAAGTTGACGTTGATAACGAGGTGCAAGCATTGGCATATTCTTTGATGTTATAAAATCATCATGATGCCCTGCTGAGGTGCGAACGAGGCTAAACAGCCATGCTTGGGCGTTGTTATGCTGAATTGCAGTACTTCGAGTGCTGAGCTGCTAGAGTTAAACCGTTGATTGTTGCCTAACAGACGATTTAATTATGGTTTATCAAGTATTCATTTTATCTCTTTAAAATTAACAATCAACATGTCAAAAATAAAATTCGTTTTGGGTCATGCACAGCTCAGCTCGATTCTGGTCCATCTTGAGGTTTGCCTGAAAGGCCCGTCCTTTCGGCATCCGTGAAGCCCATTTAGTCGTCCGACTGTTGGCCCAACTACAAGTAGCAAACCTCATTACCATTTCCCAATCACACAAAGCTCAAACATCAAGAAGGGCCCGAGCTATTCAGGGGGCCCATCTTTCTAAGATGGCGAATGATCCATCGGAGCCCAAATTGAGGAGAAAGGCCCAATTGGTTAATATAGCAGATTATGCCATCCGATTGCTGGCCCAAGTACCAGTAGCCAACTCACAAAATGGCCCAAACACAGAGAATTGCATAAACCCCTTGCTTCTGCAATGCTATGGAGAATGCTGATTACTGATGATCAATCCCTACATATCCTATGAAATCGTATGATTTCTTCACTCCTTTCCACTTAAGATCACAAAGTATTTTGAAAAATCCGTCCTTCTCTCGATGTCTGTAGTATGAAACAGATGAATTAGATATTTCCCTGTTCCTAATGATTCTCAAAGGCGAATCTTGACTACCCACGTAATCTGAAGTCATTTTACTTGAACCCTTTTTTGTTATTGTTTATGATTCGATGAATGATGGAAGAGATACCTGAGAGGCCTTTTGTGATGCAAATTTGGATTTCTTTTGTGTTTTCGATTTAATCATCGAGGGAAGCAGCAAGTAGGATGAGTCAGCCATCAGTGATCCTAGCAACAGCTAGCTATGATCATACAATTAGGTTTTGGGAAGCCAAAAGTGGGCGCTGTTATCGGACCATCCAATATCCTGAATCGGTCAGTTCTCTTTCATAGTATTTTGCTTGCTTCCGTTTTTGATGATTACCCTTTCTTTCCTAGCATTGCCTAGATGTATCTGTACAGAAGTTAAGAACTTACGTCTGTAACGCTTCCCCACCCCACCCTGGAGTTTCGCTTCTATATACAGCACTATTGATTCTGGCGGTTTACTGTCTGTATCTTGAGTTAATTTAGTCGTGTTGCCAAAGTGATTTGGCTTCCATTTTGGAAAGTCACTGCCTTTGGCATTACGTGGATAGCCTTATAGCTACCAGGACAAAGTCCTTGATGACTAGTGAGTATCCTGGAAAAAAGAAGTTTGTAGCTTTTTATTTTGTTTTATTTAGATTTCCATTCAGATGCATCGAAAGCTTTTTGACTTATTCTGAGGTTTCAGGAAACCTCTTTCTTCTTAAGCTTGTGTAAAATTTTCTGGATGTGGATACTAGTCCATATAAGAGTCCCTAACATAAACAGGACATCACGCTCAAAATTTCAAGTCTCAGCATTTAGCTTCTATATAGAAAAATATATATGACCGAAAGATTGTGTTCTCAGAATAGTTAAAAGGAAAACGTTAATGAGTTATGAGAAGACATTTTAACTGGTTGGTAACGTCTTGTGAACATTATTAAGATTGATTCACTACTCAAAGTGCACGAAAGATTCTGTTGTGTCTCTCATGCTATTTGTCACTGGGGTACATTTCCGTACAACACTGTGGGTTTGCATAGCATCCTTTAACCTTTCAAGCCTTGATACAGTGCCACAAAATTCGTAGTTAATCTACTAATAAACTTTTCTAGCACATACATGCAACTGAATGAAGCGTTTTTGACAATTTTTTAGTTCTTATGAATGTTATACTTGAGATAAGCTAATATGAGCATGGCATACCTTAACCATATTGTGTTGGTTGTTTATGAAATGTTTGATTCCTTGGCCAAAGATTTAGGAGAAGTAAACTAACTTCAGGAGGTTGATATGTATACAGACTGGTACGAAATCTAAAATGTTAATATTTAGGGACACCTGCTTACTGGGAGAGCACCATAATTTAAAGCTCATTTTATCTCTGGACTTTGCTTGCAGTATTGAAGGTTGTGGGATTATTTTTTCAATAATCTGTGTGTTCATTTATGCGGATTGATTGCCCAATGTGTCTACTTTACTGGTAGTTACTGTGATGTTTAGGATAAGTTTCAAGTGATAGTGATTGGTACTTTGCGGCAATATTATTATGTGATTCTTTAAACTGTTACTAGAACCTGATGGACTCCTGTATTGTCAGCAAGTGAATCGGCTTGAAATCACACCAGATAAGCGATTTTTGGCTGCTGCAGGAAATCCTCATATTCGGCTGTTTGATGTTAACTCCAACAGTCCTCAGCCTGTATGTTTCTCCAAATTTTATTACCTTATGTTTCTTCAGCAGTGAGGAACACACACTTAGTTCAGTTATGATTCCATTTGAAGTTTAAATTGTGCTTTTTGGCAGGTGACTAGCTATGACTCTCACACAAATAACGTTATGGCAGTAGGGTTTCAATGTGATGGGAATTGGATGTATTCTGGCTCTGAAGATGGTACAGTAAAGATATGGGACTTGAGGTATATAAATGCAAAATAAGGCCAGCTGTATTTCCAGTGCATTTGTGCTTTTATTAGATACTTTCTCTTTGTGGCCTTACTATCCTTGTCTTGACGTGTACTACATTGACCTCGCTCTGAATGGGTCCCTCTTGCAACCACAACAGGCATTTATACTGTTCTGAAGTCTTCATTTAGTGACACCCGCTGTTCCAGGCAGCTCAGCGATTTATCTGTCATCATGTGTTTTATTTGCAATTGCTCTATTGTCAATTTCATAGTAACGAGCAAATATTAGACATGTAGATTTTTTTAGACTCCGTTTAAAATGATTGAGTTTTTGTTGGGTTGTCAATTTTTATTGGTGCGTGACTGAAGGCTTTTGACTCTTCCATATCCATTTGAACTTAATTTGGTGCATTTCAGAATGCCTTGCTTGTTTGGTGGGATCATTTTGATTACTGGTGATGAAGGATGAGAGTGACCTGACTTGGCTGTGTTGATTTTCACGTTCTTTCCTCTAATCCTGAATGGTGCTTCTTGGCTTTAAATGACACAGGGCTCCAGGTTTTCAAAGAGAATATGAAAGCCGTGCAGCTGTCAACACCGTGGTTTTGCACCCAAATCAAGTAGAGTTCTGAGTTACAATTTAGATGCATACATCAAGTAGAGTTCTGAGTTCTGTAAAATAATGGAGTTTGCATTGTTTCCCTGAAGTCTTGGGAATGTTGGTCTATCGTTCACTCTGCCTTCGTTCCTGGTTCTACTAATTTTTCAAGATAAGTTTGTTAGTAAAAAAGCTCCCCCCTGAGAGGTAGCCTGAATGACCTCATATCCATACGTGAATGTCAGATAAAGAGCTGTACTTGTCAATTTTTTTTCCTTTTTGCATTGGTGGATGAGGTCAAAGTCTAAACTGTTTCTTGGTCGTTTATTTTCTACGATTTTCTCTACTGAATATTTGTTTGGTTATTGTAGACTGAACTAATATCAGGGGATCAAAATGGCAATATTCGTGTTTGGGACTTGACAGCAAATTCTTGCAGTTGTGAGTTGGTAGGTTGACGCGTTCTTCCCCTGCTTGTTATTTCAGCAGAAAATCCTTAAAAGGCCTATGCATCTCCATAACGTTCAATGCTTGCTAACCATAAATTTTATGTCTGCAATACTCTTGAAAAACCATTGTAGTTAGATAGATTAGAAAACTGATTTGTCTGCTTGGTGGCTGAGCTACATAGTTGCACCCATCTCGGGAACAAGATAACGGCCTCAGTTACAGGATTGATATTACATCGTCTATACACAGGTCCCAGAGGTGGATACAGCTGTACGTTCACTGACTGTTATGTGGGACGGAAGCTTAGTTGTCGCTGCAAACAATTGTGGTACATGTTATGTTTGGCGCTTATTACGAGGCACCCAGGTAGCCATGGAAAAATTACTTTTGGTCTCTTTTTGGATGCTCCAGCTGTGTCACCAACAATATAGGTGCTTCACTTGCAGACAATGACAAACTTCGAGCCACTGCATAAGTTACAGGCACATGCTGGTTACATCCTCAAATGCCTCCTATCTCCCGAGTTTTGTGAGCCTAACAGGTTTAAACCATAATGCTATATAGTCATTTAGCTTAATATGAATGCTTAATTCATTTTCTAGTCATATTGGGCAGTTTCCGAGATTGTAGTCTCCTTTTTCTTCTGACTGCTAGTTCTTGTAGGTATTTAGCCACTGCATCGTCTGACAACACAGTTAAGATATGGAATGTTGATGGCTTTACTTTGGAGAGGACACTAATAGGTACGATGTTATAAAAAAAAACGTGTAGTAACCGATTTTCACTCTTACCCAGCAACCAAGCTAATGTTAATGTTGTGGTATTATATGGTTCAGGACATCAGCGCTGGGTGTGGGACTGTGTTTTCTCTGTAGACGGGGCTTATCTCATAACAGGTATTTTCTTTGCGAATACGGTTAGTCACCTGTGATTTATATCTGCACTACCCATACCCTTTGATGCTTGTATCCTCATAGTCGAGACCCCAATATATAGATAACAAAATCATGAGTTAATACTCCTCCAAGATCTGATTCCACTGCAGCATGCTGGTAGAGCAGAAAGATTGTGATCTATGTTGTTTTACTTGATTTATTCACCTCCGTAAAGAGAAGAAAAAGAGCACGCCTAAACACTCACACACAGACAACTCCATGCGCACACAACACAAAATGGAACAAAAATGTGAGCACGTCTTGGTATCCATGTTTGTTTGTGATTCTTTATTGCTTGCAGCATTTTGTTACACGGTTACAGGAGTCTTGTAAGGGCTTATTAGTATGATTTATACTTCTAGATAAGCTTCCTTTATTGGAACTCATTATATCCACCATGCAGCTTCATCTGACACCACTGCAAGATTATGGTCGATGTCCACTGGGGAAGACATCAGAGTATATCAAGGACATCATAAAGCAACAGTGTGTTGTGCTCTCCACGATGGTGCTGAGCTTTCTTACTGAGAATTTTGAAGTTGGTTTTTCTGGTGTAAATGATTGTAATTTTATTAGGAATTCCGAATATTGGATTAGACTTCATGACTGTGAATGTTAATCACGCGCATTTGGTTTAATGATGCGCTTTTCCCCCCTTTGCTGATTGCTCGAGATTGTGTCATTTCATCCCCTTCAAAGAAATTGTATATCATAGCAGCAATTTTGAGGTATTTCATCGGTTCGAACCGCGGAAACCGCGGAAACCAGTAGGATAAGACTATGTATATATGTAAGATAAGACTGCGTACTACGATCTAACCGTTCCACATCAGATCGCATAACGATCTAATCGCTCTCCAAACTCTGTACAAACATGAGAACCTAGTGTAAACCTACTACACTGAGAACGTCTTTTAACTATCAAAAATGAATAGTGGAACCTGTTACCTTTTGACCCTTTACCAGTATCTAGTACATACAGCTAACATCCATCAGTGTCCTTATACACAATTTGTCTATTGTAAGCAATATGTATTCAAATTAATGACTATTAACCCATCGTTTATTTTTTTCCCCAATTAACATGCCATTACCGAGTGATTACACAGCATAACCGGAGATGCAAAACAACACTTAACTGTAAAGCTAAAGCTGTCAGCTGCGCCTCTATTGACAAAAGCTTAATACGAGATATAATTTACAAACAGATGTACCAAAAAGGGACGTCCATGAAGCAACCAAAAAAGTTGATAAGAAGCCTCATTTCTTTCTTGGGCTTCCTTTACAGATGTTTCTCCATTTATCCTTAAGGTCTCCTGGAGTACGACCCTTCTGGAAAACATCCGCTCCGAATTCCAATATGTGTTTCCATGGAATAGTAAGCTCATTAGGACTGCAACATTTCTGAACTCCCTCCTGTGCCAGCCAAACAAAATCGATGAGCAGAAGTTAGTAAAGCAGAAAATAATGTCCACTTACAAAAAGAAAAGCAATCACAACACATATCCAGTATATTTTAACGACAGCAAAAGTTATCGCTAGGATCTGAAGAGAGTGAGAGGCACTCAAACAATACCTCCATCCCAAAGGATAGAGAGTTTGCTTCTAGAGACCCCCTGCTCTATATGTACTCACATATATGACACAGTAATAGAAATATGGTGTGCTAGTGTGTTAGTGAGGGAACATAGTAAATACATATAGAAAGTTTCCGATTTTAAATAGTCATAACCGTGTATATACATAAATAATGCAATACAAAGACAAGGCAATCGTTATGACAAATAGCCATGTGCTCTGGTAACTCCCAGAGTTGAAACTGCACTAGATCAATGATTTCAATATCCAGTTTATCAGAAGCCGTGATCTGACTACAAGTCATGGTTGCAAATCCTCAGTTCACTCAAAGTTAATGAACAATTCAGCTTCTATTGAACTTCGATCAAATTTTCTTTAGTTCTGGATTTATGTGCAATTCTTGCCAGTCAGAATAATCACAGATTACCATATCATTAGCGCTCTCTCGGGTGGTAAAATAACACAGTATTTCTTATTCTGAAAACAAACGAACAGTAAGCAGTCTTTCTACCATTCGTAATTTTTGAAACTCGGTATCAAAATGCCCAACCGGCATTTATGCTCAAGTCTGATATACAGTAAAGATCCAATACATCCACTTTCACGCCGACAGCGGCATTGCCAGGAACACATCTAACAGCATTAAATCTGAACCCAACAGGTGGTATTGAAAGCGTTGTGGACACCCTTTTTTTCCCTCAAGTTTGCAAAGTGCATTGGGTTTTAGAAGGTGCGAATCCAGAAAGCAACAAATAGGAATATTCGAGAAGAAAATGGTTTCTACCTGGCCTGATTAGTTTCACAAGACTACAAAACTACCAAGAAGTTTCAAATAGATCCATAACAGGAACTACAGAAGTCTTATTTTACGTGTACTGGTAAGGACGGGGAAATACCCCTTTATGCTTAATTCTATTGTTTTCCAAGGATTTCCTCATCACTTCTTGCTTCACCAGATCTTCAAGTTCGACAAGACTAATAAGAAAACAATAATAATAAGCTCATCGAACTTCAAAGATTTATGTCATCCAAATCACTATTTGAGAAAAGGAGGCTTCTAAAGTGACTCAAAGCATCTTTACAAGAATTTCGGAGAACATTTAATCATTTGTATGCTACTTATGATTAGGTTAGCAACTCGCACCTTCAATTTCTCTTCCTCCGCACTAGTCCAAGGAAGCTTTTTTCGCCTGAGTTGTGGGATTGCCGGATAATAACTGCATAAAGACTTCAAAAATCAAATGTATTGCCAACAAAGTCATAGCTTGAAATTTTCAGTCAGGAAATGAAAAGAAAGAAAAAGAAAAGTAAAAGAAAAAAAGAAAAGAAAAAAACGAACATTAATACGAAGGTGCGAAAAGCTATATAGATAATGCTATGTTACTCGAAATGAATAAACATGTTCAATACAAAAACTTTTATCCAGTTTTCCTGGCTGGATGGCAAAAAGATAACAGACAACTAAAATTGAGCAAACACAGGATTGGTAATAGAGGCATTAGAAAACAGATGCTCACTGATCCTTTGGAGCCTTTCTCAATCTCATAGTGTATTTTGAAGTAGCAGACTTGTCACCTTCTCCTTCAGAACTCTCAATATTTGAACCACATGGAGCTTCGACAGGCAAAGCACACTCGGTTCTAATCTTCTTGCGCACTCTCATTCTATTTTGTCTTCCATTCTCATTTCCAACGCCATTTTCTTTATCAGATGAAACGTCACCATCAGGTATCTTAAGGGGATGCCCATCAACTAGCAGAATTCCTTGCATACTTGGAGAGTGACATTCTTGCCCGGTATTTTTACCATCAAGATGTATGTTTTCAGATATACTGGGTGCTTCGTGAGTGAGATCTACTACTTTTTCTCTGCAAGGGGATCTATCTCCAGCACATGGTACTGACAGATTGGTGTTTTGTCCATCTTCAACTTTTGAACTGTCATTAATCTGAGCAATCCCACTCAAAAAAGCTTTGTGATTATCTGCTACATTACCTTTATAATAATTTTCGTCCCTTTTTAAATGATTTCTCTCTGATTTAGATGATCCCTCAGATCCTTTAGGCCGACATACAACTTGTTGCCCGACGAAGGTTGCCATATTTTTCCTAGCTAAGGAAGTTCTCTTTTTCACTTTCATATACTCTATTAGTGCTTGATAATAAGCACAAAAAGGGCAATAGAATTGTCCTTCACCATCAAAGATGGCTGTTGAACCTAAGCAACTTTCATGAACCACAATCGGGCAAGTATTAGAGCTACATACCAGCAGTTGCCCACCATTATTACACTTCATACAGCGATCCAACAGTGTGACCAAAGAGTCTTGACTGTGTGTGCATTGAGAACTCAAGAAAGCATTCTTCATTAAGTTCACATCAGTCGTCTCCTCATGATACTCGTCGATATCGCTAGCTGTTTCCGGATCCTGATCAGGTTCTATATGATCCTTTTCTCCAGCCGCTCTTGATGCATGATTATCATGCTTACATGAATTTATGGCTTTATCTACACCAGTAGACGCCTCAACAGCAGCTAGAGATTTTCCATTTGATGTTCTAAGTTCATATCCTTCACTGTCTCTGAGGCCTTCACCAACCTTATCATTCTGGACCTGCATCTGGCTAGACAAGTTCCTCGTAATATCTTCATCCACAGGATTTCCAGGTCCCCCTAGCGGAGCCTCCTGATCCTCCACATTGTCAGGAGACACCACATGTTCCATCTCTTCAATCTCCGCTTCCTTATCCAGGCTGCACCCTTCTGTCTCAGTTCTTTCCATGAAAATTTCAGATGGCTTCACAGGTATGTCATGCTGGAATGACGTAATCACATCATCCATGCTACTCGGGCTAGGAACATTGTGATCCTGCTTACGCTTCTTGGCAGCTTCTCCTCCAGGACCACAGCATGGGTCTGTGGTAGTTAAGTCTTTATATGTTTGTCTAATGTCAGACCTACTTCTCTTCGTTGGTAATAAATTTCTGTCAGGAACATTCTCCTGCAACTCAACATCATACTTTTCAGCAAAAGAGTAATCTGAGTTGATAATGCACCCAACAGCTTCATCAACTTTGCCTCTATTTTCAAGTCTATGCACAGCTTCATTAATGTTGCCACTATTCACCGGGATATTCTCATCACATTGAGTTCTAACTTCTAATCCACTTCTTTCTTTGAATGATTCAAGAACAGAATGGCTCCCTTGAAGAATGGCATCCTTGAGCTTTATGTGATCAAAAGTGTGAAAGTTCAAATTCGCAGTCAGATTTTAATTTTACATAATGGCAAACCTGAGGTATAGAAAAAAAAAAGTCCAAAACTACCGCACCTTTTGCAAAGAAAGAATGGGTAAAGAAGCTCTTTTGATGGCAATAAACGACTGAATATCCCATTTGAACCTTTTTAGTCCTCCATTCTTGACATTTGATGCTCGCGCCTAACATATACAACAAAGCATGTGAAAATCTTGGAACAGAATCTCTCTCTTTCTCTAATGCACACACTAAGTCTTTGTTGAAAAGTCAAGTCCATGTATTTATGACCATCCATTGTATCCAAACACACATGTTAACAATCCAAAAAGATTGGTAGACAAAATACCTCCTGTATTATACGTCCAAGGACACGTTCACAGCTGTCTGATGGATCAAATTCAATTCTTTCACTAGTATCAGAAATACTACCATTGTCTAGACTATATCTAGAAGCCAAACCCTCGAGAATTTTCAAAGAACCAACTTCTCTTGCATCTTTTCCCATTTCTTCAGATATATGTGGAACGCTTCTAAGCAACTCTGCGACACATAAGCACAAAGACCAAGAATTTCAATATTTTTTTTTACAACTGAAGTGCACCCATCAACATCAATAGTTAGAATCCTACAAAAAGAAAAATTCAACAATAACGAATCACGTACTGATTAAATGAGCCAGATCCACATCCTTTGAGCTGTCCAGTGCTTCAATAACCCAAATCCAGGGGAGGGTTGGTGTTTTGGACATACACAACTGATCAAAAGCTTCAGAAGACATAAATGCAGAAGTCTCGCTTCAAGCTTAGCTTGCAATTCTGTTAACAAATGGCACTTTCTGTCGATAAGTTCGAAAAAGAAACTTTATTGGCAGTGTATTATTGCAACACAGCCTTCTCATTCATAACAAAATATTACTGGTGTGTACAATAAACATAAAAAATAGGCACAATCAAACAGTGTTTCTATCAATGTTCCAGCTATTTAAGTAACAGTGCATAAACTTGAAAACTCAGCATGAATAGTAAAATAATAATTACATCAGCATCCACTTTGCCCTCTCTGACTCTGAGGTTCAAAAAATCAGGCTAAACAGTGAAAAAGTGAGAAATGGTACGCTTACACTAGCTATTGATTTTCACCTCAGTGCAAGAGAGAAATAAGAGTACATGTTGGTAGGGTGCAAGTAAACTCACAAAAATTGTAATTTTAGGGAATAAAGTAAAATTGCAAAAAATTTAACGAAATCTACCCAAATTTTGAGGGAAGTCTCGTTGGAGAAAGGGTTTGAAGATTTCCGGAAGCGGGTTATCTGTTGTCCTTCTTAAGCTCTTCCTAATCCTTCGCGTCCTCTCTTCCTGGTGGTTTACAGAACGTCGAATTCTCCGTGGATTTCCATTTTTCTCAAGAATGGATTGCGAACTTCCTCTTTTCCCCGCTTCTATGCCAACACGAACTTTCGAATTTCTAAAAGTAACCCTGTTTTTGATAAATTCATTTTTACGCCATTTGATTTTATACAATAGTGATTCTTGTCTACTAATAAAAAAATGAATTTATCTAAAAAAATGTATGTATTTATCAATAGTCTATACTAAATGCTTCACAAGTGCAAAATTTCTTGTACTTCCTTACCGTTAAAAGAATACTTACGTAAAATAAAATATTAGTTTTGCATAAACTAACTATACTGTATTTAAAGCATTTCAATGAATAAATAATTTTTATATTGTATTAGTGATGTTGATTATGAACTTATCAAACTTATTAAGCCAATGATTTAAATAAATAAAATTCAATCGTGGTATAAGTCACATAATACAAAGGATTATTAAAGCAGAATTTGACATTTGTCAAAAAAAATTACAACTTAAAAAAAAATTGATAGTTTACCTATGGCCGATTTTGTTTTTGTTTTTTTTCTTGTTAGGCACAATCCCTATGGAGTGTGGAGAAGGGCAGGGCCTGTGTCATAAAATACGTTTTTGGTACCTTAGGTTATTTTGTTTGCATAAGGTTTTAGGAATAGTCAAATTAATTTGCAATTTGATATACACAGACACTAATACTGTTTTCGCGACTCAAATACATCTAGCACTTCATCACCCTAGGTCATAAAATATCCTAAACTTCATGTTCCGTGTGATCGCTAGCCGTTTCTGGAGAGATGTGATCTACTCACCCTCCACACCCTCACCTCTTTGCTCATCGTCTGCCACATGGTATCAAGGTGGGATGATGAGGCTAGATGAGTGTCACTCGCATCTAGCCTCACCATCTCTTGCTGCCACGTGACGGACGGTGTAAAAGAGAGTGAGGGTACGAGGGGTAAGGAGATCCGGTCCCATTTCTGGAAGAGGTGACGCTGAGTTCCACTCTTCAACCTTATTTCTTTAGCTTCGATAAAGAGAGAGGATGGACTGAGCCGCTAGCGCGAAAGCTTAGCTATCTATATGCCCTTCCTTTTTCTTGCTGGACTCTACCTATCTTGGTCTGATTCCTTCAACTGGGCTGAATGGAGAAGAGTCAGTCTCATGACGGAGCAAACACTAAAGATTACATGACCAAATTCCTATTGTGTTTTAGATGGAGTCATCATTTAATAGTAATGATTTTAAAAAAAAAAAAAGCCTATGTTTCCATTTTCAATGTATTCAAGTACACATATAAGAAAAGGAAATCTTGCCTGCAGGGCATATGTCAGTTGGTTCCGGAAGGGCAGAATTACTAAAAAGGTGCAAGGTTCGAATCTCGCAGCCTGCATTGTGACTGTCTTATCTTCAGACTCCAATATGGGTCTTGACAGTGGCCCCTAGGTCTGCGTATTCTGTGACTCCCCTTAGCGGACCGCAAAGTACCTGATTTACATCCTCTCAGTATCCTCGTCAGGTTTGGGTGTGGGGGACCTTGCGGTTGAGGTTCAGCCTTTTTGCTATAAAGGAAATCTTACAACAACAAAAAAAAAATGAGCAGCCATAGCATGAAATTTGGTCACCAAGGGACCAAGCAGTGATATATACGAATCAGCCTTATTCAATCGATTGGGAGCTACAATGGAATCAGTTCAGATATCAACTAATGTTGCTCCATATCGCTTTGTTAAAATTGCATCGCAACCATTTGAGTACTTTTTGAGTTTCCAATTCAACAAATATGCTGTAGCAAGCCAAGAATCTCTTACATTTTTTCCCCTTTTATATGGCACTTGAAATGTATAGGTAACCAGTTCAATTTAAAGTTCAGGATTTCTGTGAAATTGTTACATATGCTTAGCACACAATTCTATATAAAAAGCAAACGTACTAATACTATGATGTAAGCATACTAATATATCATCTTATGGCATCAAGTCATAAAACTCTCATCTAGAAGGTCGTTCAGTGACCTAATTTAGATCCACCACGGAATTTATACGAATCGGTTGGTCGAAACCCTCGGAATCAGGGTATGATTTTTTATTTTTTTTGGATTCAATGGATATTAATGTATAAGTTGCTTTCATTATCTTTCACTATAATATATTACATTATTTTCATCATTTTCTTTAAATTTAAAGAAAACACAAGAAAACATGATGCTTTGTGACCTTGAGGTCACGATTTCGAGCTACAGAAATAGTCTCTTACACAAAATATAGGATAATGCTACATATATCAGATCGCGCAACGATCTAGTTTCTTCTCGGACCCTTTACAAACGCGATAGCCTAGTGCACAGAGATGCTCTTTTCATCATCATCAATCATACTCAGCATATCTCAACGACGGCAAAAGCTATCACTAGGGTCTGGAGAGAGTAACCGGCAGACAAACAATACCTCTATCACAATGGGTAGAGAGTTTGCTTCTACTGAGACCCTCGCCTCCATATGTACATGCATAAATAGCACAATAATAGGGATCTGATGTGCTAGTGTGTTAGTGAGGAAATTCGGAAAATACAAAAGAGGAGGCTGCCGATATTAAAATACTCATAAACGTGTATATATACATATAATGTAAAACAACGACCAAAACATAAACAAACAAGTGAAAAGTCAACCTAAAGCGTAGATAGTATCAGTACGCGCTTGAGTCGTAGGCCCTTGTAGGTTTGCATATATTGTCAAACACAAATACTAGTAAATGTATGGGTGGCGTGGCATACCAACTGTCATAAATAACGTTTTGCCGTATCCTAACGTGAAAAGTTGTTAGAAGTGATGTGGCAAGAATTCGTGTCCAATAATCTGGAGAGTTAAAGAACCTTCCGACAGTTTTCTTCAGGCTTACGAATCTAAAACTTGTGGCTCATTTCCAACTGCATAATCAATCAAGAAACTTCCAGTTTGACGGCTATCAACACCATTAGTTATGTAGTTGAAGGTTCAGACAATGACTATTGTCTGATATTGAAAAGGGTTAGCATCACCTAACACTCAACACCAATGCCCTTTGATATATGAACCCCGCAAGCAATCCACCAACTGTTAGTTTTATCGTGCATCCCTTGCTATTGGATTTCTCTTCTATAAAAGTATCATTCTGTCAGTAAACATGGTTACATATCAAACTAAGAAAATATTAAATGAATCAAACACATTACGACAACTCGGTTGCTGGATGTCACGAGGCTTAGCAAGTACTCCCGCAGTCCTAAAAGTATCATAATAACATTTCCACATAGCGTAAATTATACTATGTTTAAAATTCTGTCATTTTTAAGTAAATCGTAGTAGTCAAGTCAATTGAGGGTGAGCCTTATAGCAACTGATAAGGTCGCTGCTTTGTGACCTTGAAGACACAGATTCGAACTACAGAAACAGTCTCTTGCACAAAGTGTAGGGTAGGACTGCGTACATCAGATCGCGAAGCGATCCTATGCAAAACCCGAACCCTATGCAAAACTCGAACCCTATGCAAACGTGGAAGCCTAATGCACTGAGAACGCCCTTTTGGTAGTCATTCAACGGAACTCAACATCGCCTTCTTTTTGGTTAGCGAGATGAGCTTCTTCTCAAAAGTAGACTCCCGGTTTGTGGTTGAAATTTCTTTGTGCACAAGCGACTTCAATGTACAAGAAAGCCAGGCATGCAGGGTTCTTCGTTAAGCCAAATCTTGAAAAAGAATTTGATTATACGAGAAATGTGATAGAGTTGTGGATTATTGTTCAAAAATTCCCCAGCGGTGAATTCAAAACTTGTGGGGTCCTGTCTATGAGGTGTTTCTTCACTCTATCACTTGATACAAGCTACTTAAACTATCTTTCCAGTATAGTCATTCATCTTATATCTTGTTTATGCACAATAAGTGTGTCTTAGCATTCTCAAAGAACAATATCCAGTACCCTCATCTCTTATTTGGCGTTTATACTTGACTACTCGAACATTTATGTATCCATGAAGCATTTCGGGTTTTATGACATAATCTGAAGCAAATTTGCAGTCATAAAAGAGGACTTTCCCCTTCAACTATATCTCTTGATGCACAAAGTTAAGTATCATGATTACCCTCAACAATGAAAATTATGATCAATCAAAGGCACCAATCAATCTTCTAGAACTACATAAAAAGGTTCATGCATTTGTCAAACACCTTGTGAATGGAAAGCAACTTTTACCAAAAAGTTCAAACATATCACATGGTCCACTTAGCTAAAAACCAGCCACAACCCCCATCCGTTATCTGTTCCCAATCAAGACAAAATAGAAATTCTCCTAAGATGAAGAAAGGTCCAATTCTACAATCTACCAACAAAGCAAGCCAACTAGCTTCCACCTAGTAGTAAGACACTTATCCATCTCAATTAAAAATATTTAAAAAAAGGAACTTATTTCTATGCGCATGTTTGCTTATGAGAAAATCTTGAGGCAAACCAGCATAAGCTAAACAACTTCATCAAAGAACAAAATTCTTACTAAACGAAGCCTCTTCCCCCACCCCCTCCCAATAAAAAAAATAATTATCTTTATACTCCTGTGTGTTTGAACTAAACCAAAAATAAGAATTTTTGGTGAAAGTTACTAAAAAATTATCATCTTTTAACTTTTCGTGATTTAATATATGTTTCTTAATACCCCTTTTGGTTTAAAATCTTTTGCCTTTACATCATCAGACCTTTTGGACTAAAAGTAGTTGGGATTTGTTTCATTAGCCACCTTCTCACTTACGTTCTAAAACTGTTCTTTGTTTAAGTCTTTAAATGGCTGCTTTAGTCTTCTCAATTTGTTTAAACTGTTCTTCACTAGTAAAGAACTTGACTATTATACTTGAAACCAAAATGGAAACAAATGAAGAGTCACAGGAACGTGATATTCATTCATATTCAACAAAAATATGTCCAAGATTACAAACATAGGAGAAACAATTGTTTCCGCTTTTCAAGCGAAATTACGAATTCCAACATACAAATACAACAAATACAGCTTATGTATGTGCTCAAAAAACAAAAATCCACGTGTATTCCAGCTCAAACCAATCGAAAACGTTACAAAGACGCGATTTTCTCTCCTCAAAAAGAAAAAAAGAAAAGAAAGGCGCGAATTTTATGGGGGATGAGCTTGAAGCTAGAGCAACACACCAGGAATGAATCAATCTCTAGACAAATGATGACCGAATAATCTGGAGAACGCCAGGCGGAGACGAGGGCAAAAGCGGAGAGTATAGACGGTGGTCTGACGGAGGAGCTGCTCTAACGATTCCACAAATAAGTTGAGGCTTCGGATCGGCGGAACATACAGAGTCAACGGAACCGCCGAGAAAGCAACCGCGAAGAACAATTGAAGCATTTCCCAATTAAAACAGATATTTACTGAAAATTTTTGCTGCCTGAGATTTTGGGGAGGAGAAATTTTGGATGTATGGAGATGTTTATCGATCGGAATTTGGGGGGAAGTGATGGTTGAAGACGATTTTATTACAGGGCCTCCGCTGCTTGTTTTCGTTGGACTTTGACTGGCGGCTTTTTCTGTGTGTAGAATCCAGCGACTAATATTTAATACTCATGAGATTTTAAAATATATATATATTATAATTTTAATAAAAAAATTATAAATGTGGTATGGTTAAAAGTTTTCAAAATAACGTTTTAGAGTTTTAAGACCATTCAAAATCGAACATTAAAATATCTAAGTCATCATTTAATCTTTTTTAATTTGTTTTTTCATCTTTCCATTCCATGTAGCTTTTTTTGACTTTAGAATATGATGGAATAAATCGAAATGAATCACTAAATTGGATGAATTTCTTTTACTGTAAGTAGCAGATAATCAACACAGTTTGGGGTGTTAACGAACCGAGCCGAGTTGAATACTATGTTTTCGAATTCGGATTCGTTTTGCTAAATGAACTGTTTGACTCGGTTCGTTTAAATAAAATTAATGAATAAACTCAAACCAAATACGAATTGAACTCGAACAGCTCGCGAATTATTCGGTTCGCTTAGCACCCTATTTAAGAGGAAGGGTCACACAACGGTTTTTTCTTTTATAATTTTGTTACTCATAACTTTTTTTAGATTGTATGAAATTACTTTACCATTGTGATAATGAAAATGTTATTTAAGATATGTTGACGCCTAAAACATAGTGAACGAAATCAAATTTATTAACTTTTTGTTGTGGTGAACACTCCAAATGTATCATTATGGACATAGTTCAATTGGTTTTCAGATTGGGATCAAAAAAACTCCAAATGCATCATTAAGACAATCAAATATCATATCCCAAAACATAACTCAATTGGTACTCAGATTGGGATTTTGATCCAAGCTGTCAAGAGTTCGAATCAAGAGACACGCACAGTGTAGATGTTCCACTACTGATAGGCCGAAGGCCTGGACTTGGTTTGCGGGAGGACACCTTATATGAATCACTGTCTTCACCTAACCTAGAAGGCCGCTGAACTCCTGATTTGCATCCTCCATAATGCTTCTTAAGACTGAACCGATGAAACTTCAGAACCCATAAAAATGAACTTTTCCTCCACGATCACATATCATAATCTGTCTCCATCTTTTCCACGGACACGAATCACACGACAGTCTCATCGACGAATAGATTATTTTACAGGTGGCTCAATAACAGCTATGGCTTCTTATTTTATTGCACTGCCCCCTGAATGAGTTTTCGCTTTTTTTGACCGATGATAAATATACCCATAAATACATATATTTTTCCGATAGATACACTCCCGGGTTTGGATAATGGTCAAGAATAAATCGAGACAAAATAAAATTTATAAAAATATGTATTTGAAAAAAGTGTCTTATTGACTTTTTAATTTTGTTTAGTAGAAAGTTGATGGTAGCATAGTCTTCGTTATTCGCACTTCGTTTCAAACTAAAATTTCATATATATATATATATATATATACATATATATATATATACATATATATATATATATATATAAACATATCTTTAAAGCTAACTTTCCCATCTGCTAAGGCTTATCGTATTCGTTTTTGTTTTTTCTATGTCAAATGCTCACGTGTTCTTCCTTGAGAAATAAGATATTGTCTTTACAGAAATACAAAAATAAAAAATCAAAGCACGATTTTGCAAAGGTTAGTGCAGGAACCAACTTAAACAAGTGTAGTCTTGGCGTGATGGAAAAGAGAAGTCTATACAAACAGGGGTCAAGAAAGTTACAGTCAATGATTGACAAAACGTATGGTATAAGCATCACAGTACTAAACAATAGCAATATATATATATATATATATATATATATATATATATATATATATATATATATATATATCTGTGTGTGTGTGTGTGAACATATATTAACCGAGGATGGTGAAAAATAAAAAATGTGAGCATCATAGTGGATTCTTAATCAGGAGCCATGTTCATATAACTGGAGAAGCTCTCAAAAATATCATCAAAACAAAGGTTTAAGGAACAAGGAACACATGACTTGAAAAGACAAACACAGACGCCAAAGGAAGTATTCCTAGGACATCAAACATAAAAGCAAGTTCCTGCACAATTGTTGTACCTCCACTGAAGAATCAGATGAGGCCATACTTGTAAGTAAAGTTCTTGCCTCCAGCAAACCCTTTGAAACTTTCTGAATTATCGGTTCTTCACTGGCCATTAAGGAGGCTATTATCTTGGCACCTGACATCTTTTCCTGAATGACCATTGAAAAACGCATATGAACCAATGACAAGTGGACGTGTAACGAACAAGAAGTTGCTTGCAGGAGCAACCAAGAAGTGAAGGGATTGGCACAAGATTCAAAGAAAAATTATACAACTTTGCACAGTGATATTGTAGTAACCATGACATGGCTTTCAGGATTTATAGATATCTTTTAAAGTAGGATTTGTCTGAAGAGAGAAGTAGGATCCCACAATTCCCATTTGGAAATGTTTGTGAGATTTTAATAATGTTTCTAAAGTTTATGTAAAAGAGTAGAGCTAAAAGTACACGCAATATTGGACTTTCCCACCTTCTCATGAAATTGGAATTTACTACGCATCTTAGATGCAAAAATGTATCGGAAGTTTTCTATTTGTATTTATTAAATTCCTTCACTAACACACTAGCACACCATATCCCTATTATTGTGTCATCTACGTAGATACATATAGAGCCGGGAATTTCGCTGGAAGCAAACTCTCTATCCTTTGGGATGGAGGTATTGTTTGTCTGCCTCTCACCCTTCCTAGACCCTAGCGATAGCTTTGCTGTCGTTAGGATATACTGGGTATATGGTGTTGTTGTATGCAATAATGTAACTGAAAAATTGTGGAAATCCAGGCAACGATTCGAAGTACCTTTTCTGATCCGTCTCTAAGAGATTGCAGAGCTACTCTAAGAATATCTGAAGCATAAGGCAGAACCACAGCTTTTAGATGATATACTGCAGAAAAGAGCACTTGGTTGTATGCAACCCGCATGTCAGGTTCCTCGATCACCTGCAGAAAATTAGAAACTTAGCCAAGGACAAGCCTCGTCAAGAAACCATGCTTCTCAACTATTGAACCCACTGGCAAATAAAAGGTGGTTGACTGACAGTACCCCTGCAGCTTGAAGGACACTGGGTAGAACTTTCCGAGCAAAGGGTTTCTTTCCAGAAGAGGAAATCTTTTGACATGCACTAATGAGAACGTTGGCCATGCAGAGTCGAAACGAAAGAGGCCTTGCAGTCTCAGCTCTGTTCCGTCCATCCAATTCAGAGGAAATGAGAGCATACTTGTTCCCAATCAGTATACTGATCACGTAAGTGCAAACTGAACATTCTATAGATACGTTCTCTGCATCCATCAGAAGCAGATAATAGCAAAATTTAGATGATCTAAAAGTCTGTATAAATATACATCAGCCAGATGCAAGCGACTTTGATTAAGCTGTTCAGTTTTACCTGATTTTGAACTTTTTAAGTCTTTTGAAGCATCTAATTCACTGCACAGCATCCATGCCAGACAGTCGATGCACCCGTGTTGAGCTTTCATGACTGAAGAAATTATCACACCATTAGAAGCTAGAATAAGTAAATCAGATGTCAAAATACCATTTATACATACTATCATCTCTGTCCATTGAAGGCCAATATAAGATGGTCTCAATCGCCTTCCTTATTGATATTATTTGAGGATGCTGATATGTATCCATGCCTCTGATCTACAGCAAATTAGTCAAGGACATCATGATCCAGTAAAAAAGAGAGAAAGGGAAAGCAACATCACTAAAGCTCTTTTTCCACTATATAGAGTCATCTATATGGATCAATCATTCCTCTTGCGCTTTATTTATTTATTTATTTATGTTTCTTTTTGAGTTGTAGCCTAAATCCTATCCTCTTTTTGTATCACCAAGTATCTCATACACAATATGTGCCTTTAGAATAAGCATCTTTCAAATATCATGTCATCTCAACCGTGACTCCGACCTACCTAAACTTTTCACTCAAATCTTATACTCTCTACTTGACATTAGCTACATAAATCAAGTGTCTGTCTCCACTATGCTCTGTCACTAACCATATTCTTCTCAATTGTCACATAAGTCATATATTTCTTTAATGTCTCTCTCCATCTCTTCTCTAGTCTCCCTCTCCCACGTGTAACATGCACCTTACTCATTATCTCGCACCGCCTAAAAGTTGCATCTGCAGGACGACTTTGCACATGCTCATATCATCTTAACCTTGACTCCCTCATCTTCTCTTTTATAGGATTCACCCCAACCTATCTCCGTACATGTTCATTTCAAATTTTATCCTTCATTGAAAAACGAAAAATAAAAGCACACTCTACATGCCCCACAAACAACCCCCTCCCCAGGAAAATAAAACATAAGCCAACAAAGCCATTAGATAAATAGATGCATCTTAACAATTTAGGTAAGTGATTTCCTTTTTGCTGATATACAAGGGTTACCATTAGAGAAGTGCAAAGGGAAAAGAGACAAGATTTTATCTTCATTGTGTCCTCCGCTTCCACAGCATTCCCTAATTGAGCAGACAGAATTGGAACTAGAACCTGCAAATTCAACCAGCACTACGGTCAAACTCAGAATCAATGCACACATATATCTTACTACTGTGAAAAATATAGAACTGCAGTGAAACAAAGCCAGATGATCAAGGAATCATGAAATAAAAAAAATGTTATGGAGAACTCACACGTGGATGAATTCGGCCACAAAGTTCAGCTGCAAGTTTCCGAACATCTTCAAACTCAAGATTGCTTAAAGCTCTAAACACAATAAAGACTATCAATATTTCGTTGTAATATCACAGCAACCTAAACCATACGTGTAAACAAACCTATTAAGGAGAAGTGCACAAATGCATTCTGCGTCACCCGCGAAAGAGCTACAATCTGAAGGCAGCACAGGATAAAAGGTGAAAGTAAATTTTCAAGTGATGGATCAGTGCATGACAGCTGGTGTAATGACTTTTTAGTAGAATACCACCGCTTCTTTCGAAACCAACAAGTCACATGCATGGGCCTTAAGATGCATCAGCAATGTACTGGTCATGAAAACCCAAAACAATAGTATAATCAATAGGGAAAATGAATTACCAACTGTACCAGGCACAAGATGTTCCCCACTATATTTCCCGTACAAGGATGAGGAACTGAAGTCGTCAAAAACTTTCAACGGAAGCAGCCTGATAACCAGTAAAGGACAAAGGCGGCTAAAGAGAGAATGCTGTGTATAGAACGCATCAACCTTTTGAGAGGACAAGTTCCTCAACTCAGAATTCTCTTGAAAGCTGTGAATGAGATGAGGTTATCATTGAGTAAGCTAAACCACGAAAATTGCTGCTTGTACATGTATGTAAAATAGATTCAACGATGTAACTTTCTGCACTAGCATAGTGGAGGATGTATTCCAGCAAATACCAATAAAAGCTTTGTTATGTTGAATGAAGAAAAAGAAAGAAAGAAAGGGGGGGAAAAAGATAAACCACAATTCTAGATTTGGATGAAAGTATCAAGATGCATCAGATCAAAGAAAAAAATAAGTGCAGCCCATGTTCAATGAGGAATATTCAGCCGAATGCAGAATAGCCTTTTCTCAAAGCCATCTCAAATGTAAGACATGTACTTGCAATGGGCATAACCACGAGTTCAATATCAAAAGAATATTACCAAAATGAGGTTCACTCAAGAGAAAAAAAGAGCGATGAACAAGGTAATTTTCCTGCATGTCAAGATAGTAGTTGCTCAATCCCACCCCTTTCTCTCTCTCTTCTATTATCCCACAAGAAAAACGAATAGTTCAATCGCACTGAACAATTAAGCAGTAAATCTCTCGAAAAGGCTATGTGCCATATACTATTATCCTAGACTTTTTAAGCTAAGTGTTATAGTTCACCAGCCAAATACGCCATAACAAGCTAAAAAAAAGGATTTGACAGCATTTGCTGCAAAAATCCATTTATTAAGAAAACATTCTCAACGTTAATCCTGAATTACCAAGGAAACTACGTCTCATGCTGTAGGAAAAATCCTGGTCCTAAGTTCATACATTTAAATATGGAAGACACGCCAAATATCTATATATGGCTAGTCAGAATACCACATCCATAACTGAAAAAAAAAAAAAAAAAAAACCCCAATCCCCGGTTGCTTTGGTGATACCATGTTAAATTGCAAACATAATATTTACCAACAAAAAAATTTTTGATATCCTAACTTAAAGCTTAATATCCACTTCAAAATTCCGAAGAACTCAAAACCCCTATCCCGACCCACCCACCCATTAATCCACCCCAAACCCAGAAAAGGGTGGGGGTCCCAGTCAGAAACACACAAAGAAAACACAACCACAAACACTTGAAACAACATGGGAGAAAAAGAGTGAAAAAGGTGGGAAGGAAAAGATAAATCCAAACAGCTAGACTATTGGACGTGGAAAAGAACACTATGGGTAAGAGACCAATATACTCAATTCATCAAAAAAAAATTATTGGGAATGCGCTACCACTTCATTCTGAAAGGATCTTTGGCATCCTTGGAAGGTACTAAGAGAGGAAGTCTCAGAATTGAAAAGGAAAATGAACATTAGAATGGATGCTAAAGTTGCTGAGGTTATGATAAAGAATCAATGGAGAATTCTATATGGAAGAGGTCGGTACTCCCAAGTTATTGACTTCAATAGTGCTTGCGACAGTACACAGATAAAGGAAGGGGGCGACTTTTGGAAATGGCTACCTAATTTACATTTCTCTATCAAGAGTGTTGTCATGGCAAAATCTGGCCCTTTCACAAATGTTAATTGGACAAAAATTGTCTAATGTAAACATCATCTTCACACATATGCAGTCATACAATGTCTTGCATGTTGGAAGAGGATGAATACACAAGATAAACTTGTAAATTAGGGGTATTATACAAACTAACTCTTATGTTCTTTGTGGCAGGACTTTTGAAGACCACCACCACCTATTTTTTTAATGCCGCTATTTTGGAAATGTTTGGAGAGCTGTTATGCAGCAGATTATTTGCACGATCTCTTCTATAATTGGAATTGGTCCTGGATTAGCTGTTGAGAAACTCTTGGAAGTCGAATTTCCAAAAGAAGTTAACTCACTTTGCCTTTGCTACAACTGTATGCTCCATTTGAAAAGGGAAAAAAAAGAACCTCAGATTAAGATTGGAAAAGATTGGCAAAATACAATGGAAAAAATTCTGCCGAATATAAGACTTTTTGCATCATCATAGAAAGGCAAAAGAAGAAACAAGATAAACTGGGAGATAGCTATCAATTTGGGACTGCCCATGAAGATTTTCACTTAGACATTTTCTGCCTTTTGCCATTTTGTCTAGCGCTAACATCTAACCCTTGCTATATAGTAACCAACAAGTCGTATCTCTTGAATAAGCTAGTCCCTTTTGAAGCAAGGCTGATCTTGCTTGTGGCATCTAGTTTCTACTTTTACTACCAATTGCCTTCTATGGCCTTCTACCTAGGATTTTGAATAGCTGTTTAGAGGTAGGCATTGCCTACTGAACTACTAAAATTGTAAATGAACAATTGTTGTGGTATAGCCTATCATAAGCTACCTTGTATGTATCATTTATATTTATGCAATTCGGTTCACAAAAAAGAAAAGATAAACATGGCAATTGAAAGTCTAAATGAAACGAGTGCAGCCTTTTAAGGACACAAAACCCAAAAGAAAACAGAAAGGGAGACGATATGACCAACATTATGCAGTTCCTTGCAAAGATATATCGAAACAAATACTACTCACTTTCCCATTCCTTCTGCATGAAGTAGAAGTTGACAAAGTACCAAATCCGCATGGTCAGCTAAGTGGTCACTTATGTAACTAAGACACCTGACCATAACTGCAGATGACGGCTCGGCGAACAACTTGTCCAACAATGCACTAATCATTACATTCCAATCTGTGACCTAAATTTTGCATTGCAACTTTATAGTTAGTATAGAACTTTAGAAAACATCCGGAGACATATAAAAGTATGTCAGTAACTGCTGAACAGAAGGAAAAAAAGGCGCACAAACACTGGAAAGGAACCAGGAGAAAAACAGGAAAAACTGCTGAAAATATGAAATCAGATGTATACAAAAGTAAAGTATGTCAACGGCTTCTTTAGTGCATTCCAATAATTCAGCATAATCTGCATTAGTTTCATCATATCGTGACAGCACCCTCAATAATGATGACTATGAGTCTTGATGTTATTTATCAAGGTATCAAATGATGATGTAAAACTACTTAAGCATGTGTTTCACTCAAGCTAGTATTAGTTGAGAATTTGCCCCACATTGATTGAATAGGGAAAAATTGATAGCATTGTATGAAGATGAATCACCATCACCGCATGCCTAAGGTTTTTTATGGATATAGACCTTACTTCATATAAGCCTACAATCAAACTTTAACATGGTATCAGAGACTATTTTTTCCATGTGCTCCCATCTTCTCTAACCCATAGTGGTCATTTGATCCCACTTCCTCTTCAACCGAGTATACATGTTCACGCCCAGCACGTGAGACTGGATTTTGAGAATTTGTACCAAATTGGTTGAGTAAAGAAAAATATATGCTTTTACATGAGGATGAGGTGCCACCACCTAATGCCTGCCTTAAGGTTACTCATATAAGCTCATTATCAAATTTCAGCTGTACTGATAATCTCTTAATACATACCTGAAAGCGCATTCAACTATAAGAAAAATCCTTTCATGAATACTAGCTTTTCACAATCCACGTATCAGTGCTTTAGTAAATAAGAGAAGGTTGCATACCGTCTAAAAAGTGGGAAGAATAAAATACGAAATGGAAAGGTAAATGTGAAACAGGCAAATTAGTGTTCCATGTTTTAGCTTCGTGTTATTTTCACTAAGAACGATTTAAAGGATACGTATCATACTGCAAGTTCTATTGCTCTCCTTAACAATTTGCACAACCAGACTGATAGACTTAGCAAGGACTACATAAAAGATATTGAAAGATAAATGCTTCAAACCTAAAGTGCCATTGAGCTGTCAAATCAGTCAACATAAGCGACATCACTCTCATTACTCAGACAGTACATCAGAAACACACATCAAATTTTGAAACCTAGCTTACCATTCTTGACCACTCTGGTACGAGCTTCAGCACTTCATTAGCGTCAAATTCTGGTCCTTTAAAATTCCAAGACGACAACAATCAGTTACTCCCACAAAAAAGAGAAGAGGAAGGGCAAATTAAGCAGCAACAGACCCACATGGACTCGATTCTTGTCACTGGCTCATCCTTTTTTTAATTTCCCTCTATGAGATGCATATCTAATTGCATGCAATAAACTTCTAATGAGTCACAGATAAATCGTTCTCATCAACCATTTTCATCGACCAAGCCCTTTTAAACAGTTCAAAGAATAAAAGGACCTCACCACTACTCCACAAACATTAAATTGCCTTTAATTTCTTAGCCCTTACTATTTCATATAGTTGCAGTCCGTTTCCCAAAAAGGATCCAATATTACACTTTGATTATTTAAATACATGGGCAAAGCTGGAGAGAGATACAGCCTAGCATAAGAATTATTTTCCTGATTAAGACAAGACAAGAACAGAAAGGACGAGAAGGAATCAAGAAAGGGACCTTTTCGATCAGTAGCTGCACCTGAAGGATCTTGGCCTTGGCAGTGACCACTGCAATAAACCAAAATTACTGACATAAACAGGCAGAGGAGTGTAGTGAAGTATTAAGCACACAACTTGGGCTTTTCCCCGATCTTGACATTTTTTTTATTTGTTATGTTCTTTTTCTCCTCTTTTTCTGGTGGCAAGGGTGGGGGATAAGTGACTAGAACTGGCTGTGGGAACTGGGAAGGGAGGATGTGGATAAACTATTAAACATCCAAACTGCATCTTGCAGAACCATCGTAAAATAATAAAATAACAATAATGATTAATAACGTCAAAGTTCTGAAACCAAACTGCTACTATACCTGAGACAATCCAGGAGCAGACACACAACCTTGGGTTCATCTGCGTGTTTCTTTAAAATGGCTGACAATGTACTCCTTGCCAATGATCGGACTATTTCTTTCATTGAATAGATCAGATGAACTAGCTGTGGCAAAACTAAGGGCGGGTCTGCAGAGGTACAGAGAGAAACAAGCAATAAGTGACTGGTGCAGAAGTTGGGCCTTTAAATAATGTTATGCTTTTTTGTTAAAATGCTGAAGAGATTCTAGTTGTGCAGCCAAAGAACCAATAATTTATCAATCCTTTTTGGCTGACAATACAGGTTCCTAGCAGCAATTCAAAAGGGAAGCAACTACTAAAGGTTGAAACCAATATAAAAAGGGAAAGAAAACGAACAAACAAGCAAACAGACACAAATCCAAGCCTAACAATACAAACTCACACGCAAAATACTTGGTAGAAGAAGCAAGCAGCGAAAAACTACAGACATCGAAACTTATCGAATCAATAACTAAAGTTTTCAGACAAACCAATAAGAGCAATCGTCGGTGATACACTCATCCGAATCGCAACTTCAGCATCTCCAAGGCACTCCAGCAAGCAGTGTGCAATATCTTGCCTATAAATTCACTCAGGTTGAGATAAATAAAGTTCAAAGGAAAATTCATAAATTATTGATATTTAGAAAGCTTTCTCACCAAATATGATCTGGAAGCGCAGTAACAGACTCCACTGACATAACTACGAGATCTGAAATAACATCAGCAGCATTCAACCTCCGAGAAAGATCACCTGAACTCAGCCTCTTCAGGATCTCTTTAATGCATTTATCATCTGAGGCACTAGGAAATCCCAATAAAAAAACAACAAATTTTGAAACTTAAAACAATAAAAGTGTGTGCATGCATGAAAACTACTCTTAAGTATAAAAATTGGCATACAGGGAACAATATTCTGCAACAAGCTTAACAGCAGCTTTGGCTGCCGCATCTCGCTCATCCAAAAGTTCTAGCAGCACGTAAACCACAGCATGCATTTGTTTAAAATCAACACCGCTTCCTCCAAGTGGACTAGGTCTGGACCTAAAGAACAGAGCTTTGAAGATACAAATCACACTGTCGATCATGTCCTCGTCAGCACATTTGAGCTAGGAAAAAATAAACAGAATCAGGAAATCAACTGTCACACGGCATAGCTACAAAAAACTGTCACACGGCATGAAACAAAAAGGAACATAATGTGTCACAATTATCAATCTTCCATAGATATGCACATTCACATGTTTCTCTTGATAAAACTCAACACATAATAAATGAGAGCAAAGATTCAAGAAACAAACTGTCAGAAGATGGAATAAGATACTTTGTTTCAAATGCAAGACGGTTGGAAAATGACCCCACTAAAATCATTAAGCATGTTTAGAAGGACTAATAAGAGAAACTAGGGAAAGATTTATGGCGATGGTTGCAAATGAATTCCTCCTTATTGTCTGTGCTACTGATCTTATGAACTGATGCAGAGCTACTGACCATAAATAGAGAGATCTTTTAACTTAGTTCCCGGGAGGGCTAAAGATCAAATGTACTCCAAGAACCAGCGATTACTAGCATAACTCACAGTCCTAATACTAATTCATGGCATAAGGACAGATAAGAAAGGCAAAGTCGCCACAAAGGTGAATAAGGCACAATTAGAGCACAAGCTGGAAAAAATCAAATTATTACACCCCATGCAGTAGCTTAAATTTTCAGAAAATGGTAACTTATGATAAACTCTAATTACCACAGTGAATACAAATTTTGTCAGATTGTCCATTTCTCTCAAATCATACAGTTCGTGATGAACTCTTCACATAACCAGCTAAAACATCTTACCTGCAAAACTATTACCTCTCTAGTATACCGTTTCATCATACATATAGACTATCGAAAAGAATGGAGGATCACAAAGTTGTGTACAGAATGCATTGAACAGATTTCACTAGTCAAACAACGGAATAAGGATTGCAAAAAAGGTCAGGCTACCTGTAATATAAGAAGATTGGCCAACCGAGTTCCATATTCAGCTACTGCAATGTCAAAGTGCTTATGATCCAATCTACCCAACAGAAGAGATATGCAATTCAGAAAAAACTTAACGGTCTCAGGTCTGCCATTTCTTTCCACAATAGATTCTTCAGAGTGGTTATCTGTGTAACACTGCATGTAAAAAAAAGATGTCAGTTATAACATACGTACAAAAGAAGATAGCAAGAACTGCAAGCAAAATTAAGAAGCAATCTCTCAGATGCATACTCAGGTTAACTGATTCTTAATCAACATCTCCTGTTAAGCAATCTCTCAGAACCCCTCAACTTGTCCACTTTCCATTCAAACCATGCTTCACTTGGGGTCTTAAATCTTGCAATCAATAAATTCTCCCAAACCTCCATATGTTAAATCAGCAGCTCATACCTGAATTCCAGACAAATATTGGTCCAAAAGATCTTTGTAATGATGATGAAAGTTGTCACCCTCGAGGTGCAACAGCAGTCCATAGTGTTTCCAGCACGATGAGAGTAGCAAAACTACAGGCTTTAACTTCTGCATGTCTATGTTTAAAAATCATAGAAAATCAACAAGGGGCAAATTCTAAATGCACAGAGTTGAGTATAAAATCCAGACACTAGACAAACACCTGCCTCATTGTGGAAGTATACATGACGGTTTTTGGTTGCATTCAACCAAATGAATACTCCTTTCAACCCTATTGAATGCAATGGCCTGCTTTTCCTGCTCCACTGGACAACATAAAAGGTAACCAAATATTTGAGCATGCACCAAATAACTTTAGATTGAAAATTTTGCATAAAAAAGGAAAAAAATAAAGCACACGTTCAACTATATATCAGCACATATGCATATATACCTCTACAGAAGAAAGAAAATGTAAGTTACACTTTTGACAAACATTCAACATGCTGCATCGTCCAAAAGTAATCGCATCTTAAAGATAGTTAATTCCTTATGATAATTAAAAAAAGAGCAAGAAATAATATGATACATTCACAAGAGATAAAACCCTAGACCAATAATTGCAACACAGAAATGATTTTAGGAACATACATCTCTAAGTCTCTCGACCAGAGTAATATGGTCATCTATATGGTCCCAAAGCAACAGCTTCTGTTCAAAATCATCCAAACGAGCAGAATCTTTTCTGTTTTTACATTTTTCTCTCACAACAGGACCCATCCACAAAGGAGTTACAGGAGTAGACTTTTGAGAGTTCTCCTTGTCAAGCAAGTAATCAGGTGTCAGATCCATCTGTGCTAAAGATACAGTAATAGATAATATACAATCAGCCGCTGCCACTGCAAGGCGAGTTGGCAACTCAAAACCTCCATGAGATGTGCTGCACAAAAATTGTATCAGAGATCAGAAAGGGCATTTGATGCTTACAGCAAGAAGAAGCGGGGGAGGGAATTAATGCAATGCCATAGAACATATAACCACAAAGTCGGCTCCAGGAAAATGGAAAATGGACAAACGAGGTTTCATTTTCTAGAATCGTCAATTTTATCTCCTGCCAAAGAACAGGATAGTCATACTCTACTGCAACCAAGTAGCAAAATCCAGGACTAAGCATGTTGTATTATGCTACATATGTGCTAATTTGTCGCCAACTTTGAAAATCAACTACAATAGAGACATGTTTTCATGCATCATCTAGTCATTAACACTTTCATCAGTTTCTATTTTTACCCGTATGACAGTTTATTGGTACGAAAGGTCTTTTGATTGAGCAAATCAGACTTTTGTTGGCATATGCTTATCTATATTGTATATCCTCTCCTTATACATCAATGAAAAATTTAAGTTTAAAAGAAAAAAGAAGGAAAATATGACTTGCCAAGAAAATGCATCCACCACACTAAAATAACCAACACTTAAGGGAACATCTGCAAACCAGACAAAATGCAAATTTTACCATCTAATATTGTTTGGTCTAACATTACTTCAAAATACAACAGTTACTCGTCCCCATAAGGACCACCTATTCTGATTGTTATCTATAAAATAGTAAAAACACGACTTCAGAAACAAAAATGTCTTCATTACTCAGCACAAATGACCCCGGACTCTGCGCCAAACGCGGGAGCCTAGTGCACCGGGGATGCCTTTTTTTTTACTCAGCACAAATGGCTGTACATTTGATAAACCCAAATTCGATAACTTGATACGACATCAGTGTCCAAAAGACCTTCAATACTTTCAGACTGTAAGAGATCTTTGTGTTCACCTGGTTCCAATACATTATTCTCAAAGAAGAAGGGGGTTGTGCAATAACAGAAGACATGTAAAAGCTACTATAACTCGGAAACCGTAGATAGGTGCATGCTGAAGCAACTAATAAGCATAGGAAGAGGACGAGTACCTTCCTCTGCATACAATGGCAAGAAGATGTGTGATGCATGTTGAAAGAATCTTCAAAAGAGAAGGGTATCTCTCGCGTATTCCTACATTAATCATAAGAATCAGTCTCTCTATAGCCCTTCATTGGGTCATGGTAACAGAAAACTAAGAGGCAGAACAGGGAAAGAATAAGGGAATGATCTCAAAACCACACTCCATCAAGGCAAGAACAGTAAGAGAAAAACATGAAGGAAATAAATAAGAACGGTTACCATTCGTTATCAACTTGTTCATACTACTCTGGTAATCTATGATTGCACGTACAAGAGTGCACCAGCCCAGAGCAATATATTTATCATCTTTTCTGGAAATTGTATCAGCTAGATTACTTGCAAGAGCCAGGAAAATAACTTCATCTTGAAATAGCCAATTGAGGAGTAGCACCGCCTGGTTGTTGTTCTTCGACTCCCTAAGTTTCAATGACTAGGTGAAAACAGTCAAGAGTTTCAAAGGATACCATTAGCTCATATCAACAGAAAATGGAGACGTATCTAATAAACAAGTTCAAAACTTTAATGTAGCATGCTACCAACTGCTAATTTGTTGAGCTAAAAAGACGGACATGATCCTGCAACGACCAAAGTCAGATGATTTCTCACACATCGATAGCTAAATTATAGAATCTAAGGATCAAAGGCTTTCAAAATGAACTTAAATAATCGTCCCTTGAAATCCTACCCACCCCCAACCCCCGAACCCACGAGGGAAAGGAAAGGGGGCTCGTCTTTACATGCTACACGATCATTCTGAGCATGAATTCATTGAAAATAAGAAAAACTCAAGCATACATGTTCAATCATGGGAATCAGAGCATCATCCAAAGTCTCCTCTTTTGCGGCAGCTTCTCCAACATATTTGTGAAGAAACCAAAGGGATTGCTCCAAAGAAGCTAACAGAACGAAAAGAAAATTCAAACTGAGGAAAGGTCACAGGCATCATTCTCGACAATACAGGGAAAAAAGAAAGAAATTGCAGAAAACATTTGAGCAACATACCACCACTGAAAGGGGTTATCTTAGGAGGGGATTGGAGCTGAGACATGGCGTTTTGAAGTTTCTTTGGGCGAGCGTTGAGGAGAGTGTGCAGAGCGCGGGCCAGTGTAGCAGAAACCATCGAAATTGAGTCTGATGATGAGATTTTCCACGTCAAATCTTCTTCCAATGGTGAATTTAGGCTTCTGTTGTTCATGGGTGATTTTCGAGTTCATACAGAGAAGTAACAGAAACAGATTTGGGATACTGCGAGGGCAATTTCTGGTCGTTTCTTCCTCAAGTCTACTTGGCGGTCTATTTTACTTCATTTTGCGGCTACGGCCGGAACCCCCTAGTCTCAATTTTTTTTTTCAGGGAAAATCACCTTTTGGGATTAAGATCTCCTGACCCCCTTTAAGGGGTATTGAATGACCCCTTGACACGTGGCACACAGGGGGTGGTGAGGCCCCCTTGACACGTGGCACACAGGGGGTGGTGAGGCTGGATGAGGTCATCCAGCCTCACCACCCCCTGTGTGCCACGTGGCGGGCGGTCCCAAAGGGGGTGAGAGAGAGGGGTTTAGAGGATCTCGATCCCACCTTTATCCTCATCCAGCCTCACCACTCCCTGTGTGCCACGTGCCGGGCGGTCCCAAAGGAGGTGAGAGGGAGGAGGTTAGAGGATCTCGATCCCACCTTTTGGCCTATGTGTTTTTGGCTATTCATTTGCTCTCTTCTTGTTTAAAATTACCTACTTTTTTTTTGGACTGATAAGAAAATAGTATTTTCATAAGAAAATTTAGTGGGAATTGCTGTAAAAACATAAATGTTTTTCTCATTAAATGACTCTTTCATTAAATTATTATTATTATTCTTCTTCTTCTTTCCATCATTCTCCTCCAAATTCTAGTTAGGCACAATACCTTCTGATAATGGGATAAATCAGCAGCAGTAAGCTTAGCACAACGAAACAGAGAGGTTTAGTAATCTGATATTGTATTTTTCTGGACTAAATTAGTCGATCAATGCTCTGGCCTTTCTTCTTTCACTATTTATCTTCGACGATCATGACATTTTCCTCAGACTAGATACTGGAATCTCAGCACACATGCTTGCAGTACTCAGAAGAGTATCAATTTTTTCATCTGCTGGCCTTTGCTGCTCAAGGCCAAGCACCAGGCAACAAAATGGTACCTGTCATCAGTTACCCTGGAGTTGCTATGTGGCAATTCATGCCTCCTACTGCAGTTGATACCTCCCATGATCATGGCCTTTACCCACCTGTGGCTTAAGTGCTCAAGTCATCGTGCCAACACACTCTTGGGTTCGCTTTGTAGTTATTAATCGATAGTTTTGTTTCTCTCGACTTTGACAGTTCCCTTACCAGAATGTTAACTGAATTGCTTGGGTGCTTGAATAATTTTGCCTTTTTGGCCTTATTTATGCTTGGTGTAACATGTAAAGGTATTGATGGTTTTGTTTCTAGTTAGGCACAATACCTTCTGATAATGGGATAAATAGCGAAAGAGCACTGTGATGTACAAAAGAAAAGAGGCGGGGGGAGGGGGAGGGGAGTGGGGAGACGAGGGGATACTGTAAGTGAGAAGGGAACAGGAAAAAGTGAATCCCACTTTCAGTTCTTTATTCTTGTCCTGAAGGCTCATATTTGAGTCCTTAAGCTTCTGGGTTTCCTTACGCAGCTGTGTCACCATGCGTACAGCATCAACCAGAATCGCAGCCTTGTCTGTTTTGGGTTGATGAAAGTTCCAAAATTTTCTTAGATTCTTGGAATTGGGGCGGTCAGCACACATGCTTGCAGTACTCAGAAGAGTATCAATTTTTTCATCTGCTGCAATCACATCTTCCTCAATTCCACTGTCTAGACATTTAATCGCCATGGTCACCATAGATTCTTCCTCATCGCTAATATCTGTATTTCTCAGAGATTATTGGCCTTGACCCAGCAATTGCACTCCTACAGGCCATGAAAGCTAGTTAAATAGTGAAAGAAGAAAGGCGGATGTTGTGTCTAATTTAGAAGGCAACACAAATGGTGGAGAGTTGGCGGAGATGGGAGGAGGGGATGTAAAGAGGTATGTAATGATGGTGGAAATGGAGGTTGGAAGGTGGAGATTGGAAGGTTGATGTTGGATGTAGTGGATGAAAAATATGAAATGACCGAAATACCCTTATTTTAAACTGATTTCCGGCGGTTTTCACCTGAAAATGCCGTTTTCACCATCAATCCAAAAGCGCAGGGGTGTTAATTATGTAGTTTTAAATACCAGGAGGGCAAATGAATGAATAGCCAAAGCACAGGGGGCAAAAGGTGATTTTCTCTTTTTTTGAGAAATTTCATAAAATATTATTTTTGAAATATCATAGGTTTTCTAGAACATACTTGTCAATGCCATCTTAGAGCTATTGTTGTCGTTTAGGAAGACATTTTTAGATGACACTACTAAATACGTCCAAAGAGATAGGCTATTTTTGGGCCAAAAAAGTTGTTTATAGGGGTACAGAACCACTCATGGCTAGACGGCTTTGGCAGACGCGTCCAATAACCTAGACGGCATTGTCAGGTCCATCCAAGGACCTGGCGGCCCTACCAGGCCTGTCCAATGGCTTAGATGCTATAGATGTTCATTTATAAAAATTTTATTTAATCGCGATGATGGTGGAACGAAGAAACCAACTAGAATAACTATTTGAAGTATTCACACATCAAAAATGGTCGTAAAAATCATAATTGGTTTGTATTACTGAGGTAAAATTGTGTCTGCACATAATGAAATATCAAACAATAATAGACCCGCAAAAATGATGAGGGTGTCAATCGGTATAGTATGCAAAGAGTTCAAAAAGTGAGCCAAGTCAAGGGAGCTAGATGCGAATGTTAATGAAATCAAATTGGTAATTTGCTAGCCTTTTGAGTATAATGTGGCTGGTTATATTTACAACTTGCCTAAAATTTCTGACCAGAAAGACTTAGAAATTGCTATAAAAGTACTAACTTGTTTTCCAACTCTTAAAGTTATGGAGATATACGTGATTTTGAGTGATGTTCCACCATTTGCCACAACTATTGTTGTTGTTACTGTGGACAGAGATGCCGGATCTATGAATCATGTGGTTATAAGTTGCTCATCATATGCAAATGTGGAATATCAAACAAATAAACAAGATGGAGAAAACGACAATGACGAGGATGATAATGATAATGAACAATGATTCAAGGACGATGAGGAGGACGATAAAGATGAAGAAAATGATTTGGAGGACTTGGTGGGTGAGGAGACCGAAGAAGAGGTGCCTCAAATAGGGGTACTTCACTTTGACAAAAATATTTTTTTTTGAAGGCTACGGACGTCTAAATACACACTCATTCATGGTCGCGGCATGCTTAAACATTACAAGTGAAGGGTGAGTAAACTGATCATATAGAAGAGACATTGTTCGAAACCAAAGAATATTGATAAATTCGGTGCACACATTTTAAGGTTGTGACAAGTACAAAAGAATATTGATACATTCGGTGCACACAATTGGAAGACCCAAGATTATCAGCGACATCTTGGAGCTGAGGCAAATACATCAATATTGGGAGATTTTAGTTTTCCATGAGCATTATAATTGCACAAATGTTAACATCACGTCAGATCGTACAAATGTCAATTCAAGAATGGTTGGCATGATGATTAGAGAACACATTAGCCAAAATATAAACTTTGAAAATCAAGTTGTGCGTGAATCCGTAAAGAAGAGTTTAAATGTGAACATCGATTACAAAAAGGCATGATTGGAAAAAGTATGCAATGAAAACGGCGTACGGTGATTGGCTTGAATCTTTCTGTGACTTGCCTTGGTACATGACTGCGATTGAGGCATCAAACAAAGTGACCATAGTCTGGTAAAGGCATGAATCAGAGTTGAACACTACCGAACAAAAGGTATCTAGTTCATTTTTTAGGCATTCAAACCGTCAATTTTAGAGTTCAGACATTTCTGTTCAATGATATTAGTAGACGGTGCGCATTTGTGTGGCAATACAAATGAAAAGCTTTTGGTTGTAGTTGCGGTTGTTACTACTGATCATATATTTCTATTAGCTTATGGTATTCTTGATGATAAAAACAAACATAATTGGGAGTGGTTGCTTCAAAATATCTGGAAACATATAATTAGCGACACGCAAGGCGTATGCCTGATTTCATATAATCTAGAGGACTTCAGGCCGCAATAAGCCAATATCTCACTTGGCAACCACCTTACGCGTACCATAGATATTGTCTTCTTTATATAAAAGCCAATTTTACAGGTAAATATTTTTAATAAATAATTTACATATATTGTGCGTATCGTCTTCATACTAAGTTGTTTAAATCGTGTAAAATTCAAGCTTCACATGAAAATTTCTTGGTAATTTGTTAAGAAATATGATACGGGGAGCTGGCACATAACACAAGGTGTATATGTTTAGTGAATGCCCTAAGCTGAAGGAGCTAAATAAAGTCACATACAATTATCTTATACATATACCGCTTGACACATCGACATTGTTACATGATAGGAATAGAAGATATTATGTAATGACAACAATGTTTCCTGAGTCATGGAACAACATAATTAATGAGGATATATAATTACCGTTTATTTATTTTATGCTACCATAGTTCAAAAGGATGGTGAAGATGTTTCATGAAAAGCAACAAGAGTCATCGTCATATTTAGAGCAGGGGACAAATGTCTACTCAAGGTGCAACAACAGTTCATTAAGAATTAAAGAAATGCAGGAATGCATATGGTGCATGCATATGATATACAATAAGGCTTGTACGAAGTTGTAACTCGACATGGAGCAAATCACAGTGGTGTTTCTTATGATGTAAAACTGAACAATAGGAATTGCACCTGTGGAAAATTTCACTTTTACCATATGTCTTGCTCAACACTATGAAGGGATGTCAGAATATGCATAGTTTAGCGGATCTTGTTACTCCATTTTACCCTTGTCGTGCAATGTTAAAAACATACAATGCTTTGTTTCATCCTGTTCAACATTCAGCGTATTAGTCTGCAACTCTATTCAAACTCGAAGTTAATCGTGTATGTAGGAAACATGGTCAAGGTAGGCCACAATCAATTCGTATTCACAACAAGATGGACCAACGCAACAACAAAAAGTGTAGTATGTATAAGCAAGTAGGCCTCAAACATAACACTTGTCCTACTGCACAGAAACTTCAAAACAATGTTTAAATTTTTATGTTCTATGTAATGTTTGAGCTGAAGAAATAAACTGTTTGTATTCTATGTATTGTTTGTGTAGAAAAATAAACTGTTTGTATTCTATGTAATGTTTGAATTGAAGAAATAATTTGGTTGTACCATATATATTGTTTGTGTTCAATAAATAAATTGTTGTCTTAACCATTCGAGTTATTTCTTGTAGTTTTATCTTCACATCTTTTCATAAACCATGGTTAGGTTTAGTTTTAGGGTTAGAGTTTATGGCTTAGGGTTAGGATTTAAGGTTAAAGCTAAGTTAAAGTACTTTGTTAAGGTTAGGGTTTAGAGCAAGGATTAGGACTTAGGGCTTGAGGTTAAGGGTTACTGTTAGAGTTATGGTTTAGAGTTTAAGGTTTAGGTTATAGTTAGAGTTTAGTGATAGGATTATGGTTAAAGTCAAAATTAGGGTTAAGGTTTATGGTGTAATTTCAATTTAATAAATCTATGTGTAGTATTCAGCTTTACGTTATACTAAAAAACAATAAATCACATAGTTAACGAGACAACACATAAAGCACAACAATTGTGATACAATACGATACTTGTACTACATAGGTTACAACATAACAATTTTCACACAACACAATTCATACACTAAACCCTTCCATTATAATTTTACTTCAACTAGCGGGCCGTTTCATGAGTTTCATATTTTTTTTGACGGTGTGTTTGGCTTTGGAAGGCCCATCCCAGTGCTGCTTTGATCCTTATTGGAAACAAATGTACAGTCAACGTCTTCGGTTGCGAACACTATGTTAGCGCTTGTCTTATTTTCGTCTTTGTATATTGTCACGGCATCCTAATCAAACCCGTCACGTTTGCTCGGATCTGAACATGGCCATCTACGAACTAATTCGAGTCGATCTTTATGTTCGTATTTTCCGATGGCCACCCATATGCGGCGAGTAAATTCATCAAATATTGTGTTTTCTGAAATTTTTAATAGAATATGACCGGACTCTTTCATAAACATATAGAACAAATAAGCTTCCATTCTCTTACCAAATGCGAAATCCGAACGTCAATTTTTAGGGTTCAGAGTTTGTGGTTGCACGGAAGCATATGTTAATGTATATATATTTATATATTTGGCATATAGGCCCTTAGACGGGTCTAGCAGGGTTGTTCAAGCCTTTGGACAGACCTGACAGTGCCATCCACGCTCTTGGACGCGCCTGCCAAGACCGTCTAGGCTTGAGTGGTTTTGCACCCATATAAACAGTCTTTCTGGTTTGAAACAGCCTATCTCCTTGGACGCATTTGGTAGTGCTACCCAAAGGTGGCTTTCTGGACAACATTGCCAAGTGCGTCTAATGACTTATAAGACACCACTACCAAGTGTGTCTTAATTGTTTCAGAAATTTTCTCAAAACATATCATATTTCGAAAATTTGTTATCAAAACTACAATATTTTATAAATTTTTTATAATTTTCAGCTGTTTGCGCCAAATAAATAATCGTATTACACCTACAAACAAACATAGATATAACGTTCTTACCAAATACTGGTTAAATAACATTTTTCTTAACTTAAAGTAACACCTCAACTTAACTAGCCTCACCACCTTCCTTTGCTGCCGCGTGTCGTGCGGTAGAGAAATGAGTGAGGAAATTGTGGTGAGAGGATCCGGTGACCAATCTGAGATGGGGATTAAACATTTTTATTTGTTTTTTCCCTCTATTTTGCAATTCTAATAATTTTGCAGCTTCCGAAGATGTAGTAACTAGCACGAGACCCTCCTAGTCCTACACAAACTCCGTAGGAGGCCTTTATACGCGCATTCGCAGAAAATTGGGACTAACTAATCGACAGTTGATTTGGTTTTGCTAGCCTCACCACCCCTCTCCCCTGCCACGTGGCAGGGGGTCATTTGTTACCCCCAAAAAAGAGGGGTGAGGAGATCCTTTCTCCTGTTAAGTTCACCATCTGATGGTCGTGTCGCCTCTGCAAACAGCCCAACAGTGGTTTCGTGCTCCCACATTTCAACTGCCAAACCGGCCACAGAACCCACTAAACTTGCACAGTTTCGAGGAGAACTACAGAATTATTTGCGATCTTTTGCTCTCCATCATCCGCTCCCGCTCTCTGCTCCCAGGCCAAACCTTACATTGCCACATCATCAAATCAGGTGTCCAGATTATCCCTTTGGTTTCTCATCACCTCATCAATTTTTACTCCAAGCTCCAGCTCCCACTTGACGCCCAACATATTTTCAAAGAGGCTCCTTTTAAGTCTTCCACTACCTGGAGTTCCGTAATTTCTAATTTTGCTCAAAATGAGCTCCCTTTTATGGCATTGGCTTATTTTCGAGACTTTCTTTATCAGGGGCTGGTGTTGGATGATCATATTTTCCCATGTGCAATAAAGGCTTGTTCTTTCTTGGGTAGGCATGAAATTGGGATGTGTATGCATTCGTTTTCGGTGAAAAATGGGTTCAATTTGAACGTATTTGTGGGAAGTTCTCTGGTGGATATGTACGCCAAATGCCAGGGAATAAAGGACGCCAGGAAGTTGTTCGATGAAATGCCTGAGAAAAATGTCGTGTCTTGGAGTGGGATGATATATGGGTATGCCCAAATGGGAGAGGACAATGAGGCTTTGGTTTTATTTAAGAGGGCTTTGGTGGAAGGGTTGGAAGTTAATGATTTTACTTTCTCAAGTGTGATTCGAGTTTGTGGGAATACCACATTACTCGAGTTGGGGAGGCAAATGCATGGCTTGTGTGTTAAAATGAACTATGACACCACAAGTTTTGTGGGAAGTTCTTTGGTTTCTTTGTACTCAAAGTGTGGTAGTCTTGAGAATGCATCTAGGATTTTTGATCAGGTGGTTCTAAAGAATTTAGGCATGTGGAACGCAATGTTGATTGCTTGTGCTCAGCATGGGCATACGAAAAAGGTGTTTGAGTTGTTTGAGAGAATGGATCGGATTGGGATGAAACCAAACTATATCACATTTTTGGGCGTTCTTTATGCATGCAGCCATGCAGGACTTGTTAAGGAGGGGAAGCACTATTTCAGACTAATGAAGGATTGTGAGATTGAGCCAGGGGATCAGCATTATTCCTCCATGGTGGATTTACTTGGCCGAGCAGGGAAATTGCAGGACGCTTTAAGGATTGTTGAGGAAATGCCAATAGAACCAACAGAGTCTGTTTGGGGTGCCCTATTGACAGGGTGCCGACTTCATGGAAATAGTGAGTTGGCAGCTTATGCGGCTGATAAGGTGTTTGAATTAGGTTCAGTAAGCTCTGGTCTCCACGTGTTGTTGTCGAATGCTTATGCAGCTGCTGGTAGATACGATGATGCGGCCAAGGCTAGAAAAATGTTGAGAGATCGAGGAGTTAAGAAGGAAACTGGATTAAGTTGGGTGGAGGAGGGAAATAAAGTTCATACGTTTGCGGCTGGTGATTGGGCCCATTCTAGATCTGAGGAGATCTATGGAAAGCTTAAAGAATTAGAGGATGAAATCGAAAGAGCTGGCTATGTTGCAGACACAAGTCATGTACTGCAAGGAGTTGACAAGGAAGAGAAAGCGAAGGCGATTCGGTTTCACAGCGAGAGAATAGCTATTGCATTTGCTCTCATAACCTTTTCACCTGAAAGGCCAATCATAGTAATGAAGAACTTGCGTGTTTGCGGTGATTGCCACACCGCTATTAAGTTTATGTCCAGATGCACTGGAAGAAGGATAATTGTCAGGGATAATAAGCGGTTCCATCATTTTGCAGAAGGGAAATGCTCCTGTGGTGACTACTGGTAATTGAAGAGAGATAATTAATTCATATCTGACAGTTATTCCTCATTGAGGATGAGGATGGAAGAACAAATCATATATTGTAAAACATAGTCGGTTCCATCATTTTGCAGAAGGGGTTGTTACTCATAGTTGAACAGAGAAACCTGTTTCCTTATCTGACAAAATTTCGGTCATCAAAGGAGGATAGATCTAAAGAAATTCACTCATGGAAGAGGCCTGATTATCCTTTTGTGAAAATTAATGTGGATGCTTCAGTTGACTATGGTGGCTGCGGTGGTTTAGCCATGGTGATTAGGGACTGAGAAGGAAAATTCTTGGAGGCAAGGACAAAACATATTCCATACATTGACAACATTCAAGTATTGGAAGCCATGGCTCTAAAAGAGGCTTGTCGATTATGTATTGAGCAGTGTTATGGATCATGTTATTTTAGAAACTCATGCTCTCAAAATGGTAAATCTTGTATTGGATTGTAAGATCTGTGTGATTTATCTCAACACATAATGGAATCCTTTTGTAATTTAGCTCAGAATTTATCGCACTCCCGTTTTCTCAACAACACCACACATACCTAATATATTCTAACGACTGGAAAAAGCTTATCCCTAAAGTATTGGGTGAGATTAAGGATCTGGGCGAGAGACAGAGAAACAATACCTCCATTTTCTCAACAATAATTACGTCAAATTGTTTTCGATTGTGATTTGGTTGGAAAATCTATTCTTCATGTTAGCGACCTAAAGGCGATCCCTCGGCACTGGGAATAACTACACCAAATTAAATTGTGTTTTATTTAGTTGGATGTTATCTCCTGGTAGTTTGCAAGTTGTTTAGTTGATAACTGTTTTGTTTCATGAATGTAGGTGTATTGGTGGCACAAGAAACACCGGCCAAGGAAGCCAAAATACTTCAATAGGGTTCATACTGATTACGAATGGATCAAGTACAATCAAACTCAACATGACCATGAGAATCCACCTCCCAAAATTGTATAGGGCTATAAGTTCAACATTTTCTGCCCTGATCTTGTTGACAAATCAAAGGCTCCAACATAACTTTTGAGAACGATCGCAATAGTGCAGAAAGCCACATTACAAGGTTCCATGCTGGGCCTCGGTATGAGGACATAGTAAGTCTTTTCCTTTGGCCAATTTATGCAAATTATTCAGCAGCTTCTTTATTTGTAAAATTACTTGCAAAACTAGGAGGGCGGGCCTCGGAACAACTGATAAAGTTGCTGCTTTGTGACCTTGAGGTCACAGGTTTGAGCCGCGGAAACAGACTTTAAGGTAAGGCTGCGTACATCAGATCGCTTCGTGATCTGGCCCCTTCCGAACCATGCGTAAACACAGGAGGCTAGAGCACCGAGAATGCCTACTTGCAAAACTAACCCGCTCTTTTGCACTGTGATATAGGCATTTTATATTGACAACAAAGAAGGGGAGTATTCACACAAGAAGGGGTTCAGGTGCACGTTTGAACTAGGAATACTGCATCTATGCTTCAACTTCAAAAGTTATCGGTACCTGGGTGATCCGCCCCACCGGGAATATCTTCTTGTGCACAGCTATCTCTATTCCTCTCAGTGCACTCATGGGGCAGTCAACATATACAAGTGGTGCTTTCTTTATCTCTGGTCGAGGAAGATACATTTCCAAAGGATATTTCTAGAAATCAACGTCAGGTGACAATAGAGGGTTTTGATGTTGAGAAGATTTTACATTCCTAGATTGTTTGGGATACCATCCTAAATGTTTTTGGAGTTTACAGAATATAGTGTATAAGAAGTATGGAGATGTCAATTTGCCAGCTTTCCTTGTTCCAGAAATATTGGGATATTTGATGTTAATTGACTGTTTAGGAAAAAAACAGTTATTGATTGCTGGAGTAATATTTGTGAGGCAGTAGATTCAGTTCGAGTAGGGCCTTTCTTCAGGAAAAACTATTCTATATATATCCCCCTTCCTGGCTGACATGAGCCTAGTATGAGGATCTATGCATGATATAAGGTTGATTGCTAAATTAAAGGTTGTACCCCAATCAGTAAAGATTTCTGCCACCTCCGGTCCTACAGAGAAGTGTAGTATGTAAATCAGGTTCCCCAAAGCCCATTAGTAGAGAAGTGTAGTATGTAAATCAGGTTCCCCAAAGCCCATTAGTAGAAGTTTGTCATAGCACAGAGACATCACAAGGAGCCCATTGGCACCGAAGTAACAACCGACGGACTAGCATTGCAGCATATCAAATTATTCCATGGACCAATAATGCTCCCACACTATGCAGCTAGTGTGGAGAGGGTTCAAACATTCTTGCCTTCCGCAAGGTTCGAACCCCTGGCGTTCTTTTCGAAACCTCTTATCTGAAACCATTAGAATATGTCCCGGGGACATGTTGATTGCTGAACTACGATATAGTCCTGGTGGGTTGTCTCAGGGACATCAATTGATGTAATTTTAAAAAATAAGTTATTTCAAACAAATAAAGCCGATTGTTCATTGCACAATTTCATCCCATTTGCAGGCAGTTTTTGTCATGTTCTCCTCTTGGATGGTGTTTGATTTATTTCAGTGCATCACACGACTGTTTACATATGTGTGACTTTTTCTTTGACTTTATTACGTTGGTTCCAAACAACAACAACAACATTACCTATTGCTTTAGAGGCTTCCGCCTATGGCGAGGTATGGAGGGTCGGATGTACGCAACTATACCCATCTGTTAGAAACACACAACGTTTGTTTCCCGATGACCCATAATGAAAATTACGTTGGTTCCAAAAATTAAAGTACAACAATATTTTTGGAAGAAAAAGTAATTTATAAAAGAATTTTAGAAAATCAGTGTAGTGCATGATTGCGGTTCAATCTATTTTTGAACCATTATATGTTCAACTAAAATAATAACATTATTCGTAAAAAACAAATTATGATAAACTATTTAATACAAATTTATGAGGATTATAATTGACAAAGATCCCTTATTTCTTTTGTCTCAAGTTCTGTCCTCCGTCTTCAAGTCTTTAAGATTGTGTCACGTATATCATCTTATGAAAAGTGGTGAACATTTGACATTTCTTTTCTAAGATTGTGTTACTTTTCTATTTTCAATGGAGTAACATCACATTTTTCTTTCACTTTAAAATATAATGAAATAAAATAAAATGACTTATTAAATTGGTGGCACTCCTTGTATTTTGAAGCAGCAGTCGATCGACACAACTAGACGCAATCTCATTATGGGTCATCCGAAAACAACTTCTGTGTGTTGTCAACACATGTGTAAAGTTGTGTACAATCAGTCCCTTTAACCTATCATAGACGGTAGTCTCTAAAACAAGTTTTTTCTAAGATTGTGTTAGATATTCCATTTCATGAAAAGTGGTGAACATTTAAAATGAGATGATAAAGAGAGGGGTTAGAGGATATAAACATGTTATAATTTTAAAAAAAAAAGATTGGGTTATCTTTTGAAATTGTCATAACAGCTCAAAACGCACTTCCTCTCTCTCCATCTCTCTCAGCGGTCTTCTCACGCTTTCCATCTGACTTTGTCTCTGGAATTTACTTTTCATGTGCGATAAATAAGGTATTTATCATCAATAATTCTCATTTGGAACCTGATTTTCTGTTTAGTTTTTGATTCGTATCTCTTCCCCCCCCCCCCGGGGTTTTGGTTGATTTCGCCATTCATTTCTCCTGTTCTTTTCTTCCTCGGGGGTCGGATCAGCCAAGATTTTCTTAATTTTATTCTCCGGTGAAGGTATCTTGATTGTCTTCTTTAATTTCGTGTAAATCTGGTTCTGTTTCTTGGCGTGTGTCAGTTATGATAGTGTATTTCTCTCGAACCAATTTATAGTTTTGCTGATTGTCGTAGGGATTTCCTATTATTGTTTTTAATTTATAAATAATTCAGTATGTATAGTAGTTTGCATGTGCGAATCAGTTTATTTTTGATGGAGAGACGTTGTTGATTTAGCTGAGATACCTGAAGTTAGTGATTATGATCACTACACAAACTGTTATCCGGTAATTTCCAAGATGACCAGGAGGCTTGTTAAAATCCCAGCTATAGAAAAAAAAAAAAGGACAGAATAATCAGAACTTCTAGCCTATTCAGAAAATTTAAATGAGGGAATTCAATAGACACGAAAAACATCTAAAGGTTACTGGACTGGAAGACTGGAAGATTGATTGTTATCCTCTCTACCCTTCGATGCACGAAGGCTTAAATGAAGATTTAACCTGCATTGCTTTAATGGCGTGCAGCATCTTGTGATAAGCTAATTATTCTTAGAGATATCAAACATTGTTAGGACATGGACAATGGTGCTTGATCTGCTTTAGCTGCCTTTTCCTTGCCATCATTGGTAGGTATCCACACTAATGCATTTGCTCTGATAAAGCTATTTAGTATTACAATGCCAATGCTCTGCTTTTTACATTAATGACGTTTTCTTTGAAAAAATAAATCAGGAAAGTATTTCTGCCTTTCAAGTATACTTGTTCCCATCAATTGTATTAAGTATGAAATGAGCATTGTTGGACAATAAGCTGTTGATTCTTAAATTGAACATTGTCAAGGTGATGCATAACTAATTATCTGGTCTCAGTGTTTGCTGAATTTGCTGTGTGCTTGGTGAGATGGACTCCTCAAATGACACAGGCTGCCAAGCTAGTGAAGGGCCTGTTCTTTGTGTTAACAATTGTGGTTTTTTTGGTAGCGCAACCACCTTGAATATGTGTTCTAAGTGCCACAAGGAAATGATACTTAAGCATGAGCAAACTAAACTTGCTGTTGCATCCATTGAAAATATTGTCAACGGAAGCTCGAGTACCAATGAAAAGGAGCCTTGTGTTACTGTCGATGTGAATGTACATAATAAGCCTATAGATTTTAGTATTTTTCCTGGTCAAGTGTGTTCTAGTTTCTCATTCGGACAGAGTTCAGAGGTGAAGGCAAAAGAGGGTCCTAACAGGTGCACCTCTTGCCGGAAACGTGTTGGATTGACAGGTTTTAATTGCAAGTGTGGAAATTTGTACTGTGCAATGCATCGTTACTCAGACAAGCATGACTGTCCATTTGACTATCGTTCTGCATCTCGTGAAGCAATAGCCACAGCGAATCCAGTTGTCAAAGCAGAAAAGCTTGACAAAATTTAGGGTCAATGAAATAAAAAAGCATGCTACTTGCTATCAATCTCTGTTTTCTTATGGGTTACGTTCTTGTGTTATGCTGATTCTTATTGTGATATCGAAGGCTAAAGCGGTGAGGTCGGGTTGTCTATGTAATATCAAGAAAGTTTGGAGGTCCTTTCAGCCGGCCAGACATAGTCTATTGGGTCGTTTGTTGTTTGTGGCAGGTGGGTGGCGACTTTCTGAAATATGTGGTTTCAGTCTGGGCTATTGGTTGGTAAGGGGAAAAGGCGCAGTGTTCTAAGTAGAAGGGCTATTGAAGACGTTGAAGTGCTGAATAGTGTCTGTGCTGGACGGACCCAAGTGTGGTCCGATTTGGACTTAAACATGATTTGTATAAATTGTGGTTTCATGGTTTCTGTGTAAGATTTGCCATGCTCTATATTTGAAGTTGAAGTGTTTGAATGTTAAATGCACGAGTCTTGATCTCGAACCTTTGCCACCTTGTTTCTCCAAAAATGCGCATTTTTGCTATCATGGGCATTTCTACATCGAACTGTTCGAATTCAGTGAATTCAGATTAAGTTCGTTTGTTAATTTTACTTGAACGAGTTGAATTCGAACACCTATTTGGGTTTGTTTAGTTAGACGAGTCGAACTATTTGCTAACTGTTCGTCTCGTTTAAACAGTTATAGTGTTATCGAACCGATTTGAACCAATTTTAAAGCTCTTTTAGCTAAACAAACCGAGTCAAACAGTTTGTTTAATTAAAAAAATATGAATACGAAAAACTAGTAGTCGATTTGGTTCGGTTCAGTTACTGCTGAAACTAAGCTGCTAGTTTGAGAGATCTCAGGTCGCGTAACCTTTTCAAACAGCTGAAGTGTTCACGCCACTTCAGCATTCACTAGTTCCAGAAAGATGACTAATTTTAAAGATATCATTAGAAAGTTATTGTTCCATATGTTTGTGTTTATTAATAGCTCAAAAATAATAACTCGCATACATTAGAAAACAAATGCTGCTGACCAAATTTTCTACTATGTGCTAATTTGATTATCACGATCTCTTTGAAACAGGATATTATTATGGCTAATTAGATTTGTTACTGCATAGCAAAGATTTTATGTCATAGCATAATAAGAATGTAGTTTCTATATATTTCCACCACATGATTGCGTAAATCTGACTTTTCATATCCCACTATAAACGGAAACTCTGACTTTTCATATCCCACTATAAACGGAAACTCTAAGACATTGGGGTAATGCTATTCGAAATATAGGACTGAAAACGAACAACTTGAGCTTTTATACAACACCATGTTAGCTTCAGATTGTTCAGATAACAATCCTTGTTAACATCACTTTACTGTTTAGAGAGGAAATTATGAGCATGAAATGTGTATAAAGTGCTTAATGTAAACAGGTAAGAAGAGTGTGTGTTTATATCAGACTCAAGAGCTTCGATCCTATGACCTCAACGAAAACAATTTTCCTGCAGAGAAGTAAGCTTTCAAGCATTTGTTCAGTGTTCAAAGAGCAATGGGAAAAAAATGGACAACATTTTCTCCTGCCTAATCGACAATTTGAACCTATAAAATTACAATAGTACGGACAACAACTAAACCACCCCGGGACCAAGAGGGTAAGAAGGTACTGTTGTTTCAATAGTCAGTTTTGCTGATAGTTGATGCCTCAGAATCAAATATTGCTTTCAAGTTCTTCATCAATCTTATGAAATCAACTACCAAATATTAGCTGGTTCAGCATAGTCTCTGGAAGCTATATCCGATGTTCATGCCAGGGCGCATCCGGTAGAAACTCAAAATAAACCATATACATGGATCCTCTCATCTTCATCTGCTACAGCATTCACAAAAGCAAAGACCAGCCTGCAAGTGCTTTACATGTAATATACAACAAATACAGAGACCTAACCGCTTATGTAAGTAAGACACATAGTTTCCCTCTTTTTCGCTTTCGGCGTTGGGGGGTCGAGGGAACAGCCCTTGGAAAGTGAAGCAACGCCCGGATAATGTAAAAATGGCAAAAGCTTCTTGACATCACATAAGAAAATCTAAGTACTACTGGATTTGCATAAGCACACATAAAGATTGTTACTTGTCATAAGAACAACAATTCTACTAGTGGATTTGTCTTCTACCTGAATTGTCCAATTGCTGACACCTACCTAACTAGCTCCAGAACACACTTTCAACTAATTCCTTCTACACATTAGAGATGCATGATCTACTATGTTAGCATAACACTGTTGCCGATGTTATCAGCTTCGGCTTGAAAATATATATGAAAGGATGTAAGTTCTAGTGCAGTGAGTTACTCACAGAAAGATAAACACATGTATATTGAATTGCATTCATAGCAGCTGAGACCATGGTTGCACACAAATTCCCCAGATATCATTGGCAACCTCGTAAGCTTTACTTGAATCATTTCTCGAGCATCAATTTCCAATTAAAATAATAAAGGTTCTGCTCTTTCTCAGTATGTGAGTCATCCTTCTTCAGCTTTTAGGCCATGACAGTGATTTTGTCAAGTGATTTTGCAGAATGTTGATTTACAAACAGTACAACGAACATCAAGAAAATCACCCAAAAGTATCAATCTCAACCCTAGACCAGATATAATAGCCTGAAAATACTTCTTACTCTATAATGGTACCTGCTGCTCACCCTTTCTCCTCTGTTCTGAGAACCGTGTGAACAGAGAGTGGGGAGAAGAGAAGGAGGTCCTCCCACGGTGTCTTCAAATTTGAATTTACTAAAGAAAGAGGTTTGAGTGAGCTCATAAAGGAGAGAAAATGTAACCTAGTCATGCTAATGTATGCCTAAGAGAGTGCAAAGTTCACTTTGTTTTTAGAAACCAAAAAAGGGAAATCCACCACAGCTTGAGTAGAACATGTATTAACATCAATATTAGCATCATACTGCAATCATTTAAAAGGATATTGCAATCTTCCAATAAAAGCAAAAACAAAAGAATGTACTGAGTAACTTCAGAATATACATCCCCACATACCTCAAGTAAAACAAAAACACATAGAGCTGAAAAATGAAACACTAGCGGCCTAAGATTCAAGAATATAGGAGACATCTGATCCTCCATGACTGCTATGCATGACAGATAGCACAATGGAAAAAGTCCCCGCAGCAAAAGCTCTAATACCAAATAGAAATTAAACTTTTATTAGTGCTGCCTGTATCGTCGAATTCTTGAGGAAATGGAAGTAAGAGGCTGAGAGCAAACCTGATTAAGACAAATACGAATAGGAATAAATAGAAACCGAGCTTGAATATCCGAATTTTCTTCTCAGCACTTAAAAATCTGAACACTTCCGTGACATCGATGAGATGTCGTCGATCAAGGAATCTGAAATAATGAAGTATAGAACATACCAAAGGATAAGGGACTAAAATAGCTTCTAAGCAATAAACTCGAGCCACATGGCAAATATCTTACATTATGGATTATCAATGTGCAAGAATTTAAATATGAATTTGCAAAGAACATACAGTAGACACGCATTTTAGAAATGAAAGAGTATCCATCAGATCTTCACTATGAAGAACTCACCTCTTCATGTTGAAATAAGATGGAAAAAGGGTGACCAGGAAGAAAATCCAATTGCCCGTCAAGAGAAACAGGACACATAGTGCACCATGCAATAAGAACTCTGGAATAACCACCCTGTTGATACGAGCTGATGAATCATATGGATTTAGGTAGTCATCTTCCAAATCTGATAATGAAACAATCTGCAGAAGAACCACTTAGAAAATGAATTTAGCTAGCCACTAGCCAGAGATGCCAATCAACAATTGAAAACAGACAGTGTTCGTTATCTACTTAACAACAGCACTGATGTAGGAACTATCTAAGAGCTGCTCCACGACCAACATTTCATATGCTTCGATTTCCTTACAACATGGATGTGGATTGCTATGTAACACCCTAGTTAAGGCACTACATTACCGTACACTTTATCGACGAACTTCACCTTATGCATATAAGGTGGAATTATTTCACTAATCTCTGCACATGTGGTGCAATATAAACACACATGTGACTACAGTTTCAATTCATGTTTTCTATTGTCTACTTCGTCAGTAAGTTCCCATAACTTGTTCAATCAGCAAATTTTATAATTTAAGGATTTTCTCAGCAAAAGGTGAACTTCTTCATTAATTTCTAAAAAAGATAAATACTTCAGCAACAGTGCGTTGCCATTCACCAATTTGCTCCTTGCCCCTCTTCTTCAGCTTTAAAAATACAGCATAGCCGTAAATTTCACTTGAAGAAACCAATAAACAAGCAAAAAGAAGTATATTTTGAGTTTCTACTATTACACCTGGAAACATTCTATTATCAATTATAAGCGGATTACTACAGTTTCAGATTCATTTATTCTTCTATCATCCATAAAGTATGACGAATAATTTTCCTAAGTTGGCAGAAAGTTTCTTGCTTAAAACGTTAAAGACACCAAATTTAACAATAATGGATCGCAATAAGCCTACCTGTCACTGTCCCTCTTGGTTAATCTAAAAAAAAGGTCAGCCAGCAAAATTTTCTTGTTTCTTTATTCTAGTTAAGGACTTCATCAAAACAAAAACAGAAACGAATGAACGGAAACCAGCTAACCTGATAAACAATGAGAGCCGTGAGAGCCATGTTCATAACGAAGACAAATAACCAGAAAAAAGGTTCCCACGCCATTGCTGCTTCGAAAGTTTACTTCTTTGTTGATAGAATTAAAGCCAATCGCATAGATGTGCTGGATTTGAAGAGTTCCGGCACATCAAGGCTTCTTATCAGTTGGGTGTTGAAGTACTTCCGGTAGATAACACGGGCTCTTTAGGGGGTACAAAGTAGGGTTTCGGATTCCAAGATTTCTAACCGAACAGAAAAAGGAACAGGAACAGGAACATTAACAGAAAACAGAGGAGGAACAAAGAGGACGTCTCGTGCATACACAGAATGCATATATAGCCGCTTATGACTATTAGATTTATCAATAATAATAAGTTCGGAGTTCGTTTGAGAAAATATTATGAGAGTCTTTGGGTAAAGTCTTAAATAAAAATACATATGTAGTCGTCGAGTTTTTTGTTTTTCAAATAAATAATATCATTAAATTATGAAGTTGATGTATAATGGGTGTCAGAAAGATAATGATGGACCATATTGTTGATCATCAATTTGTCACATTAAAATAAATTAAATGTCAATTTGATGATTTAAATATTATGTAATGAGAATGCTAAAAAGTAATCTTTGTTTATTCGGACTATGTACCAGCAAAAAAGACCTAATAAACTACGGCATTGGCTTTAAATTTTTAGGACAAATATATTATGGACTATTAAATTATTTACAGAAAAAAATGTTAGTATGTTAATTTTGTTAGTAACATTTTGTTATTATTTTGATGGGACAAAGTAAAATAACTCACTAAATTGACTGCGCTTCTTATATTGTGAGGTAACAGTTGATCGACTAGACACAATTTTTATTATGTATCATCAAGAAACAACCTACATGTGTTAGTATGGTTGCGTACATCCGATCTCTCCATACTCCGCTATAAACAAAAGTCTCTAAGACGATGGAGTAATGTTGTTGTTGCATTTTAACATTATTACTCATCTTATTGCATTGTATTCAATTTTGTAGTTTTTGATAAAACAGTAGCAGCCTTTTCAATTTTGGTAAAAAAAAGACTAAGAACAATAGTAAGAATAACACAAATGGGAAACAATAATCGTAACAACAATGATTTGCTCACATAGCCAAATGATTTGCTCTATTAACATGAGCGAGGGATCGAACCCACAACCACATGCTTAAAAGACGAGGTGCTGAACCACCACGCCAACAGTTGGTTTTTCTCCATTTTGAATATCTTCGTTAATCAATTTCAAATTATGTACTGGGTTCTGGTGTTCCATTTTTTTGGTTTGTTTTTTGTTTTTATTTTCTCCCTTCTTTAACTGTAGAGGTTTATCGAAGCTTACAATTATCCCCTATTCATCTTGTTGGATTTCATTCGCCTATCTCGGAAATAATCTAACTTAATTTGTAAATTGAATATATGGGATTGTAAAAAATAGTGCAATCTTCATTCTATGCTCCAGTTTGCTGTCTTTCTGAATGTGATCACCTTGATACTCCATACAATCCTCTCTATGTTGTGTTTGTTCCTTTTGCAATTGTGGATCTGTATGCCTATTTACGATCTTTTGCAGACGAGTAATTTATGTTTCGTTGATGTCTCTGTAGATGCTTCACACCTTGTTTTCTGTAAGATGTTTTTAAATTGCTAAAGAAGATAGATTACGGTGTTGGAGAATTTTTTGGTGCCATATACAGTTTCAACAGGTGATATCATTGCCTCCTATGTGTAAAAATTCATCCAGTTGCATTTTTCCAGGGTGATGATAGATTGGACTAGTTTTTCCTCCTGGTACAATACGTCTTGACTCTTTCTGGTTGTCTGATGTCACCACAATGGCCTATTCTTCCATGAGTCTGTTTGTGAAGCAAGTGATAAGCTTCAGTGCAAGAGTTCCAAGGCAGAGGAGCAACCAAATTTGCAATTTAATTTTTCAATCACCATTCCCTATGTCGTTGACACCTGCTTTAAGGGCAAACTCTTACCATTCTCTCATAGGCTGTCAAATGTTTCATTGGCGCTGGTTTGGTTCTTACTCTTCCAAGCAGAAGAACAACTGGAATTACTTTTCGTTTAGAAGCAATAAATGTGGACCTTCCAAAACATGCCCCAGATCAACAGCAGGGTCCAATAACATGAGTGTACAGTTTTTTGGTCCTATTAGGAATGGATCTGAGCAGTCAAAATGCAAAGCTCCAATTTGGTTATTAGTTGGACTGCTTTGTTATTCGAGTTTGGAATCAGTTCATGCTGATGCATTGGGTGAAGAGGGGGGCAATGGGGATCAGCCTTTCTGCTACCAGCTATTCACATGGAAAGAAAGTCTGCACTGAATATTCTGTAATAGGTCACTGCTCTGTCCTTAACTTAAAAGTGCTCCGTTTTTACTTCAAATATTTGTCCTTAACTTAGAAGAAAAAAAGAAGGGATGCATAATTCTGATGAGGTTTCAATACATATGGGTGAAAAAAATCTTGTTTTTCTATCATTTCTTAGAAGGATAATAGTTACAGTTGCTTCTTAGTAGTATATTTTGTTTGTAGAAGTAGAAGTCCGAGGTAGAGAGTCTAGAGACTTATATCAGAATATGCAGGCATCCCTGGAGATGGAAGGTGCTTGTTTCGTTCTGTTGCTCATGGAGCTTGCTTGAGAGCAGGGAATCCTGCTCCAAACGAAAGTTTGCAGAGAGAACTTGCAGATGAGTTACGAGCTAGAGTATGTTTTCTTGTCTGTATGATGTAAGGAATCCTTAAGTGTTTTTTATCTTTAACCAAATTGAAGACGAACCATCATCTTTAGTTGGGTCAGCCTTTATATTGTCTTTACAGTGGATGGTAAAGTTGACATCTAGATTCTGACCTTGCAGAGCAAGTTCTTATTCACCAACTTTTTCATCACCTAAGTCTTTGCCTAGGAGCATGGTCATTATTGCAATGAAACATTTGTTTTATCTAGTCAGTATAGGTAGTGCCATACTGTTAGTCAGGATTCAGAGTTGGTAGGTTTCAGAAGGTTTTGAATAATTGGTACTTTTGGTTGTAATAAGCTTTGTAGTTCAAGCAACTTTTTGCTCTCATAAGTAGCTTGCGCATGCCTCCTTGTTTAAAGGCTGACCTGTTGGTTCAAGATATTGTTTGCGTTCAGAATCTGGAAATGACAAAATGCATATGCTATATTCCACTGATGGTATGTAATTTGGATATACTGATTCTTATAGGTGGCAGATGAGTTTGTTAAGAGGCGAAGGGAGACGGAATGGTTAGACAGCTATACTCTATTTCAACTTTTCTTTTCATCTTTTACTATCTTGATGACAATCATGATTTTTTGGGCATCATGATTGCATTCATGGTTTAAGATTACTGAAACTGGTTTCAGGTTTATAGAGGGAAACTTTGACACATACGTGGAGCAACTGCGAAGACCTCATGTATGGGGAGGTGAACCTGAACTATTAATGGCTTCTCATGTTCTGCAGTAAGCCGCCTTTACAATGTCTTTTTGCCCTCTACTATATGTTATCTGGTACATATAGAGGCAGAGGTCTCACTGGAAGCAAACTCTTTATTCATTGGGATGGAGGTATTGTTTATCTGCCTCTCACCCTCCCCAGACTCTAGCGATAGCTTTTGCTGTCGTTGGGATATACTGGATATGATTGTTGTTGTTTATTGTTGTACTATATGTTATCTACTACAATTTATCAGCTGATGTTTCTTGCTACTTCAGGATGCCAATCACAGTGTACATGCAGGATGAAGATTCAGGTGGTTTGATAGCGATTGCTGAATATGGACAAGAATATGGCAAGGATAAACCTATTAACGTCCTATATCATGGATTTGGCCATTATGATACGTTGCAGATTCCAGGAATAAACAGTCCCAGATCAAGAATGTGAAAAAGTTGCAGTTCCAAATGTTCTTGCTCAAAATACACTGAATGCTTACCATAATATTTGAAGTGGTCAAACCACAATCAAATTATGTTTCAGATAGTTGTTACTTCCGCCGTATTAAAAATATGGTTCTAGTTTGACTTTACTATCATTTAAGAAAAATAAAATTTTGGATTACTATTTTATTCTATCTTTAATTAATTCTTCAGGCTAAAATAGATATTAAATATGTAGGTGTTAATTAAACAGATATTGAAAAAGGAGACTTTGTAGGTAACTGTAGGAAGATTTAAAGTTTGTAATACATTTCAACAACAATTAAAAGAAGTATAAGAAAAAGATTAAAAAATTAAAAATCACGAGGAGGAATCCTGAAAAAGTAAATCACTAGAAATTGGAGGGAAAAAGAGAAGGAAAAAAAAGAGGAAAGGAATTGGAGAAAAAAAGGTCTAGGGGCGTTTGGGTCGTACTTGAGTTTCAGAATTGGAATCGGAATGTGTATTAAAGTATATTTATAGGGTTAACCTGGTATCCATACTTTTCCACAAAGTTTTAAGCAGCATCCATACTTTCATCTAATTCGCTCAACAACCATACTTATTAGAGAAATATACACCTGTCATCCGGCAACCGGGAACTGACCTACTGTAGGTGGTTTTTATGAAAATTTCTTTTTTTTTCACTTTTCCCCAAGGGCGCCAAACGTTTCCCAACCATGGTTAACTTCACCTTCTCTCCATTACTTCCAATCTATTATTTCCTCCAAAAACTTTGTGCCTCTGCAGCAGGTATTTTCGCCAGGTATTTTTGCAACAACAACTAAAATTCACTTCCAAATGAGTTATATGGTCGCCAAAGTTGTCTTCCTGGTACTCATTTTATGGGTTTCTTACATCGCCGAGGTTTCGTCGATTCATTTGGGCGGTAGGTACACTGTTGATATTGTTAATGGACTTCCAAACGACACCAATCTCATGGATGTCTATTTCTATTCCGCCGACGACAAGCTCGGTAAAATAACTCTAGCAGTGAACCAAAAATTCGATATAACTGATATATATTTGATGTGCCGTTTTGTTTCTCTTTCAATATTTGGGTCTGAATCTAGTAATTGTGTTTTTTTTTTCTCAGTGAATATATGGTAATCTTTATCTCTTCCCAGACTATCATCAACGCGAAGGACAAGAGGATACTTGGCACATACCAGGTAAAAGGATAGCAGAGATCCTCCTGTAGACAATTTTTCCTCGGTAGACAGCCATAACTTTTGACGGAAAGGGTAGTCGTTTAGTGCAACACTTAGCTACAGAAACACGTCCCATGCAACGCAAACAATAGAGGGCATCAAGAATCAATAGCAGACCCTCCACCTGAGTTTTTAATTGACATTTTTGACAGTCCATGATGATTTTTTCACCACCGATAAAAGCTGTATGATCATAAACTAGGAGATTCCAGCTAAATCTACCTCAGATGACTGTGCCTGGTTATTGCCACCAGCACATCAACTGCAGCAAGGCTCTTTGCTTCTTTCGCCATGATTTTTCTGACTGGACTTCCTTTTACCACAGAAGCAACAAGCTCAACCTGGTCTCCCGATGATGGCTTTCCCAATTCCCACCCCTTTATCGACGATGATGCTTTGGGAGTGATGTTCGCTATAAACACAATGAGAAGTCAACAGGAAAATGTAGGGGTGGTGGTTTTTGATTTTTGCCACTTTATTATTCAAAGTAGTGATACACAACCTTGGTTAAAGTCAGGTTAAAAGTGGCCGGTCAATGGTAGATTTGAACAGTCAACGGTAAACCAGCAAGTCATCCGAATGACATGTGATAATTTACCCAATAAGTATGGCTGCTAAGTGAATTAGATGAAAGTATGGATGCTATTTAAAGCTTTGTGCAAAAGTATGGATACCAGGTGCAATTAACTCTAAAGTTATATTTGTTTCGTATTGAAGTAAGAATGAGTATGATTGACATTGATGGTGTTTGGAATGTATCGGAATCGAAATGAGTATCGAACGTAGCCGGTCGAAAAATTGACCGAAAAAATTTGACTGGCCGGAATAGTGACCGGCCGGCAGACGGCAGCAGTGACCGGCAGGGCCTTTAACCGGCCTGTTTGACCATTGGGGGTGGGTGGAGGCAGCCGGAGTGGGTTGAAGGTGATCAAGCAATTTGTGTAGGATGTATATAAAATAACAAAGTTTTGACACAAATTAAACAAAGAATTTCTCTTCTTGCTTTGCATTCGTAGTTCACTTGGTACTCAAGTGATAGATTATTTAAGGTTGTCGGTTTGAATTTTGTAACCACGACGTGATCATTTGAACACTGCTGTTAGCATTTTATATCAGAGCATGTCTGAGCTCATGCACTTTGTGTACACTAAATTCTAAACATCTTACTTAAAAGCGATTGAATAATCTGAATTACATCATACACAAAACATATTTCAATTAAAACAGTAAGATCCTCAGAGTTGGTGTAACCTTTTGTATCAAAGAATGTTATTATTATTATTTTTTTGGTTATTCCCGGGGGGGGGGGGGGGGGATTCTGTCGAACGAAATTATGTTATTCTGTTTTTTTTTGGTGGATAAAACGAATTCTGTTATAACACAATATTTGAATTTTGAACTGTAACAGCCGCACGTGTAACTTCAATTTTTCACGTCTCCATTTTCATTTTCATATTTGTCCTCCTTAGTCAAAAAATTTGAAACTTTCAGGGATGCATAAAATTACCGCCCATTCTTCATTTCAAAATTTGCCACTTCGCCTTCTCTCTCTAAAAGCTCCCTCTTTCTTTCTCAAGAAAAACCAGAGAAAAGCCCACTGAAGCAAAGCCTCCCGTCTTTATCTTCTTCACCGTCAAAATCCAACAGCAATCATTTCTAGAACTCCGAAGGTAAACATAATGTACTCCCTCATTTCGCAAGCATCCACACATTCTTACTGTTTTTATGTACTTTGTATTGTAAATGCCACTATCCAAGAATCGATCAACTGGTTTCTTCAGAAAATGTTATTTTTAGGAATCGCATTTGGGGAATGTTAACGGATAATGCAGTACTTAGATTCTTGTTTTTTAATTTATAGGTTTTGGGTACAGTGTCGATGTCAAGAGATAGATTGACAAGAGCAGTGGACCTAGCAGAGGTATTCAATAGTAGCCGGAGGTCGTTTTACGTATGGGGTAGCGGAGGGCAGGAATTCGGTTCCGTCACCCCATTCCGATGGGGAGCTACACCGATGACGGGGACAAATAGAGTGATGGGATTGGCTTCTGTTTCTGTAGGGGATACCGGTGGCCAAATTGGTTCTGGGAGGGGAACTTTGGGTGTACCGATAGTTAACCGCCGTGGGGGTTTTCGTGGATTTTCTGGTTCAGTTATTGGCCGTGAAAATCGGATTCCGGCATTGAGAAGTGGTGGACTTCGAGTAAGAGGTCGAGGCAGAACCGTTCTTCCTTCCTGGTACCCCAGAAGGCCTCTTCAAGATATCACTCCAATTGTTAGGGTAATGATTATTTTCTTGCGGTTTTCTTTATCTTGGTTAATGACTTGCAATATTGGAATGAAATGTTAATCCTGCTTGCATATGAAATTGGTTTTAGTATAACATGCAATTGGAAAGAGACGCTGGTGATTTTGATTGGTTTAGGTTTGGGTATGGACTGTATGTCTACCAAATGAAAGTATGATGCTGTGAATCCATTGATTGTTATTACTTTCTTATAAGATGAAATGAGCTCGTGTTTATAGTATAGTCTATTGAGGTTCTTGTGGAAATCAGATCATCAGTTCGGGATCTTCTGTTTTCATGTTTTGTCGACTTAATTTGATCAGTATGCTGCTGTTACATATGTATAAAATATGTATGTGTGTGTATGTGTTAATCTATTTATGTGTCTGGAATCTGAAAATGCAGTATTTTCTGGGACTTCCCCTGCGCCAACCATAATTGTATTATCAAGTAGGTATTACTCTGCATTTTGTTGATGTTCTTGACCCCTCTGTTTCATGCTTCTTGTTTAAAGCCATATTGTACCTGGGTAGCTTGCGTTTGTATGCCTGGCTTGTTCTCAGATTTCACTGCATAGATTTCAAAAATCATTTTCAGGTGATTATACAAGCCTGAATACTATACTTTCGTTATGTTTTGCCAAATAGATACTTCAAGTGTGAATTGTTGTTCGGGTTATTAGGCCTGAAGTTACTTAAAGTCTGCATTTTTGTAAAGTTAAGCAATAGGATTTTGTGTTCCAATCAGCTAGGGGTTTTCATTTATATGTTTGAGATTTGATTCATTCTATTCCCCAGTTGTCCTTTAACGATTACCCTCTAGTTATTGTAAAGTTGGTTGAATGAGGAATCTAGCGAAAGTCTATTTTCAACACTTCGTTGAAAAAGACATCGTTGCGACATCCTTGAAAATGGATGTATCATGCTCCATAGCTGTATAGTGTCTTTATTCGCTCGTATTTTAGCTGCATCGTGGCATGTTGGGAGAAAACTAGATTTAGTTTAGATTTACGATATCATAAAGAGCACATCCTACAGGCCGTGGAAAGAAGAAGATCTCGAGAGGGAGAAGATGAAGGCCTTCAACTTGAGAGTCCTGTAGCTCAGGACCGGTCTGTTCATGATTCAGTTGCTTCCACATCTGGTGCTCAACTCGAGCAAGATCTTAGCATTAAAACTCCAGCACCAACAGTTGGAAAGAGAAATCTTCTTTCAACAGTCAGAAAATTGCCCAAGTTATTGCTTGATATCACCAGGGACAACGCAGGAGACTCAGCTTTTCTCACACCACAAAAGAAGCTTCTCAACTCAATTGAAGCGGTTGAGAAAGTAGTGATGGAGGAACTGCATGAATGGAAGAACTCTCCTGCGGCCAAGAAAGCTGAGAGGGAAAAGAAAATCCGAACCTTAATGTCAATGAGATAACTTGGGGTTGAGGCCAATAAGGTAGTGGATGTAAGATCACTTTATGATGCACCCCCTTTCATTGATCATCCTGATCAAGCAACTTTGAAGGGGTGTGAACAGACTGCTCTCGGTTGAATTATCATAACAAGATAGTCAGGTGCCAGCTGACTGACCATTGTCTTTGGGATTGATCATCTCTTGATGATCAAGCTCTCCCCTTAAGATTACTGTAGAACATTTCCTTTATGTTCTATCATATCATATCCAATTCATACATGTTTCATATGCAAATTCCTGGATGAATACCTGGAACTAAGATAGAAATATGTTCTGTGGTGATGTATAGTACTTGTAGGATGAGCTGCATTGTCTACCTTTGGCAATCAGCTGGTTGCATTTTCTTTTAGGTATTGCTAAAAGTGCTTTTGCTTCTCATTTTGATCTCATATTTTGTTGGTCCTGATATGGAAAAGAATTGACGCTGTATCTTGACTTTTGATGCCATTGAATTTTGCACTTTCAGATTAAAAAGAATTGCTTTTGTTTTGATAGACATATATCGTGTGGCACTAGGGAATTTCTTTTTAAGGCTCAATTAGGCAAATTTGCTTGAAATGAAAAGTGATCCTATTTTAACAACTGTTCCGTAGTTAATAGCTATATATTTAGTGTATCATGAGGGATATATTCTTTGAAATTACCCTGCACCAAATTTATATATTACTTTAGCATCAAATCAGATGATGTTTTCGGAGTACTAGGCTTCTGTATTTGTATAGGGTCCGGAGAGGGGTCGAATCGTTTTGCGATTGATGTACGTAGCTTTACTCTATATTTTGTAAAAAAAGGTTGTTTTCACAGCTTTAACCCGTGACTTTATAGTCACAAAACAGCAACGTTATTAGTTGCTTGAAAGCCGCCCTCTTCATATATTACTGCAGTATGTAGGGATTATACTCCTATATGCTTTGGCAGAGAGACTAATTTATGATCTTCAAGCGCTTATCTGAGCGCACAATTTTCATATGTTTAACTTTGTTTGCATGTGTGTGTGTGTGTTTCTAAATTGTTGTCTTGAAATATCATAATTTGATGTTCCTTAATCGGCGACTCCTTGGGCCAGACTGTTAAATGCATGGCCTAACCTTTGATTTCATCATTCTTTGCCCGACTACGGCTGTTCCCAATTCTTTTTTTTGGTCGAATAATGAATAGACTGCTAATTCTAAATATGTTTGATGTAACTGCCGTATAATATGCATGAGCCTCTGTATGTATTGTTGGAAAATTACGTCAAAGTACTTTAAAATGTGTTCTAAATTTATATAAAAACTTGTTTGATGTTGTTTATAAAACTTGTTTGATGTTGTTTGGGAGATTAAAAGATGGTTTGAACAATTTGAACTTGAAAAAGGTCACTTGGATCAATCCATGTGTAGGCTGGATCGAACCAAGTGAAAACTGGAATAAATTTGGGTCTAAAGTGAGTAATCCGTTATATCTTGAGAAGTATTAGTCTTGTTGTTTACCTTGCTCATCGGTAGAGACTAAATTGCTTTAAAGACAGAGTTATCTTGAAACTCGTCTCGGCTTTACTTTGATTCTTTTCTTGTTTGTTCGTTTCTATTCTACCATATTTTCTAACATGTATATGAGACCATAGCATAATATATCACGTAAAATAATGTCACTGTTTTAATAGGATGGTAGGATACTGTAAAAAAATTTCTCCTGCTGTTGTCTTGAAATTTAATGTAAATGTCTGTTTTTATTCCATTCGAAATAGTTACGAAATAATTGTTGGAATGACATGTTATTATGGATATGTACGTGTCTCTATGTATACGTAAACTTACAAAATGAGAAGCTAAAAAATTTCAAACTATTACTATAGACAAACGTTATGCCATCTTGGATTAATTTAATGTGGCTGTCATTGCTGAGCTGTTTAAAGTTGACTCAGTTGCATTAGTTAGGAAGATGTGAAGAGCTAAGGCATGATATACTAGATTTGCACTTCTCTAAAGACATGGTTCATGATAGGAGCTCATGAAGACATATGATTAAAGTTAGCAAGATTTAGGCAGTATATAGATGCACCTTTGAATATATACAGGAGCTTAGATATTTTCTCAACGTTTGGTTGACTTTATACTTTTTGTGTTTGTCTTTGTCTTTCATTATTTGTCGTTCATTGTTTGTCTATGCACGTACATATAGAGCCGAGGGTCTCGTTCGTGCTTTCTATCATTTGGGGTGAACTTATTGTTTGACTGTCTTTCACCTTCTCTGGACTTTAGTGGTAGTTTTTTACTGTTGTTGGGATATTCTGGGTATGTGTTGTTGTTTTCAGTTGCATTAGTTACAAATCAAGATTGTTTTATATAAGCGGCCTTCTTAACGCTAGAAGAACAAACAAAGCAATTTATTCTTAGAAGTTCTTTTATGAAGAAAGAATCATTCCCATAGTTGAACGAACGAGTCTAATTTAACAGCTTACTATCTACATATATTTATTTATACCAATGATAGATACATATAATTTTTTTTTGGATAAATACATATCTTTGTCGTTTTCATACCGTTGATTTCATCTTATACATTTATTATTGACCATTTATTAAACAAAAATTATGCATTTTTCAATTAGCCATTACACAATTTTCTGTTTTGTTATCATTGTCTCTCCCCATTCCATGAAGATTCCTTCGCCCTTGTTTGCCCTTCACCCTTGTAAATCTTGCCTCCTTCCTGCGTTATCCAATATATTTTTCCTCATCCAATAAAAATCCATCTTATAAACCACTCAACAAAAACAAAAACAACCATATCCAGTATATCTCAACGATAACAAAAACTATCGATACGGTCTGAGGAGGGTGAGAGACAGACAAACAATACCTTAATTCCAAAGGATAGAGAGCTTGGTTCTAGTGACCCATGGCTCTATATGTACATGCATAGTTGACACAATAATAGGAATATGATATGCTACTGTATTAGTGAAGTGATTCAGTAAACACATATATTAAAATAGCCATAACCGTGTATATGCACAAGTAATAAAAAAACAAAAACACAAAAAATACAAAATCAACCTAAAATGTATAAAATATCTAATCGTCTAAATATACTTAAAGGTGACTATATCCTAGCTTAAAAAAACACGTATATAGCTGTCATCCTCGGGCAAATATCTTTAAAATCAATAATTTTTGATGGGCACCTCTCCAATTGGCTTCTTCTGTATCTTCTAATTGTCCGCCCGACTGCATTTCCAAAGCTCCTTTTCCATTTTATTTACATGTATTGAATGTATGTACTGGAAAAAAATAGAGTATTAGAAAAGTAGTTCCATATCACGTCTAAAAATATTTCTTCACTTATTCTATGTCTATATTATTAAATGACATATAAAATGGTACTAATCATTTTATATGTCACGATATCATTCATTAATTAGAGATGGTCATATATATAAACTCTATATGCATTGATATATGTTTGATTATAATAATTTATTTAAATCAGAATAAGACGCGGTATCAGATTCGACATAGAAACCACGTCAATATTTGTAAATCAATGAGGGAACATGTCGCCACCAATTAGAATACTATAAGCTGATAGGGAATGATAAAAAAGTAATGTGTTAGATACGCAGCGGGGGTTAATGTTTATCTTTATATGTGACTAATTATTTTTTTCCAACTTTTTTTGGTTTTAGTTTGTATACGCGAAAATCCTAGTAGTTATAATAATATGGACGGATCTATGCTTTTCACATTCATTACTGCTATATGTCAATTATTCTTAATGTTATTAGTTAATGAGTGTCTAATAGTTACTTATTAACTACTTGCACATTTCGTATTATTAGTGTGTTCGCATTGCACTGCAAAGCTTTTCATTTGACGTTGTTAATAGGTGATTAAATGACGTTTCCGGTGTAATAGTCTTCTGCATATGCACATAGTCTATAGAGAAGATGTACGCAGGCTTACCATACACTTTACCGATTAAAATTTGCCAAATGAGTACTATTAGGAAGGTTGGATTATTTTACAATTTGCCAATGTCTTTATAAAGAAACCCCACTAGACTTAGAGAACTCCACATGCATTGAGAAGCCAAGATGAATACATTGACCATTTTCTTGTACATTCTAGCTTCCCTATTCCTTTACCTTCTCAAGAGATTTTCATCACCCAAATCATCAATCCTGCACCCTCCAAGCCCTCCTGCACTACCAATCATTGGCCATCTTCATCTCCTGGGCCCCAGCTTACATAGATCTCTCCAAACCTTAGCCAATCACCATGGCCCAATCATCCGCCTCAAACTCGCTTCATCAACCACTGTAGTTGTATCAAACTCTTCCATTGCTAAAGAAATGCTCAAGGACAATGAAACCATCTTCTTATCAAAGCCGGCTTTTCGATCCTCCGAAATCTACGATATATATGGTGGGCTAACGTTTTTCAACGCACCCTATGGTGCATACTGGCGTTTCTTGAGGAAAATCTCTGTTTCTCAAGTTTTTTCACCTCAACAAATCAATCGTTTTTCTTATGTTCGAAAAGAAGAGCTGAAGGAGATATTGAGATCTCTTTTTGTATGTTACAAAAAAGGGATCAAATGTGATGTAAGAAATGAGGTTATGAAATATTCGAACAATGTGACATGTAGGATGGCTATGAGTACAAGTTGTGTTGGGACAGAAGATGAGAATAAAATGGTTCAAGAAGTTGTTGGGGGCTTTGTTCAACTTAGTCCTAAATTGGCTTTTGGTGAATTGTTTGGTTCATTCATTAGTAAGTTGGATTTGTTTGGATATGGTAGAAGGCAGAGGGAATTGCTTATGAGGTTCGATGAATTGGTTGAAAGAATTATGCAGAACCATGAGAAGAAATTGGAAGCTGGCGAGGTGTTGAAGATGGACATGATGGATATACTTCTTCAAATTTATAGAAAAGGAAATGCAGCTGATGTTGAGCTTACCAGGAACGGCATAAAATCCTTTCTCTTGGTACGTTTTCTTCTGAAGAAAAGAGTCTGATTTGAATTTTATACGGATAATAAATAACTACTTATATATAATGAATAAGTAATTATATTACATCTCAATGTGATGGAATAAACCAAAATGAATCACTAAATTGACTGCACTTGTGAAGTAGTAGTTGATCGACACAGTTTTGTGCAATTCTCATTATGGTTCATCAAGAAACAATCTTTATGTGTTTCTATTTAGCAAAAAGGTTGAACCCCAATCCCAAGGCCCCCCCCACATCGGCCCGACGAGACAGCTGAGAGGATGTAAATCAGGTATTCAGCGGCTCGCTAAGGGAGAGTCACATAACACGCAGACCCACACTAGGGACCTACACTCCAGACCCACATTTTGTACATCCGACCACCTATACCCGCTATAGGTGGGAGTCTCTAAGGCAATGAGTATTGTTATGGTTGTTGTTGTATAATGAATAAGTCACTATAACACAATCACTTCTTGAAGTGGCCCTATTATCTTGTGCTTGAAGTATTTCTAAACATGTATTACCGTTTTGGATTAATCCCACTTTCCTTCAAATTCGTATGTGTCAATATTTCTCTTTGCTTGTTTTAAGTAATACAGACCTTTTTTTGTAAAGAAAATATGTTTGATGTTTGGAAATGATATAGGAGCTGTTCATAGCGGGAACAGAAGGAACAAGCAATTTAATAGAATGGACTCTAGCAGAACTCATCAATCACCCCACCATCTGCAGCAAAATCAGACAAGAAATTGATGACGTTGTGGGCTTCAACAGATTAGTCGAAGAATCAGATGTCCTAAATCTTCCATACTTGCAAGCAGTCGTCAAAGAAAGCATCCGTTTACATTCTCCAGCTCCAATATTCCTACGTGAATGCAGCAAAGATTGCAAGATCAACGGATACGATATACTAGCAAAAGAAAGGATAATGTTCAATGTAGGTGCTATTATGAGAGATCCGAGTTCTTGGGAGAATCCACTTGATTTTGTTCCGGAAAGATTCATGAAGGGTTCTAAAGAAAGTGGGGAGAATCTTGGTGATGAAATGGATATTACAGGAAAAAGTTTCAAGATTTTTCCTTTTGGGTTTGGTAGAAGAGGATGCCCTGGTGCATCACTCAGCCTGGCTATCGTTCATGTGGCGGTGGCCGCCGTCGTGCAATGCTTTGATTTGAGAGTTGAAGGTGGAGGGGGAGTCGGAATGGAAGAAGGGACAGGGATTTCCGGTGGCATGGCTCAGCCGCTGGTGTGTTCTCCGATTATGCGGATTGATCCTTTGGGTCTTGAAAGTGAAAACTAGACACATACACGAATAGTTCTTTGTTCCCTCTCTGTTTTCTCATGTTCTCGATAAACTTTGCACTATCTTTAGAAAAATTTAAGCTTATAAAGGTAAATTAATGCAATCACAATGTTATTTTCTATAACAACTGAAAAGAAGTCTTGAAGTCACGTGTTCAAACTCCAGACACTATTTCCGCAAGTCCATAACACATAATCAGGAATTATCCGTTTCAAACCTTTGCTTATAACATCTTGGTTGGACGTGAATATCAATAGAAGAATCTGCGAAATGTCAAAAAACCTTCAAGACGAACTTTAAGCTACATATAAACAGGACCGCAATTCAGAAAACCAACATGTTCTAACAAATTACAACCTGCAGCAGTAGAAGACAAAAACGTCAAGGTGATGCCATATATGAGCAGAATTCCTATTGACCTGCACTTGAGTCTCCCGCACATGGCACAATCTTGGGAACAAAATACAGCACTTGCTTAATCTGGATCAATTTTCAGCTGTAACTCAGATAATTTCATGCTCTCTAAGTTGGCATCCTTTTGATTGCTTATAAATACTAACTTCCCATCAACAGGCAAAGGATTCTAAACTAATTCATACTTACAGACCTAGGAGCATCCCCGAGGTCTCCTTACTCCAATCCTTTAACTAACTTGCGCATCGGAGGGTTCTTTTCAAATCAAATTTCAAAGACCTCTAACTTCTATCTGTTTTGCAGGGATTAGTCCAGTTCACAGGTTTATTTTGTCATATATTTAGCTCAATCTTTATCTCACATGCGCAAGATTGCTAAGTGTTTGTACATTTTACTTTAAAAAGTTTATACGTAAGCTCAACTGTTTGTAGCATTCAAGTGTTTCCTTAGTTAAGTCAAGTACAAACAGTTTGACCCGTAACAGTTGACGTCAGTCAGGCCTAGAAGGTCAACGTCAGTCACACTTAGACTAAGTACACAGTCAAGTCAACATGACCCATGAGATGTAGGACATTTTCTCGGCACCGACAAAGACCTTGAGACGATATCGATCAAATATCTTCTGAAACAGCAAAGGCTAGTCACCTCGCCCAAAGGATACCTCGGCTTGAGTCTCCACCTCGGTCTTAACCAATGACATAACACCGGCTGCAACAATCACCTCGACCCCAACGGCTGCCTTGGCCACACTAAGCAGGTCGGCCATTGACATGGTGCCCATGGCATTTCACCTCTGCTCAGCCAAGGAGACTCATACGAGAACTAACACCTGTCAGCGAACAGTTTAGCCATGTAACTCAACTTTTGGTGCCAAGTGGTGGCATACACAAGCAAGGCACGACGGGACAGGACACTTGGTGCACTCCTACATCTCTTCAACATGCATTGGCTGTCAGATCATACAAAAGAAGCAAATGATATATAACAGAGACCATGTTCAATCAACTGAGCAAAAACATACAAATGAGAAAGATTTCTCTAATATTCTAGCATAAAAACATGGTTAAACGCACAACTGCCTTGAACGTCAGAGAGTTTCTCCTGGGGTAATAACTGCAAGATCTCTAATGTTGTTCAACTTGTTCATGGTTTTGGCAATGTTTTTATTTGTTTAAATAATCCCTAACAGGTGAATATCCGACTTTGCCATATATTAGTACGGCTATATACAAATTTTAAAATTATATTGGATTATATTTATTGTGGCTGTCATTGCTGGCGTGTTCAAAGTTGAGTCACTTGCACTAGTTATACATAAGAGACTGTGTTTGTGTGACATTTATAATTTACAAGTAGCCATCTATTTTGCTAAAGTTATGCGGAGAAAATAACTGCTGGTTCATTTTGGAAACGCTGATTTGTATTCTTACATATGATACATGACCAAAGTCAAGAAAAAATTGAGTCAATTTGTGAAATAATATTTGTCACTTCAAATTTGCCCTTTGTTCTTATTTCACCATATGAATTTATAGAATACAATTAGACGTGTGAGGATAATTACCTAAAGTGCTACGCTAATCCCTATCAATCAAATCTACAAAATATGGTAATGATAGATACAAATCAAATCAATTACAACGGATAATTATGAAGGATTACATATTAATCAGATATTAGATATTCTCAATCTCTATCCAATCACTATGATCGGCCAATATTTGTGATTGACCTAGTCGGTCAGGTCAGCTCTGGCGAGTCAGCTCGGTCGCAGTAGTTAGCCCTGGTCAGCCCAGATGGTCAGTCCCAGCAGGTCAGTTCAGCCACATTAACAAGAGTCAGCTTAGCATAGGTCAGGCAGGTCAGATCAGTCGCGGGAGGTCAGCTCAGCAGCTCATCTGAGCTAATCGAGCCTTGTATCGTTCTTTGATTTCATTGGTATTATGTTTGATAGTAAAGACCCACTACATCCAATCGGTCTTTTCCTGATGAAAATCTACACTTCTCCCGAGTACCTTTTTTCCAGAGCATCTATTTCTGTATTCATGGGTGATCATCATTCTTTTTTCTGATAGACTCTTGAGCATTCTTCGAGATTTTTTGGTTGTACAGAGTCATAGTGAACGCTGTTGCTGTCTCGGACAAGTTCCCCCTTACTACGTTGCCCACTGGCTGCTAGCTCGGGAAACATGTTATGGTGATTATCGCACCAGTGGCACTCTTGGTTACTCATATGAGGCAAAAATACCTACTTTTACCTTTCACTTCCAGATTAGTATCGACATTATCATTAGTAGTATCATCAATATCATTAGCAGTATCAGCAGTATCATAATTACTTACAAGAGAGGAAGTATCTAAATTGAGTTTTGTTTCTCTTACCTCTGGTCGGACATCATTTGAAGATTGATCAATGGTAGATATGAGTTTATTGGTCCCTGCTACGTTGATGGGTGGCCTTATGGAAATAGTGTCTGGAAAAATTGAGTTAATCAATCCAATGAGTCATTTGTAATCTTCCCATGACCATGAGGTTGATTGAGATGGTAACAATTTGTTTCAAGAAAATTGCAATCCATGATGGCATAGATGCAACGGTTAACTGAGTTGTAACAGCAGTACCCTTTCTGATGAAATGCATATCCCACAAATACACATTTAATAGCACAGTGATCGAGTTTATATCTTTAATGTTTTGGAATATGGACAAATACGAAACATCTAAAGACAAGGGATGGAAGGGTAAATATATTTATACACAACTGGTAGAAAATATCATGTCAGCATATTTGCGTGTACGTCAATTGGATAGTCTATCTTCGTTTGTTTATCTTTTATACGCCTTCTAAAATCATATTTATGTAATTCCGATACATATTGTTATATAATATTTTAAACTATACACAAATTTAAATTTAACCGAAAAAGAAACAAGAGAAGGCAAAATATATCAGCATTTAACATTGAAACTTGCCTTTTCCACTTATTAATATCGGTAGAATGATTTACTGCATAGAAGGTTTACATTTCATCTCATATGAACTTATATGTGTTTTTCTAATCAATAAATATATAACAAATCTCACTCGTTCTCAAGTGGCAACATAGACTGATATGCACACGTCTAGCTTAAATGTCGAGCCTCAATGACAAGCCTCGAGCCATTTGTAATCGAGGTTAGGGGAAAGAACTTAAATGTCTATCATGAATGAGATGAGTTATGGGACCACATAGAACAAAAATGGTGACAAATAAATCCGACCTTGATAGCGTGTTGAGACTTTGCTAGTAAATTCAAGGTAGGCACTCGAGTGATCCAGACATAAACATCTGTATTCAGACTTAGGTATTGGATATAAATATGGCATCATAAATAAATCCGACCTTAATACCATGTTAAGGCTTTGCTGGTAACTTCAAGGTAGGATGATCCAGACATGAACATGAGTATTAGGACTTAGGAGAAGGGGCAAAAATTAAATGGCCACCAAAGGTCACACGAAGTGTGATGCCACATGAAATAAACTTGGGTATAATACTTTGTTAAAACATTTGGATAATGAGTTGCATGAAGTAAAATACATATAAGTATAAAACGTTATAGTGATGATAAATTATCTTTATATAAACATATCTATCTTCTTCTATTTAACAAATGTGAAACAATTCTTAACATCTTTCGCGTTAGTTGTTGATTTCCGAAAAAATTGACCAGATAACATAAATATTGCTGGCTAGCGGAGGAAAGAATTGTCAGCTGCGTAGTTTATTACGAGGTTTCCATTTACAATGAAGTCAAGTACACATTTTTCATTAACTTTGAAATATGATGGAATAAAACAAATTGATTTTGAAATATGATGGAATAAAACAAATTGACTTTGAAATATGATGGAATAAAACAAATTGACTCACTAAATTGACTGCGATTCTTATATTGTGGAGTAGCAGTTGATCGACACAACTTGACGTAATTTTCATTATGGGTCATCTAGAAACAACCTCCGTATGTTTCTAATACATATGTATGGTCGCGTACATTCAGCTCCCTATACTCTGTAATAGGCGGGAGCCTCTAAGGCGATGTGGTAACGTTGTTGTTGTAGTTTATTACGAGAAGAGACCTGAGAAAGTACAAAATACGCCGGCTGATGATGATAGGTAACAAAAGAATGAAAACAAGTTCGAAGATGTGGTGTCCTTTTCTTGCTTATCGATGGAAAAGGTTGGCCTTCTGTATGCCATGTTGTTGCTGTATTCTAGTGCCAAAACTGAACGAGTCTTCAATGTCAGAACTGTTAAATTATTTACTCTTTATTATGTTTTAGTCTCCCACTCTAGTCGAATTGTTTGATGGCACTTTTGGAGCAAAATGTGAAATCTTTTCTATGAGGCTACTACCTCAGCTTCAAAACTCAAAAAATATTGTGGAGGATGCAAATTAAGAGTATAGTGGTCTTCTAAGTTGAATAAAGACTTACGCCAGTGACCTCAAAACTCAAAAAATATTGTGGAGGATGCAAATTAAGAGTATAGTGGCCTTCTAAGTTGAGTAAAGACTTGCGCCAGTGACCCACACAAGGTGCCCCTGCAAACCAGACCGACATTATGCATGTTTTTGGAATCAAACTCTTGACCTCTTAGACAAATTCTAATCCGAGTACCAACTGGACTATACCCTTGCACCTGTTTGATGGCACTTTTGTTCTACATAAAGGTTGTATCGTAAACTTGAACCCTGAGTTGCTGATTGATGAAGCCGGATCTTCACCAAGGGTCTAAGATGACCTCAAATAAACGTCGTCAGATGTTGGTTGGTATTTTGCTGGAATAGCTTCCTGAAGTCCTGCACAAGGAAGCAGAAATCAGAGGTCCCGGGGGGATAAACCCTCCGACGCTCAAGTCAGTTTGAGCCATTTCTCACTGAGAATGTAGTTTAGTGTATGGAGCTAGAAAATTCTCACAGGTATTGGCTGAAGAGAAAATTCGATGTATTACCTCCAGGAGATAGAAAAATGTTTCGATCGATCCCTTTTCTCGTCTGCCTTGGCTTGCTTTTATTAGTTTTCACCTTGTCCTCGGCTTCTGACGCCGGATGGGACGTTTGCTTGGGGCATTAGACCTATGATGCAGTAGGTCTGCTGATATGACCGGTAGGCCGGCTGACGTGACTAGTAGGTCGGCTGAAGTGACTTTGGCGTGTACAAGCTGAATAGCCAGATGTGTATTCTTTCTTTGAATTGCACTTCTGCCTGATAATTCTACGACGTAATGCTGTGCTTGATTCATTTGCCGAAGTGCAAAACCAGGCTTTGCCGAGGTGCAATGTTGAATCTGGCCGAAATGATCTGGAATGTAGCACTTAAGCTGAAGCTGAAGTTAGGTGCCGAGGTGCAGTCCTTGACCCATTCTTCGATAGTAAAGAGGATGTCATGGGGCACAACCGAAGTGTAATCAAGGCTGGACAGCAGTGCTTGGGTGCTGAACTGCAGTAGTTGTACCGTTGATGTTGTTGACTAACAGACGATTAATTCTGGTTTATCACTGATGAATTTCAGAAGTGGACAATTTTCAGTACTCCAATAACAATGTGATGTTGCATAACGTTGACTTGTTAAACGAAAAATAAATAAGAAAAAGTGGGGATCCAGTCTGGAGAATCTTGTATATTAACACTAGGATGAACTCATAGAAGCATCAAAATAAGGGAGGAAAAAAAAAGAAATTCTTGGCATTGAGGAAACCAATCATGTGGAACGTCGAAGAACATATCTTTCTCGTTCTCAGTTTCATAGTTTCAGTTCTGATTATCCGGTTGATATTCAGAAGGGGATCTGTTTCGCGTTATCCGCCAAGTCCATCTTCATTTCCAGTAATAGGACATCTCCATCTCCTAGCCCCAATACCCCATCAAGCTCTTCACAAGTTATGCAACAAACATGGACCTCTGATTAGCATAAAATTAGGTTCTATTCCATGTGTGGTAGCTTCTTCACCTGAAACTGCCAAAGAATTCCTTAAAACTCACGAAACTTTCTTCTCCAACCGGCCTCAGTCCTTTGCTATTGATTACTTAACCTACGGCTCACAAGATTTCTCTTTTGCGCCTTATGGACCCTATTGGAAGTTCATGAAGAAGATTTGTATGTCTGAGCTTCTTGGTGGCAGGACATTGAACTTGTTGCTGCCCATTAGGCACAATGAGATCAAGAACCTTGTGGGTTTTCTATGGAAAAAGGCCAAGACTAATGAAGCAGTTGATATTGGAGAAGAGCTTATTAGGATGACTAACAATGTGATATCAAGAATGCTTATGGGGAAAAGATGTTCTGAGAATGAAGATGATGCAGGGGATGTTAGAAAATTGATCAAAGAGACAGCAGAGCTTACTGGCAAGTTCAATCTATCTGATTTTATTTGGTTCTTCAAGAATTGGGATTTGCAGGGATTTAAAAGCAGGCTTCAAGGTGTTCATGAGAGATTTGACAAGATGATGGAGGAGATCATTGAGGAACATCAAGAGGCAAGAAGAAAGCTTAAAGAACTGAATGATGGAAGTGAAGAAGCTAAAGATTTGCTAGATATATTGCTTGGAATATCTGAAGATGAAAATTCTGATATCAGATTGACAAGAGAAAACATTAAGGCCTTCATCCTAGTAAGTTGATTCTCATTTGGGGCATCTTTTCATTTCTCCATTGACGTAATTGTATCATAGTAGAGCCGCTAGACTCGAGTTATGGGCGTAACAAACTAGAGTCTATTCCTTAGATGATACAACAACAACAACATTACGCCAATTGCCTTAGAGGCTCCCGCATATGACGGGTATGAGGAGGGTCAGATATACGCAACTATACTCATGTGTTAAAAACGTACATAGCTTGTTTCCAATGACCCATAATGATGCGTCAAACTATGTCGATCAACTGGTACTTCACAATATAAGGAGCGCAACCAATTTAGTGAGTCATTTTGCATTATTCCATCATATTCCAAAGTCAAGGAAGAGTGTGTCCTTGACTCCATTGGAAATGGAAACAAGACTATTCCTTAGATGATATGAGTGCCTATTGATGATCATCTATCAATTAGAAAGAATAACTTCACCAGGTGCCTGATACTAGTTTTTCAATTCCAAATGAAAGGAAAAAGTAATGTACTATATCACATGAATATCTAGGCCAGTAAAATTTTCTAGTTACTAATATATTTTCATTTATCCTTTGGTTTTGACTCAAATAATCTGATTGAACTTCCACCAACACATTGCAGAATATATTTGTAGCAGGAACAGACACTTCAGCTATAACAGTAGAATGGGCACTGGCAGAGCTAATAAACCATCCAAACATTATGCGCAGAGCACAGCAAGAGATCGACGAAATCGCTGGAAAAGAAAGACTTGTAACTGAATCAGACATCCCCAATCTTCCCTACCTACAAGCCATAGTGAAAGAAACACTTAGACTTCATCCAACAGGGCCAATAATAGTTAGGGAATCAACAGAAGACTGCAATGTTGCTGGCTATGACATACCAGCAAAGACTCGAGTTTTCATCAACGTTTGGTCAATTGGGAGAGATCCAAATCACTGGGAGAACCCACTTGAATTTGTTCCTGAAAGATTTGTTTGTGAAGAGAGAAGTGGAAAAAACCAAATGGATTTAAGAGGGCAACATTATCAATTGATTCCTTTTGGTAGTGGAAGAAGAGGGTGCCCAGGGACTTCATTGGCATTGCAAGTTGTTCAAACAACTCTTGCTGCATTGATTCAGTGCTTTGAATGGAAGATCATAGGTGGAAGTGGAGAAGTTGATATGGAAGAAGGCCCTGGTTTGACCCTTCCCAGAGCTTATCCTCTTGTCTGTGTTCCAGTAGCCAGGCTAAATGAAGTCCCATTATAGTCAATATAAATAAATATGGTATACCTCTTATACCAATTGATACCTTTACATTGTATAAGTTTTCTGTGTGTAAGAATATATGTATTATGGTATCAGATCAAGAAGGGAGAACATACAGGCTTTCATCCTGGTTGGTCAACTCTGATCTTGAGGCATGTTTTTCGTTTCAACTTGTATTTTCATTGCTCTGAAAGGACAGTATGGGAGAAGTTTATTATAAACCTGCTGCATATGGAATTTCTGATTTGTGTAGACATGGTCTGCAAAAAATTTATTATGATGTGATGTGAGAGTAATACCTTAAAAAAATGCGTTTTCGGTTTAATAGGCTCCCGTGTCCGCACATGGTCCGGGAAGGGGCTGAATCGCTTCGCAATCTAATGTACGCAACCTGGCCCTACACTTTGTGCAAGAGACTGTTTTCGCGGCTCGAATCCGTGAACTCAAGGCCACAACACAGCAACCTTATCGTGAGATTAATACGCATTTGATTCAAAATGTCCAATTAATAAAGAAATTAACGGCATATAACTTCATCCAAAAGTTGTTTCCTGCCTTTCTCAGTTGTTAAGCAAACTTCCATCACAACTGCAGGATACGTTTATACTTGATTTGAGTTTAAATCAAGCTTAAAAGTAAAATTTGACTTCAATTTTTTCAGTTATTAGTTTAAAAATTATATTTGATTAAAGCTCGATGAAGACTTGAATTCTGTAATTTTCTTATTAAATAAATAATTAAATGTATTCAATACATATAACAATTATTCATATATTTGTACAAAATTTTTATTCAATATAAACAAACTGATTTATGAGTTCATGACCCGAACTTATTATTGTTCAAGTTCGACTAGTTTAAACATCCAAGTTTCAAACTATATTCAAATTTGAGATTAACCTCACATCATATATGAATTTAAATAAGTTCAAATAGCTTGTTAATATACGAATACCCTAATATCTATTTATTAGATATCTATTTCAATTTATACTATATGAACTTAAATAAGCTTAAATAGTTTGTTGATATACAAATACCTTAATATCTATTTATGACAACAACAACGTTAAGTGTTGCTTATGACGGGTATGGGAGGTCGGATGTACCCAACCATACCTATGCGTTAGAAACACACACATGTTGTTTTTCGCTGATCTATAATGAAAATTATGTCAATCTGTGTCTCTCTTTAGCGGGCCGCTGAATACTTGATTTATATTTTTCTATTGGGGTATAAGGGTTGCGTTGGAATTCAACCTTTTGCTAGAATGGGACATGGGAGATGTAATGGATAGAGGTGAGAGAAAACATGGGGATAGGGTCCCGCAGTTTTCCCAGCTCAGCCCATTGTTTTCCGTTTCATCTCAAACTGCTTTCTCCCTTTACCTTTTTCGGTTGGTGGGAAATGGATACTGCTTAATCTCATTTGTAAATTCGGACATATACCTCCCAGAATTCAACTTTTTTGAGAAGTCCTTTCCTTCTATGCTAATCTCTTTTTATGCTCTCAATCAAATCTGTCAATCTCTCAGGAAATTTCCCGGAAGCTTATTCATTAGATTTGAGTTACTTGATCTAACCAAAAACTTCCCCACCTTTATATATCTTGATTCTGTACACCATTGATTAATTTGATTCGAATTTCTATTGGGATCTCATTTTCCTGGTAGATTTATCCTTTTGATTCCCGCATAATTTTAGTCATAAATGATCTTTTGTGGGCTAGACTCAAAACTTCCTACCCGTTGTTTTTTGTTTGAAATTCGTTAAAGTAATTATCTTTTGGGAATCTTGGGGCGTTTGAATTTTCTGGGTTAGTTTGTAAATATGGTTACTGTAAATCTGGGGATGCTGCATTATGTATTGGACCATGTTTATGGAGCATGTGTGCACAGAACTAAATTAAGCCCTCCATTTTTTTCAAGAGGATGGGGTGGGAATAAGCTTGAGCTTTTGGAGTCAATTATAAATCAGTTATTGCCCAATGTTGAAGGCCAGCATTGGCCTCCTATGTTGATTGAACCCCTTTGGAAAACAGTCTGGGAATCCAAGACTGCTTCTTTGAAAGAAGGGATCTTTAGGACTCCATGTGATGAGCAGATCCTTGAGGCACTTCCCCCTGAGAGTCACAGTGCAAGGGTTGCTTTTCTTGCTCCGAAATCGGTTCCCTTTCATAAGATGGCTTGTGTGGTTCACCTTGCAGGTAGCATGGTATAGTTTGGATTCTCCTTCAAGGATTGTGTTATTTCACATTTAATGTCAGCTTTTTATACTTAACTATTTAGGTGTGATGCAATAGTTTGTCTGAACTTGGGGATAAACTTCCATCGCAGACTGTACAAAATTTAATTTGTTCTCCTTAATACTTATTTCACCATTTTTTTGTTTCGATTTCCTTACATGTGCTCAAAGCTGGTTATAACCTCAAATTCTCTGCATAGACTGACTCTTAAATGGCATATTTCAATAAGCTTAAATGGTTCTTCCGTTGCATTGTTCTCTTATTTCAACTACCTATTGTTCGAGTTTCTGAGTAGAAACCGAGATTTAAGGTTTGCTGAATTCTGAGTAACTGGAAGTATATGGGGATTACTTCATAGACTGTGGATGTCATTAATATAGCATGCATTTATCTTTCTGTTCAATTAAGCTGAATAGAATAGACCACAAGTAGAACTTTACGAGTCTAGACATGTTTCAATAGTTACAATAGAGATGAAACAATGGTATCAGATAGAAAGTATAGGGAAGCTCAATCTGGGGATAGGAGTAACGGAAGATATGAGTTTTTAGAAGGTATAGATCCACTCTTATCGGGCGTTAAGCTTTTCTCCAGGTTTAATCGTTTAAGTTTAATGGTTATAAGTTCCTGTATGTTTATTGGACTTGTTTATGATGTTTGTGGTTGGGCCAGTCAAGAATGTGGTGAATTTGAGGGCTCAAGTGTTTAATTCCAGTGGTTATACCATTGCACGGAGAGTTCCTTTATTCCCCTCCTTGACGGTGGATAGACAGCTCTGGCTCCTGTGTCTTTTGTGTCTTAAATATTGAAGAGGAAGCTGATCAAATATGTTACTGATTTTTCAAATGAAGGTACAGGAGACCATACTTATGAGCGAAGATTACGCCTTGGTGGGCCGTTGTTAAAGGAAAATATAGCAACAATGGTGCTTGAGAGGTGAAAGCCTTGGTCCATCATTTCATCCTGCTTTTTGTATCCATTGTTTCACTGTGTGATGGTTAGCATATGCTGCAGCCCTTTCTACGGGAAAAGACGTCCATTACTGCAGCGTGGTGCAAAACTCTTGTGCGTTAGTGACTTGTTGCTGTTGGGAAGAGCGACCATAGAAGAGGCACGGAGTCTTCTACATTGGTTAGACACTGAAGCCGGATTTGGGAAAATGGGAGTTTGTGGCCTCAGCATGGGTAAGACTTAAGGACCCGAGAAACACCTGTATAAAATATCTTCTCTTTTTTCTTGTACATTTAGTAACAGGACGATAATAACATGAAGCATTTCATTTATAAATTTAATCTAAAAGAATAAATGAAAGAATAAAGAGAGCTTGGACCCAAAACCAGCCAGCCCTCATCTTTCAATAGTAAAATCATTCCCTGACTGCCGCATTTGAGTAGTAGTTCACTTTTAGCCTTTTGAACTTCATATGCATGGATTGGCTATTTTGTATACGAGGGCATACATAGATGCTAGGATTGAAAGAATTGATTGGTTTGTTTATATTCCTTTTATTTGGACTGTAAGGCTTATATTGGAGCGACTCTTTTGTTTCCCAAATAAGCATTCAAGGTAGAGAGCAGGTGCTTCTGAGAAATTTTGTTAATTTTCCAGTTTACAACCAAGGAAATGTAGTATTCTTTTCGTCCCAAAAATATTGTCACAGTTGACTTTTCAACATAGTGTAATTACACTATATTGAAAAGTCAATTGTGACAATATTTTTGGGACGGAGGAAGTATGAAATTCTTAAAAAGATATCATCAATACAAACATGTTTCAATTTACACTATGTTGAAAAGTCAACTGTGACAATATTTTTGGGATGAAGGAAGTATGAAATTCTTAGAAAGAGATCATCAGTACAGACATGTCTCTACTTTCTAAAGTTGATTATTGATGATGTCCAGGAGGCGTACATGCAGCTATGGTGGGCTCTGTACACCCTACTCCTATTGCTACTCTCCCATTTCTTTCCCCACACTCTGCTGTTGTGGCATTCTGTGAAGGAGTGTTAAAGTACGCCACAGCATGGGATGCCCTCAGAGAGGACCTTGCAGCGCAGAGCGCTTCTATGACGCTTGAGGAAGTGAGAGAGAGAATGAGAAATGTTCTTTCTCTTACAGATGTCACTCGGTTTCCAATTCCAAAAAATCCTAATGCTGTTATATTTGTTGCTGCCACTGTAAGTGCCTTGCATCTTCCTACTCTTAATTGAGAAGAATATGTTATAATCATTTGCAAGGCTTTTCGCATCTGTATGCTTCTAATTGGTTTCTATATTTTCTTTACTATCCATTTCCTTGTCATTCTCTAGCTGCTATCGTATACCACACAAGATTTGATCACATGGCAAAACATAGAGTTGGGATTCAGATATAAAACGTTTGCCTTGCCAGTTACATCCTTAACTGTGTTCAGAATCCATCTTTTCTCATGGCTTATTGTTTCATGCAAAAAGCTTTCACGAGTCCTGAAGTGTTAACTTCCCATTCTAACGGCTTCTATTGACACTGATCTAGTGCAACATTGGCATCATGAACACGAGTAGTTGCTAACATGTACTACTTCGTTTCAGTTCTGTATTTAATGGCCTAGGTATAGTAAGGCTTCACCGTGTATAACTCGTAAACCCCTTTTACTTAACAATGAAATATCTTTTAATTTCAAGAAACTGACTGGGGATGATTGTGTGTGTTGGTAATTATCAGGATGATGGTTACATTCCCCGGCATTCTGTGCTAGAGCTTCAGAAAGCTTGGCCTGGCTCAGAAGTTAGATGGGTTACTGGTGGACATGTGTCGTCTATCCTTCTACACAGTGACCAATTCCGCAAGGCAATAGTGGATGGCCTTGACAGGTTGAAGTGGAAAGAGTCTCCTTCATGACATGGATGTGATTTTCAATGGTAGATAAGGGTGTGGTATAGTTATAGTATACTCTAAAATTTATACCCCTCTTACTTTGTTCACTTTACTGACATAGGGCAGTCTGGCCCTTTTGTACTTAGAAAAGCTTTTTTCAATGTGATTGATAAATCACCCCCTTGATGAATCATTTGATAAAGAAGTGTAAGATGCTTTTGGCAAATTCTCTGATCCCTTGACACCCTGCTTCTGCACTGAACATATACTCTTTCTTGGAAAGGATTACTTGCAAAAGAGTTGAAGCTTAATAGCCTTTGGGTGGGGGGGGGGGGGGTGGGGGGGAGGGGGTATAAATCAAAGCATATAAACAACCATGCAAGTGAAAAACACCAAAGCACAGAACAGATTTAAGTTGTTACAGAAGACAAAGCACATACTATCACGAAAGAAAAACACCAAAGCACTAAGTTGTGAAGTCCATGGAAAAGCAAGACACTCTATGTATTGAATCGCATGCTGAATGATGACGCGACGCAACGTTGTTTTTGAGGCATTCTTGCCGGGTAGCTAGTGCTTCAAAATCGTATGATTTTAATTCACGATCTTTACAATGATCAGAGTCTTTACTTACAGGTATAACTTAAAAGACAAGATCCCTCAGTCTCATAATGCCAATTTTGCACAGACCACACAGACTAGGAATTAGAAAGATCATCATGTAGAAATTGCAATGCATAAATTAAAATAAATTATTCTGGAGAATCAAATAGAAGCTGTATTACAGATGCTTTACAAGCTGAAAAGAGAATCTCACCCAGAGAATATAAACATCACACATCTTTTACCCAAGGCTAAAAGTAAAGCAAAAACTGATGAGATGACTGATCCCTTGGAGGAACAAGCCCCAAAAATCAGTTGTGCTCCCAAGTCAAGCTATCTGCTAAACAACAACAACAACATTACCCTATTGCCTTAGAGGCTCCAGCCTATGGCAGGGTACAGAGAAGTCGGATGTACGCAACACAGAGGTTTTCTTCCGATGACCCATAATGATGCGTCAAGCTGTGTCGATCAATTGCTACTTCACAATATAAAAGAAGCGCAGCCAATTTAGTGAGTCATTTTGCTTTATTCGATAATATTCCAAAGTCGCATTCCAGGATAACAACACAGTAGTACTTGCTGCAGCTGAAATGCGAAGCAGCTCAAATAGCATTTATCTTTTCATCCCCATTTGATTGCTGACGAAAAAGTTTCATCTTTGCAGGCAAGCTTTTCTCATGAAAACCCGGTAATTTCATAGCTTAAAGTAGCATGTTTTCAATTAATACAAAAAATTGCACAGGAAACCATTTGTAGTTCTAGACTTCTAACACAACAGATTAAGACCAATCTGCTATAGTTACTCAAAGAGCTGCAACTTCTCACAGTTCAGTTGGCTTTTAAATGAATCAAATCTTGGCTGCAGGTGGAGAAAAAGCCCGCTAGAAGAGAAATTCCAGCTTGCTTTTGCAGAAATTGAGACTGCCTTTAAGTATCCATTCAATCATACTTGGAAGTCCATTGTCCTCATTTTCACTTTTTCAAACATTGAACATCTGTGTTGAATTAATCATGAGTTGGGAAGATCCATTAGTGTATCTTCCGCAACTAACCATGTTCACGTGCCTCTCTCCTTCTCACGATCTCCCTCAGTAGTATACTAATAATTAGGTCGGGAGAAACGAATCGAATTACGGTTGCAAAATTTGGTGATCCAGAGGTAATTTAAATATTGTATTTGTCTGATTTGTTTTCTTCAATGTGTCCGTCCAGCTGTTAACTAAGATCTGCTCAAAGAGTCTTCCGACATAACCCAGTTAAACGCGAAATGATTCAATAACATCTTCTCTATCAATGGTTAGAATCTCGTATCCTCGTTTATGAGGTGGAAATGCTTGTTGTTCGACTGTGACTCTCGTTTTTCTGTTTATTATAGTAGATAGGGATTCCGTAAAAACTTCTTTTGAAGAATGGACCAAAACCAGGCTATTTCTCAAGAACAATAACTAAAGGACCTGAGACTACCACCTGGATCTAGAACCTACATGCTTATGCTCACGATTTCGATAGTCATACCAGTGATTTGGAAAAGATCTCTCGAAAAGTATTTAGTGCTTATTTCGGCTAACTCTCCATCATCTTTCTGAACGGTATTTATTTTCTCAGTGCTCGTTTTTCCAATTATGAAGCATGTCTAAGTGATCTAACTCACATTAGGCTTACTGTTCAGGTGGATTGGCCAATATTCGGCCAGCGATCGATAGAAAAAGACATTAGACATTTACAGTGTCGGATATGCGAGTTTCTCTTTATGACGGAACCTAGGGAGTAGGCAAAGATACACCAAAAACCAAATGAAAGAGGACAGAGTGGAGAAGGAGTGTGGGGGGGGGGGGGGGGGGGGTTTGTGAACTTCTTAGTAAAAATAAAAAATTCCACATAACAAAATCTGGGTCGACGCAAATTACTCAAAAATCCTAAACTTCAATTTGGTTTATTGCCAATACCGCACCTTCCAAATCCCACATACACACCTACGTCTAAATAAAACGAATACAAAGGAGATTCCAAATATTTTATGGTAATGTACTACACTTGCAACCCAATAACACAACCAAGAAAATATGGTTTCATAGTTGAATATACTTGTTCAATACTTTGTCATATAATATGGATGTCCTCCAATGGATGTTGGTCCAAGGGGTGGTTCGTTCTTGGGAGCAAATTGAGGATATGAAGTGTACGGTTGAGACGCATATGGAGCAGCACCTACAGGCTGATTGGTGTATGGAGCATTGGTATACCCTGACATTGGGGGAGGATATGTATACCCAACAGGAGTTCCAGAGGCAGTGTGTAGATTAGGAGTGTGAGGGTATGTTGCTGTCATACCCATTGGCACTGGAATCGCAGATGACTGAAATTGTGTCTGCAGGCTTCTGCCTTTCTGATGATCAGCCAATTTCACAGTTATGTTTCTTCCCTGCAATCAAGTTAAAGCAAAGATAATAATGAATGATTAAATGTTAAAGGAGGAAAAAAAAAAGCAGAATTCTTCATGCACTTGTTACATGCGTATCTGATCCGATCCCCCATACCCCGCCATAGACGGGAGCCTCTAAGGCAATGGAGTAATGTTGTTGTTGAAGAGCAAAGCAAATGGAATAAGGAACAGCATTTGCTAGCATTTAGAACAGCATTCAGAAAGGCAGCTTGGATCAAAGTTAGTTTCACTGATGCAGCATATATTCACATACTAACAAGATTATTTTATGCTACCATATTTCTTCAGCTTCCTCATACCATTCTTGAATTTTCCTTCAGCATGCAAATTCTTCAAAAGCAAGAGGTTAATATATGCAACAATTCATATTTCATCCTCATAACTTTCTCCAATGTGCTAGGAGAAGAACATAAAAAGCAAAAACTACTGGGTACGGATGATGATGATGATACTAGAACGATAACAATATGGAAATACTAGGCGGGGAGCGGTACCCCAAAAGGGTAGACGGAAAAACAAAAAACAGGAAAAAAGGGAACAAATTCTCACCCCAAGCATCTTCTCTGGATCATCTACAGCTTTCTTTGCAGCTTCCACAGTCTTAAACGTCACAAAGCCAAAACCACTACAAGAAAATCCAACATCTTCATCAGATGTTTCTTGCAAAACACCTATTTATTTGGTAGCATACACAGATTCAAATCATTTCATACCGTGATGTGTTTGTCTCCTTGTCGTATGCCACTGAGCCTTCTTCTATCTCTCCATACCGTGTGAAGAAGTTAAGAAGCATCTCGCAGCTTGTTTCTGGTGACAAACCACCAATATAAAGCTTTCTTTGGGCATGATCAGGTGTGGTATTGGTACTGCTCAAACCCTCACATGCTAAGTTGCCCACAACCATACGGCCCTGCAAATAAGGAGGGTAGAGAAAGGATCTGAAAGCAACATACACAGACTTTATTTTAACACCAAACCTCTAAATGCTACTTCACGAGTTCATCCAACTAAGCCAAGGGTCTCCTGTGACAGCACAGCTATCATGCAATAATAGTTTGAGGAAACCTTAATCTATCATCATGATGCTTGTTCACAATATCAGGCGGCTGAATGAGAAATGTAGAATAAGAACCAGCAAGACTAAATTATCTTTGCATAACTGAAGAGACACCTTCCCAACCAGGGTGTATTACAAACAGAATCTTCTAATTTCTGAACACACACACACACACCCCTACAGACATACACACATACATACATTACATACATACACACACACACACACACATGCATACATACATACATATATATATATATATCTACGTGTGTGTGTGCGCGTGTGTGTGTATAAATATATATTCAGAATGATATCTTTTATTTATAAACTTCATTCATGGTATTAACGGTTCAAGTCCAATAGGCCAAATATAAAACAAACTTTAAGTATAATCCAGTACAACCAATATCTACTACCTTGACTTTTTCGCTTTTCTCCATTTCTCTCTCTAAGTTTCTGTCTAAAAACGCTCTCGGTAGGAAGTTGTTACTGACGGTTACTGGAGCAGTTATAGGAAGGTAAACCTCGGGAATGCCGGAAGGGTTGATCAGATCATCTCCAACGACCACAGGGAAGTGAGCGGGGAGTGAAGGAGGGAGGCGGAAAAAGAGGCGAAACTGAGGCCGACGGAATGTGAGTACCGGCGATTAATGCGAGAGATATCCGACCACGATTCCCTCCATCTGTGCCCATGCAGTAAGGATACTATACTGCAATGCTACCACTGCCGGAGGACTTCCAGGAGGTGGCGGAAAGATATAACCGACCTTGGGTGCAAGCAGTTCAGGCGAAGGCTAATCCGGTGACGCAAACAAGGGCGATGGAATTCAGGCCGTCGAGGGAGATGGAGGGGAAATGTTTGCCGAAGATAGGAAAGGAGGATGTGGCTGACACTACTGAGAAATGGATAAATTCACTGATCGGGCAAGTAGTGGAGAGTGATCCCCCATATGTGTATGTCAAGAACTTTGCAAAAAATGAGTGGGGGACGTGCGGGCTACTGGAAGTTCAGAAGACGGAGGGAGGAATGTTCTTGTTCCGATTCCAGGATGAGAAAACAAAGATGGAAGCGCTAGAGCAATCTCCTGTGGAAATTGGAAGCAAGAGGATGGCTATATTTTTTGTAAAGCAGTATAAATGGTAGTGCGGATGAGAAAATGTACATCTGCAAATACCAATAAAAAGTTTGATATTAAATACACAACACACACAGAGACACACACTACCTTAATTTGCATAATGGTTGATAAAGATAAAAGGATAACGTGCATGAGAAGTAAGTCTTTTTTTTTTCCATGAGAAGTAAGTCTGTCCTACACAGGAATGGAATTGCTTACATCAATCATCTTGCTGGGTGCTTTCAGAGCTCTTTGGGCAGATTCAATATCCTTGTAGGTGATGAAACCATATCCACGTGATCTCCCTGTTGCTTTGTCATAAATGACAGCACCCTCTTCAATTTCCCCATGCACTTTAAATGCCTATAAAGACAAAAGCAGAAGACATTGTAGATTTTCTAAAACAGAAGCCTAATCACATCCTTGGTCAGAGATCTTCAACACAATCATGAGAAAAACTCCAATCAATTCACTGTTATATAGCGATCCTGATTTGGTAATGAACAAACTAAAAGATGGAAAGATATACTAATGCACCAAACAGTCAGCATACAACAACATGCACTCACAGCACACAATGTCTCTGAAGTAGTATTCCAGGCTAAACCACGAACAAAAAGCTTTCTCAGGGCTGGATCCGCTCTTGCAAGACTTCTAATTTCTTCAGCAATAAAAGGATATTCGGAACCTCTTCATGCGAAACATGCAAACAAGCACAGCAAGCACACAGGGATAATGTCAATTCGTGCAGCACGCAATTGGGTAGAGAACAGATAATTGTCCCAAAAAACATAACACACAAAAATAGCATAGAGCAAGGATTAAATGAATTTAGGATAAAGCTTTCATATGTAAGTCAAGCACTCAATACTGACTGCAGAAGAAAGATCACTAGAAGAAATTAAACCAAAACATTACATCTCGAACACATATAAGAGAAGAACTTCAACCTGTCCTTGGGGCAGGGATAAAAAATGGAGAGGATGTTGAAGAGCAATGAAAGATTTGTGAAGCAAGCGAGGGTGAGATTGACAAGAGAAAGACCAACATAGAAAACAAATTTATTTATTAATAATCGCTCTTTTGGGAGACGTGGATGTAGGAAATACGATACTAGGAAGACATTGGCGGGAAAGCAAAAGATCGCCATATTCTTCTGGTCCTGTGACGCAAAAGAAATGGAAGATATTTCCATACACATGCTCTAGAAACTCGTGGACAACGTTATGGTCATTAACAAGCAACCAATAACGGGCAAAAGATCGCCATATTCTTCTGGTCCTGTGACGCAAAAGAAATGGAAGATATTTCCATACACATGCTCTAGAAACTCGTGGACAACGTTATGGTCATTAACAAGCAACCAATAACGGGTCCTTACTTATGTAGTACACAAGATGCCGTCACCGCAACATTTAGAAGTCCAAGTATTGAAGAATGCAACTAGTGCTCTCAGCCACTAATATAATTGCCAACAAAAGTAAGCCCAAAGGCATATGCTACTTTGAGCCAATATTTGATCCGGAAGAATTCCAGTAGAACATAAGAGGCCAAAAATTTCTGTCTTTTTACCCTTCAAAAGCGCAAAAACGCAAAAAGCTGTATTGCAGTCCACGTTACTGCAAACTTAGATCCACAAATTATTTTGACATATTGACCCAACATCTCTATTAATCCCATGATTGTATTGGGGATTTAGCACTCGCCCATATGCCACATATCTTTTTTTTTTTTTTAATGATATGCCACATTTAACATGCATATCCATGTCTTCAAGTGATATATCACTGTTGGTCAGCACAATCTTCAACGATTAACATGAATTGTCGAACACTGAACTTTAGCCCTACGAGATTTTTCTTTTCTTAAAATACGGCAAACTGCAAAAGAATTCCACATGATAGCTCCCAAATCATCTAGAACTCAGGTAGCAAATTAGCTATTCTCTTACTTTCTTCTGCAGTTAATCATGTTAATATAATGTCACGAAGAGCTTTACACGAGGTAGCAGCCACTATCCTTATAGAAGGAAGAAGAAGACAGCAGCAAAAAAAAAAAAATCCAATCCAACTTCTAAAGAAAGAATCCCATGAGTAAGGTCCAATAATTTCAGAAATATTCAACCGCTAATCAAACATAGATAATTTGCTTCAAAAGTTAGACATATGAAATTCGCAGAAGACTGAAAGCAACAAGCTTTAGACATTTTGACAAGGAAGCCCCTAAATTCTTATGCCCCAAAGACTTGTAAGACAAAACCCAATACCGCAGCAAAACTATAAACGCTAAAAGGCAGAAACTTATATAAAAAGAAGCCATCAGCTGCTTAATTGAAACCCAAAAAACGGTGTTTTCAAGGAAAAGACATACAGTTTCGCAAGGAGATCAACGAGCTGGGATTTGGCAAGAGGGTTGATCAGGGACCGAAACTCTTCAACGGAGGTAGATGAAACCACGGACAATTGCAGAGAAGGTTCGGAAAAATTCAAATCCAGTTGGCCGTTACCCGTTTCCCCTGGTTTCCTTTTCTTTGTCACCTCCATCTTTTTATCCACTACTGTCGATATCTTCTCAGCACTCCCCCTTTGCAGAATTAATTATTAATCCCTCCTCTCCTCCTCACAATGAGGTTTTTCTAGTCGGCTTTTATCATTTCCCCGTTTCCCTCCCTTTTCTCTTTTCTCTATACCTAATTCTGAAATATACAGTTTTTTTTGTTTTTTGTTTTCTTGTTTTTTGTTTCGCAAAACAGCGATTCCATTAATCAATCAGGATCAACACTATCAACCAAGGTTACGGTGTGGAAAGGGAATCCAATGCAATAATTCACAAGGTTACGCCGGCACCACGAGATGTATAAAAACATATTACAAGCTCGCCTCACATGACGTGAGGTCTTGCTTTATGAATTAAATCGCCTATCGCTAAGGCAACCAGAGTTACAAACACCTTCCGAAACCCCAAACTTCACTCTCAACTTAAAAAAACCAAAAATATTGTAGTTTTAATAATAAAAAAAGGTATCCTACTATTGTATTTTTGAAAGAAATTTCGTTTATATCACCCATAGTTTTGTCAACATTGTAAGAAAAGACGTATGATTGTTGTGTTAAAACCGTCTTGGAGTAAGTTGGACCACAAACATATTACGGTTGTGTTAAAACTGTGATATCCAATACGGTTTTCAAAAAACCGTAAAGAACAACCTGACATTTCTGAAAGAAGGGTGATAGACAATGCGACCAATGCAGTTGATTAGAATAACAAGATGGGTAAGCATATGGTGTTCTTCATTTTTGGTTTGTAGATTTTAAAGATCATACCGGAGATAACTAATAAAAACCTCTTCTGATATTTCATCATGAAATAGGTTGGATTTCTATAATATATCATCTCTCACCAGATCAATGTGTTCTGCATCTTTTAGATTTCCGTGTTTAGTTCATTGTGTTACATAAGTTCTTTAGTTTCTCATTTCACATTTAATAAAGATCATGATACAACTTAAATGTCGAATCTGACCTGTTAAAACTGGTAGAAGTCTCTAAATATAATTTAAGGAGAAATTATGTTGAACCTATTTAGTTTCTTCTTCTTCATTTCTAATTTGAGCTGCTCTATGATGTTCTTTGTATTTCATTTCCATGGCACCCTGATCATGATGAAGTGGCAGATCCTAGCGTCACTGCTAGTTCGTAGCTTTCTTCATCCAGCATCATTGTGATAGTTCCTACACTTTGCTTGTTAGAACCTGAGCATTACCCACCCAAACCAAGCCAACCCATGGGCGTTATACTTCCAGTTGCTTCTGATCCAACTCAACAGAAAGCTTTATCTAAGCTAAAGAAACTCAAGGTATGTTTATAAGGTTTTGAAAAGTCCTTTTTTTTTTTTTGCGTAGTACTGGACGTTGGAAGAGTATATTATAAGAATTAATTGGTGCCCTGATAAAGTCAAAAAGGAACGTCATCTGCTCTCATCAAGTGCATTAATTGCTTAGTCTTTGTATTTTCATCAATTGCATTGGTTCGGATGGGATCCTCCCACCGCGCTCACCACAACGCGACACGTGGCAGCAGGGTATGGTGAGACTGGTTCTGCTGGCACATATCGCGTGGTGACGCACGCAGTGAAGAAGGATGAGTGAGGGAATCTGAACACGCATTGGTTGCATTGTCCATGACACTATTTCAGAGATGTCAGGTACTTTCTCACTGTTTTCAGAAAATTGTGTTGGTCACCATGGTTGTGATACAACCGTGACATGCTGGCAGTCAAACTGACTTCAAACCGGTTTTATACAATTGTGATACGTCTCTTTTTACGGTTTTGACAAAATCATAAAAAGGAAGTACAATTTTTTTTCCAAAACTATGATAAGTGTAAATTTTCTAGATGAAACTATAATATTTTTGGTATTTTCTTTAAAAAAAAAAAAAGAATGTTCGGCATCATGACACTAAGTCCATTGTTTTGATTGTGCATAGAGAATCCTACCAGAACTATCGCCAAAAGTAACACGAAAGCCGTCTCGATGTTCCTTCCACAGAGGGATGTTCCACCCCTTACTACTTGGAACGCAAACTGAGTTTTGAAGAAGTGCATTCATCAATAAAAGAGAGAAAAACAAATATTCTCTTTTTACTATACTTTTATTTATATGTCTACTTTAATTGAAGTTGATGAAGTATAACAATCTAACAATATTTTTTCATCTCAGATATTCGAATTTGAATATCGTCTCTAATTTTAAGAAAATGTAAATCTTATGTAATCTTTAATATTTTACTCATATAGTACCAACCCTTCTACACTAAAGCACATCTATCTTCGTTGATACATTGATCATATGCTATTATGTATACACATATACATATACATACATAAATACATATATATATACACACATTATATATATTTATATATATATATATAGTGTTTTACTTGATGTTTCTTTTTTTTTAACGCAAGGATCGTTGTATATATTATTCACAAAAATACACTGTACAAGAACAAGTGGATAAAAACAAAAGTGCCCACAGAGGTGGCAGCACCAACAAAATTCAAACGATCCAACTACGTGACGGTTGCGTCAACATTCAAAAGATGAGCTTGGTGTAGGATCTCCACTCGTTGCTGGAGCATTTTTGCGAAATGTGTATGGGGTATGTCCGCTGTGATAGTACCATGATTTCTCCCATTCCAGTGATGCCAAATTCCATACACAGCCTCCCGAAATAGATAATTCCACTGCTGTTGATCACCTTGCTTACCCAAATTTTGTCTCAAGTTGGTATCTACCCAAGTTGAAGGGGTCGGGCAGCTACAGAAAATACGCCATTTGGAGTGGTCCACAAGGGCTTGCCACACCTTACGTGTCCAGCGACAATCACGAACCTCATGAAGTTCTCCAACCCATTGTATCCCGCAAAACTGACAGTGCGGCAAAGTGCTAATATGCCGACGATAAAGGAAATGCGTTGTCGGCAGTATACCCCGTCGCAGTCGCCACAAAAATACATTGGAACGCAAGGGGCCATTCAGTGACCAAACCCGCCCCCAAGCGCTACCCACCTCTTCATCCGCCTCATTCATCTGTAATCTGTAAGCACTCTTGACCGAGAATTTGCCGTTACTCGTCGCCATCCAGCTGAGATTGTGGTTACTTACAATATCATCATGGAGAAAGTTTAAGCTCATCATCCCTTTCCGCAAAATATCCACGCAGACCACAATGCTTCGCCATGTTCTAGACATCGGCCTCTTCTTTTGGCTGGCCAGTGGAGAACCATACTTCGCCCAAAGCATTTTAACCCACATTTTAACTTTACTTGATGTTTCTTTGCCAAATTAGATAAACTACAATTAGTTCTTCTTTAACTTAGCTTATATGCACGTAATATAGTTAATAAAGTTGCCAAACGCCACTTTAAGTTGAGGTCTCCATACCCCTTTTTCACTAGCATTCTTGTATGACGTGGGCTAAAGTTATTTTCCACAAAAAAAGAGAAGAAGATCATTTAGGATGACCTGCAAACTGATTTCTCATTAGACCATAATCAAAGAAAATGAAGATCCAGAGCAATTATTGCAATACAGTGGATATATGTCTGCCAAAGAAATACTATATATATCTGTGTGTATATAAACCACGTCTGCATGAGTGTGAAGTTTATTGGTTTCTAGACTAAAGAGGCATTAGGCAGTGTATTGTGTTCTATGAACACCAAACACAAGCCATCTACATGTGTAGTACAGTATACAGATTCTACTGCTGCATGATCTTTCTTGTTTTATGTTTTTGTCACTTGAAGCAAACTCACTATCTTTTGGGATTGAGGTATTGTTTGTCTGCCTCTCACCTTTCTTCCCAAACTCTAGTGATAGTTTTTACTGTTGTTGAGATATGTACGCTAGCCAACTAAAATTGTGCTCCTATTGCACCTAACTTATTTTAGACTGAAAGAGTGTGTTCTCAAAGATTCCTGGGATCTCAGCTTCTATAACTTCTGATGCTGTAGATATCAAATTACTAGGAGATGACATGTTTGAGGTTTGACTTCCCAAGAGGCGATTCGTGGTTCTCTGTTGCTGATCAATCATCAGTTTAAGCTGCTTCCCTTGTTCTTCAATGCTCAATTGCAACTTCCTCTGTATCTGATCACAACAAAATAATGATTGCAGTGTCAAAGTTTGTTTCTTTTTTGTTTCCTTTTTTAGTGTGTATGAAGTTCTTTTCCATTTCCAATGGAGTCAAGTACACACTCTTCCTTGACTTTGGAATATGATGGAATACAGTAAAATGACTCACTAAATTGGCTTCTTATATTTTGAAGTGTGACACAAGTTTTATTATGGGTCATCAGAAAAAACCTCTTTGTGTTTCTAACAAATGGATATGGTTGCGTACATCCGACTCTCCATACCCCGTCATAGGTGGGAGCCTCTAAGGCAATAGGTAATGTTGTTGTAGTGTGTATGATGTTGTTACACGTCATATCTTGATTCGAGAAAAGAGCAATTGATATACCTCCAGTTGCTCGTGAAGGCGCTTCTGGACATCTAGTTGCATATGCAAAGCTTCCTTGAGTTCCATACCACTGCAAAATTTGATCCATTTGGAACAATCAGAATCCTTGTGTTGCTTGTCTCAATCTTGGATAACTAAGTGATATTGTAATCAAATATGTTCTGAGGACCTAATTAATCTTGAAAACAGATTCCTCATTGAAAAACTCAACCAAAAGGAAAGGGGGAGGAGTGCATACGTTTTACTGTCAATAGATGGTCCATTACATATGGTGGATTTTCTATCAGGTCTTCCTGCAAGTGGCAAAGAATAATTCACTTAAAGAATTGTCACCGATGATTATAAGTCTTATGAAATTTGGTGTATAAGTTTAGAACTTCAGCTTCTTTCAGTCACAGAATGTGACATGTTGCATTTGAAAAATATGCAAACTGCTTTTTGTATGTAGTGAGAAACCAACTTGTAAAGTATCAGACTTTGTGTACCTTCTCCAATATCTGACATGTATTTGGCATTTCTGTATTTCTGAAAGAAAATGGTAACCAAAATGAAAACTTTAGTACAGAGTTTTGATGTAGAATTGCTTCAAACAGTTGAAAGATTGTTGCACTAAAGATTAATTAGTTACCTGTAAATGGCTTTTGACATGGAAGATTGTTAATCCGTCCCGGTCCATTAGCCTCAATATTGCCTTCGGTGTAGCCTCTGGGTATAACAAACAAGAAACTAAAGAACCATCCTTATTTTAGTGAAACAGAAAGGACAAGGTGGGTTATAACTGATTGATTCACTCACTGTCAGCTCCACCAAGGAACTTGACACACTCGACGAATCGGTCATGGAGTTCCTGACTCCATCTTATTCTTGTCTTGCAATTTGGTATTGCCCCAGAAGAAGTAGAACTACTGGAAGCAGCTAGTGAAACACATCCACCAGGTCTTGCAGATATCCTCAGTTGCGTCGCTTGGGAAGAACAGTTTGAATCAGAAGAAACCTGTGAAATCATTTCTTAGAATAACAAAAAAGGAACTTTCACAAAGACAATTAGGCCACTGATTCTTCTTGCAATACTTACTCTGACATCTTGGTTTCCATCAAAAGGCTGTCTGTTATTATCTTCATCATCCAGATCACCTAATAACTTCCTCTTCAGGTGCAAGATTTGCTCTTTTTCGGAAAGCCTGCAGAAGGGATTTCTGTAAGATTGCTCTGGACTTATCAAACAGCCTATAGATTGAGGAGATGGCAACGGATTCTTGTCCCTGAAACTAACTGATGCAAAGGATGGTTCTTGTGAGTCAAGAATCTTAGATAGCCCATAGCAACAAGAGGGATCTTTACTGTTGTGCTGATATTGTGGGAAATTCATGTAACGCTCTGTGGCAAAGAAAGCAGAAGCAGGGGAACCAATATGGCTGATTATTGTACTCGTAGCTGGCCAGCAATTTTGCTGCTCCAATTTTTGTGGTCCATCTGCAGATTGGAATGGAAGTCTCATGTTGGAGGGCTGTGGTTGATCAGGACGAAAGCGACCCATAAAAATATTCGGGAGTTCAACCCCATATTCACTTCTGAAACCACATCTTCTTAGATCAATTTCTTGGCTATCAAATTCTTGGACATGCATCTGTGTTATGCTTCAAGCAACAATGTTGTTAGGGAAGCAATAAGGGTTTTGTTCTTGGAGACAGAAAAAAAAACATGAACAACAGCATCATGTTGTTTGAAATGTTGAAGATGGTTTATATGCTAGCTGAAGGGAGCTTCAAAGATAAGACATATGTCCTAACTTATTACATGTATATGCCTATGAATCTGTAAGCTTTTGAGTTATTCTTTCATTGGACAATGACCTTTTGATAAAACCAAGGTTGTAAAAATAAGCTGAAATACAAGTATTAAGATAATTGTAAAGAAATGGTCAGTCTGTTCACATGCATGATTATAGTTGTTTAGTTAACGTTTCTTCCTACTGGAAGATGACGGGGATACAGTAGCAACATTACCTTATTGTCTTAGAGACTCCTGCCTACGGCAGAGTATGGGAGGTCGGATACGCAACCATACTCATGTTTTATTTAAAATTTAACGAGACACACTACACAATCATATACCAACACAAAACTAATACGTTGGCATTTTAAAGCGTGACATGTTTTTTTGATAATGGGAATGTACGAACTACGCTATTTATGGTTTAAAAACATTGAAAAATCCCAAGATGCTTATATCACAATTATTCAATTATTAAAGTAATGAAATGTACGATATATGCATATATAGAATATATTTCATCTTGGTCTATTAGTTAATATAAAAGTAATATAAGTCTGGTTTAAATATATATATATAACTGATAGCTGGCCTGGTTCCGTCTATTTGCATGAACTAAGTGATGTGATTAACCTAAAATGACTTCAAAATTAGCAAACTCACTGGTCCAAGAATATATACAAGTGATTTTAATTTCAACAAATCAAGACCAGATTTAGTTATTTATTTATACATTTATTTTCCTGTAGCTCATAGATTGTATCGGAAGTTTGGCTTATCTTATGCATACTCTTCCTGTTAGAAACATAAGTGGAAATGATACGAAGAATTATTTTATTAAGAGAGCATATAAAAATTGTTGAGCTATGAAAAGAATGGGATAAGATCAACTCATCTACTTTTCCCTCACCCTACACGTCACTGCGCGACACGTAATAGCAGGGGTGAGTGCTAAGGCTAGATGAGGGTGATCCGCATCTAGCCTCACCACCCACTCCTGCTGCCACGTGTCGCGCAATGACGTATGGGGTGAGGGATTTGAGGTGAATGGATTCTAACCCAAAAAGAATACGTCAATTCTTATAAATTGAACAGGTCAACCTAAAATGGGGATAGGATCCCCTCACCGCTCCTCCCTCACCGCATGCGTGACCGCGCGACACGTGGCAAAAAGTGGGGGTGGTGAGGCTGGGTGAGGGTAATCCTCATTCAGCCTCACCACCCCCTACTGCTGCCACGTGTCGCGTCCTGGGCCGCGCGGTGACTCACCGCGCGGTGAGGAGATCTCATCCCCCTAAAATGTGTTAATAAACACAGAAAAACCACCTACTGAACGACAAACTTTACAGTTATTTCTTCGCCGAAAACAATGAAACACATGTTTTGTAGTCATATAGGGGGCATAATAAGGAAGGACATAAAATGTTTGTAGTCAAATAATTATCAAAATTGAACGACATTTGTCATTAACAAGCTAATATGTTATTTATTGTCACATTAACAACAATATTATCGCATTGAGGCTTCCGTCTATGTCGGGGTATGGAGAGTCGGATGTAAACAATCATACCCGTATTAGAAACACACAGAGGTTGTTTCCCAATGATCTATAATGAAAATTACGTCAAGCTGTACCAATCAACTACTACTTCACAATATAACGAGCGCAGTCAATTTAACATGTCATTTTGCTTTATTCTATTATATTTCAAAGTCAAGTAAAAATGTGTACTTTATTAGAAATAGAAAGTAACCGTGTTTTTTTATTTAATCTGATTAATTCGATCAGGCACTCGCTGTCTATTTACATTGCTGAATGGTCGTTCTTATAATGTTTCTTTAATAACTTGCTAAATCTGCATTCCTGGCTCTCCGGGCTCCGATGGGTCGTTCTTTGTCATGTTTCTTTAGTTTAATAAGCTTTACAAAAGGAAAAAAAAAACTTTTTTGGAGGATAATAATACGCTTTACATTGTATAATCCAAAAGAAATGAGAAATCCTGCGGGTATTTCTTTGTGATGCATGTCTTTAGTGTCTAATTCTCTTCGGCCGCAAGGAAACCCATAAAATATACTGACAAGGGCACAAGTCCAATAAATATTAATTCAGACACGAAATGGGACCTTTGTTTTAATCGGAAAAAATCGACTTTTTAGTCATATTAAGTCTGCCTCATCAGCCGCAAGGAAATGGCAGTTTGACCCATGTATGTTTCCCCCCAAAAAAAAAAAAAAAGAATCAACAAAATTTAGGAGAAATTAGTTCATGTGTACCATAATTTTCTAAGGAAAGTTCGAGCACATATATTTGTGTGTTTTTGTGTGTTTTTGTGTGTGTATATATATGTATGCGTATATATGTCCATATTATACATATGTGTGTGTACGTGTTTACGTGCACAGGTATTCGCTTGCGGTAGTTTTATAATAGTTGAGGGGGAAAAGGTACTTTGAAACTTTATATAGATGCATGTCTTTGGTTTTCATTTCATTTCATTTGTGTGTCCTCGTTCAACCTAGCAGGTTGCTGGACTCCTGATTTTCATCTTCCACAATGCTTCACGGCAGAGGCGTTCACAAGGGGGGGCACGGGGGGCAGCCGCCCCCCCAACTCGGAGAAAAAATTTAGTTGGTAGGTAGATGCAGTTGTAGTTTTGATTATCTAAATTTAAAGTATCTGTTTTTTAATCCCAAAACTATCTCATGATATGTGATATATGTGTGTTACTAGGTAATTGACATCATTACTACGGAAATGGATACACACTTCACCGAAGACAGCACATTTACTTAGATGTGTGATGTGCCTTGATCCTTCCAATTCTTTTGCAAATTTTGATCATAGTCAATTGCTACACCTTGTTGAGTTATATCCAGACGATTTCACTACCAATGATCGAATTGAGCTCAACCATGAATTTAAAAGTTACATTGGTGATATGAAATCAAATGAAGTATTCTCTCATAATACTAATCTTGGAGTTCTTGCAAAGAAGATGGTGGAGTTGAATTATCACAATTACTTTCCTTTAATATATCGGCTCACCGAGTTAGAACTGATCTTACCTGTCGGAACAGCGAGTGTGGAAAGAAGTTTTTATACGATGAATATAATAAAGACTGATCTGCGCAACCGATTGGGAGACGACTTACTATCGGACTGTTTACTGTGTTACTTCGAGAAGGAAGTTTTTGGAACCATTTCAAATGAAAACATTATGCAACAATTTCAGAATTTGCGACCACCGATAATCCCTCCTGCTGCTCGTCCTTCATTTCGTAAATAAAAGGTATGTCGAGCATTAAATTAATAACTTTTGTTGGATATTATTGATGGTTGCTTATTATTGTTTCATTTTGATTAGTGGATGTGTTGGTTTAGATTTTATGTTATAATATTTGCATATATCTATATTGTAAGGGAGTTTTTGCCGGATTTTCGATGGAATGTATATTGAGTCCGAAAAAGTGGACGGTGATTTCATAGTGTGAATTTTGCCCCCCCCCAAAAATTAGCCCTGCGTCCGCCACTGCTTTACGGGGCTGAGGCGATGAGATCCTCAGAGCCAAGGAATAGCCTTTTGCTCCAAGCTAAAAGAGCTGAAATAATCAAGTACGTAGGCTAATCAAAACAGTTATTAGTAGTGTATTAACTTGCTCATTTGCAGATCGTCTGACCCATGATGCAGTCCATATGCAAGATTCTGATGGCTTTTCTTGGCATCCCAGATCAACGCACCCATCACGGACCTATCTTCACTTGAGTTACATAACATCACATTTGGTTTAGTCACTTTCTAATAAAACATTTTGCAGTTTGGCTTTTTATATAAATGCATAAAGCGCGTTCACAGTGCACTAGGCTAGCACGGGTTCAGAAAAGAACTGAATCACTTTGCAATCTGATATATGTAACATTACCCTACACTTTGTGTCTGGTTCCGCAGTTCGAACCGGTGACCAGTTCACTTTGAAATGATAATAAAAGAACAAGGCAATTCAGTTTCTTTACTTCAACCCGTCGAAAACAAAGTGTAGCGGTCGAGAAATGCAAGCGTTTCCACAATTAATTATTGCTATAAAATTTTCCCAAATTAGCATTATACTCTCCGCCAAAAATGTGTTCTGTTGCGTGTAACTTTATTAAGCGCATAGTTAGGACTATAAATGAACCAAGCCGTTCGGTTGTTTGGCTCGTTTGGCTCGAGCTCGAGCTCGGCTCGGATAAAAGGTTAATGAACAGAGCTTGAACACCTTTTTTCTGTTTGAACTCGGTATGTGGCACCGTTCGTTTAAGGTGTTCGGCTCGTTAATGTTGTTCGTGAGTTAAACGAACCAAGCTTGAACAATTAAATATGTTCGTTTAAATAAACGAATAAGCTCGGCTCGTTCGCTAAGTTAAATGAACCAAGCTTGAACAACGCAATGCTCGGCTCGTTCGGCTCGTTTACCGCCCTACGCATGGTGTATAACTATGAAAACGGCAACCACAACTACAGCCCAAAAAAAAATCCTCAGGAAATAATGAAAGCTCGAAGAAGGTATTGCACATTGGATATGGAAAGGTATTAATCTTGATTCTTGGAGCAAAAGACCTGGCCATTAACATTTCTACCGTCCCAACCCCAAAGAACATTGTATAGGATGCAAATTAAGAGCTCAACGGCCTCCTAGGTTATAGACGTCATACACAAAGAGCTCACACATAATGTCTATTGCAAACTGGGCCTTTGACCCAGACAGGAATAAAGCACACAGTGCATGTGTCTCTAGAATCGAACTATATACCTCTTGGAGTAACATCCAACCCGACTATCAACTGAGCTATGCCCTAAAACCAGAATCTGGATTCTTGCATTATCAATCTCACGTTAAAGATAACTCCAACTAAAATGTTCTTACTTTGAGTTGTTTTGCATAGGTGGCATCCAACATAATCTTAATAATTGAAGAAGAATTGGATGCCACGCCTTCCTTCTTATTCTTAATTATTCATAGTCTTCAATCTACAACAACCAAAACAATATTTCCTTTTACAAGAATTCGTCAAGGCTAATTATAAAAGGGAATTTTATTTATTAATTTTAAGGTATACTGAGTCCGGATGATGATGATCTCAGTCTTGAGTCATCAATTTTGACCGCATACCAATCTTTTTTCCTTTCAGATATTCTGTCTCTAATTCTATGCGAAAACTTCTTGTTTTATGATTTAAGTCTTTAAATTAAAAGGGTTGTATATTTTTATCTACAATTATGGTATATCATTGGTAGATAAAAATTCACATGTGCGTATGAATCAAAATATGGTAATTGAACTTAAATAGCGCAAGCACACAATATTAAAAACTTTGAATTATGGAATTTTGTTTAGATTCTTTGCCGGATCTCCATAGTTCGAGGGGGGAAATTCCTTCACATGGGCCCTGAAAGTAGCAAGGAATTTTTTTTGTTGTTCGTTGTTGCTGAGCGGTGAAAACGGATCCAATCTTTGGAAAGAAAGAATACATGATCCAAATGTAATATTTGACAAGTTTGTTACTGGAAACCTGCAAGATTCGGCAATGTTAGAGGCTTCTTAGCTATTACTTTAAGAAAAACCTTTTGAAGTTCAAGTCAGTTTCAGGTTTATTTATGTTTGCTATTTCGTTTATAATGGAATTTAGAGAGACTTGACTTTCTGTGACAATTTTGTGTGGTTCTAGAAGAATGTTAGTTGATTCTGTCTGAATATGCTTTCTGTTGGCATGCATTCATTCCTTTTGAATGTTTTGGCTGACCAATGCATGTTTGAGACAATGAGGTGCTGCTACGTGTTAATCAACGTTAAAGGCCAGTGAGTTGTTACTCCAAGGAAATCCCTCTGGCGTTCAACTCAGTTCTGGGTTTATTTATGTTTGGTATTTAGTTTATGCTGAAATTTAGAGAAACATGTCTTTCTGTGAGAATTTTATGTGGTTCTAGAATAATGTTAACTGATTCTGTCTGAATATGCTTTCTACTAGCGTGCGTTCATTCCTTTTGAATGTTTTGGCTGACCAATGCATGTTTGAGACAATGAGGTGATGCTACTTGTTCAGCAATGTTAAAGACCCATGAGTTGTTACTCCAAGGAAAACCCTTTGACGTTCAACTTATTTCCGGATTTATTTATGTTTGGTATTTAATTTATGCTGGAATTTAGAGAAACATGTCTTTCTGAATTTTATGTGGTTCAAGAAGAATGTTGGTTGATTCTGTTTGAACATGTCTTCTGTTGGCGTGCGTTCGTTCCTTTTGAATGTTTTGGCTAACCAATCATGTTCGGGACAGTGAGGTACTTCAACTTGTTTTGCTCTGCTCATGTATGGCCACAAATTGGCGCCACATGTCGCTATGCATGGTGAAGCTGGTATGGATTACCTTGGTCGAGCTGACTTGATAAGCCTTGTGCACTGGAGACCCGACTGCCCTGATGGCTATGGCTGAGGTGACGGTTGCAGTCGATGTGGATGGCCTTGATGTAGGTTTCTGATTATGATTTGTTAAAGTCGATCTAAAGTCCATGCCGACGTCGAGAGGGCATCATGCGTTTCCTGAACAGTACCAGGTTGACGGTGTGTGCATGTGTAGTGTGTGCCTGTGTGACTAATATGTTCCCTAAAGTGGTCAGACAACATTGACTGAAAGATAATGGGATGGTTGTACTTAAAGCTTCTCAAAGTGTTAGTTTTGTCCTCGTTGAAGGGCTACTAATAGTAGTTTGAAATCTTTCTTTCAAGAGCTATTTTAAGAGGGAAAAAGAATATTGTTAGAATTAGCACAACCGGTGGAACAATAAGTACAGCAATTTGCAAGAAAATTGACCCACCAATGAAATGTTGCCTTCAATTTATATTCTCATAAAGAAAGCTACAATTGATTCTGTTCACATTCTGGTTTTAAAATTTGTTCACTAATCGACATAGATATTTATATAAAGCGACATAGTTGTAGATAATTCTATGTAAAATGTGATCTTATATTCGGCCGGAAAAAAAAAAAGGAATGCCGTCTGCATGACTGCATGGCTTTATTCCAACCTAACCTTGATGTAGGGTTTCAGCACGTATTATGTCTTACTGCTGTAAAAATAATCAATCAATCATGTCCATTATTTCTCAACTACACCAAAAGTTAATCATTAGATTCTTGAGAGAGTGAGCGACATGAAAACAATACATCTATCTCAATAGATAGAGAGTTTGATTCCAGTAAGACCCCCGGCTTTATAACTGTTGTAAAAATAATGTATATATTATATTAACCGGCACCAAATATTGAGTACATGATGTCTTATTCTTGTAAACATAAAAAATAAGAATATAAAAGGAAATAACGAATTCCAGTATATATGTTATCTTAGTATTGTTGAAATTATGCGTACCACCTAAGTGTGAGACAGTTACTCGTAAAATGATGTATGATCTCCGTGTAAGGATATCGCCTTTGTTCCGCATATGTATATTTATACTCTTCTTTCGTACTAAAATACAAATCCACATCAAGACGGTATACAGTTTCAAAAAAAAACTCATCAAAAACTCATTAATAGTTATTTAGTTTTCAAATTTGTCCATGATAAGTTAGTCGTATTTTTTAAAAGCTGTATACTTGAGAAGGAGAAATTATTAAAAGTACACACTCTTCCTCTTTATAACACACTTGTATACTGAAACATTAACATGTATTTTTATTTTGGGTTTTAGCACAATGTCTTATGAGGATACATAATTACATACATATGTTTTGTCTCCTCAAAGAGAAACAAAAGAAATGTTCAGCCCATAATATGCGACAAAGGCCCAGAATCATACCATCATTGAGCCATATACTGTCATGATTGTCTGTTTGTACATCAGATTCATAACAATTACGGTGAGTAAGACACTATGATGATAGTAACTCTTGACTGTATTGTGTTATTTTATTATGTTTATGCACACCATGATCACTGTGTTTTTGAATTAGGTACCTGCAATTACTGTATTTGAGCACCGTGATCACGTTGTTTTTGTGATCCGTGTATGAAAGTATTGTTTGCTTGTTTCATATATATATCCTCCGGACCCTAATAGTAGTTTTTGCTATTGTTAGGAGATGCTAAATATGATTGTTTTTGTTTCTTTCAATAATTGCTTTCCATTTCTTGTAATAAAAAAGGGGTTAGGTCTTATAGACTAAAGAAAAGTCAATTAGACAGCCTGATTTGAGAAGAAAAGCAATTGAATTTGACAAAGGCTGATGTAGTCCAAGATTCAACTTTATGGGTTAGTTGCATACCATCTGTATATATCTCTTTTGGAATGATTATTTGGTCAGTTAGGCACGTAAATGCACATGTATATAACGTAAATTATTTGATGAAATCATCAAAATATTCATTCTAAATAATGCGTTGCATGTAGAATGGTTTTATAATCTGCTGTATGCTAATGATTGAGGTGTACTTGCTTTCTCTTTTCTTTTCATTTTCTCCCTTGCTTTCGTGATTTTTTTTATTGCGATTCTTGTAAAAAATCAGTTGATGCAATTTTTATTATGGATCATCGGGAAATAACATCTGTATATTTCTAACACATAGGTATGATTGCATACATCCGACTTCCTATACCTCGTTATAGACGGGTTGCCTTTAAGACAATGATGTAATGTTGTTGTTAAAGAGTTGCCAGTCTTTATTTTTGGCAATGGAAAATTCTCTTCCTCTGGGGCAAATGATTCCAAAGAAAGACTGAAACTTATAGTCCAAGCTTCTAACATAGTCATTGATTTCATCTTTTAGTACAAAAGGGAGACTAATAAAGTTATCCTCTTTTCACTTCATAATTAAAAAGAAATCAATAATTATGTTTATGTCCGCCAAAATCCGGTGATTGAGCCGGCCAACCAGTGGAGGATGAGAACCCGGATATATTTATTGAAAAAAAGTACTTAAAAATGTTTTTAAAATTGATTCAAATTTATATAAAAACATGTAAGAAAGTTGATTGCAGAATGAAGTAAAACTTGGATTAGATCAGAGAGAATTGAATTCTCTGAATTCTGCTGTGACCGAACATTCGGCGAGCGAGACCGAATGCTCGGTGATGAATTTTGAATGAGGTATTTGAACTATGTCTAATTGTGAAGTTTCTATCTTGTCACCAAATGCTTCACGAATGTTAGGGAAAGCCGTTTACTAACGCTTGGTCCTGAGTTTAGTGAGGAGTTTTGAATTATATTTTGTATGTCTTGGTTATTTTTCCTTCTTCGTTACATTTCCTTTAGGTTTGATTATTATATCTGTATAGTGCTTTCTTTATTCATGTGTATATGCAATAAGAAGTTTGATAAAATTATAGAATTACTTCTATGATGTTCTCATCCATTTCCATGTACTTCATTTAGTTATGTTGTGATTTCATCAATGGTTTATCATGTTCCATATCCTCTAAGGTTAAATTTCTAACAATAGTTATGTTAATTTTTTTATTCTACTAATAACTTTAGTATGATATTCTTTTTTATAACTTTAGTATGAGAAGATTGTCATAGTCACATTTACTTTTCGATCACTCCGATTATCTAAACAATAATTTATGTTGTTTAACAAACAATAATGAAAGAAGGGTAACTAATGTGAAAACGTGGTGATAATAAATTCCCTCATACTTTTTCACATATTATGTTTTTTTAGATGGTGTTTTATATATTTTCTATTTTGATGAACATAGTCTCTCTTAAACAAAGTATAGGATAAGACTGCGTACATCAGATTGCAAAACGGTCCGTCTTTTTCCTAAGCCATGTGCAAGCGTCAGAGTCTAGAACACCGGAAATATCCTTGTAGTTCATGTACACAGTTTCTTGATAGAGAATTTTCATTTTTTTTATACAGTCGACACTTATTTATATTTTCTCTATTTTTAAAATAGTTCTAGTGTACTTTTTAATATATTCAATTAAAGGAAAATAAATATTTTAAGGAAGGAGTATAAGATTTTCCTAGAAACAGAGGGTGACGTGAATACCAGGGGCTAAAGCTAAAATCACCAAAAAGGTTTTTTATGATCGAACTTTCTGAAATTCTCATTTCTAACATGTATCGGCTTGGGTGGGATCATCTCATCCGTTTGTCCCTATCGTTCTCCAACGTCCGTCACGTGTCTTCCACATTCTTCATACATTTCTTGGTGGCCACCTCTCATCTAACTTCACCAATCTCTCCTCCTACTGACATGTGGGGCGATGGGAAAAGAGTGATGAAGCCCCAGGACATATCCCAACTGGTTCCGGATAGGAGTTCTTGAAAGGAAGATCAGAGGTTCCATTCTTGCCAAAGTCAAAAGAGCCCCTATCCAGCAAGTGCATAGTGTGGAAGTTTCCTTGGCCTGTAGACTTGCCTGCAGTGCTGGGGGCTCCTTATGTAGACTACTGTGTATATGATCAAGCTCCTGATAGCAGGCCGTTGGATACCTGATTTATATTCCTACACTACCTTTGGAACCGGGTGTTACAGGAACCTTGAGGTTCAACATTTGAGAAAAGAGTGATGAAAAAGAGGTGATGTGATCCCACTCTATCGGCTGGGTAGCATTTCCAGGGCATTCACGGAAAGTTGCTGCAATTACTATATTAATCCACATTCCCCGCTCTCTTTCCCAAAAAAAGAAATGCTTACTAAGTCTACTGTTAATTATATTTTTGGTGATTAGATCTATCGTCGGAATCGTCATATCCACATTGGAAATGCCTCTGGCAGGCTTTAAAAAATAGCTTGTCCCTTGATTTCATTTTTCAGTAAACACATGGTCAAACAGTAACTATAATAATCTCTCAGTCTCTTTCTATTTATAGCTGTATGCATACGTGCGTGTATGTATGTTGGGACTGTTACTGAAAATGGAAATGTTTGAATGGTACATTGGAATTTTGTTGAATCACATTAACGTGCATATGTTCATATGTTAACCAAAATTAAGCATTTCACAGGAGAGCTCATCCACCTTGAAGGTCAAACATAGTCTGAAAACTTAAACAGATTAAACATTAACAAAATAACTCAATAAATTAGCTACGCTTCTTATATTGTGAAGTAGCAATTGATCGAGATAGCTTGACGCATCATTATGAGTCATCAGAAAAAAGCTCTGTGTGTTTCTAACACATGAATATGATTGCGTATATATGATCCCCCATACCCTGTCATAGACGGAGGCTTCTAAGGCAATTGAGTAATGTTGTTGTTGCTGCTTAAAGGTTGCTTGCGATGAAATACTAACTACAATTTTTTTAGCCAAGCAATATTTTTACAAAGAATTCAAGCAGGAAATATCGTTTGTCTCTGGATGACCCAATAATGAAAGTCAAGCTATGTGTTTCTAATACGTTGCTATAGTTACGTACATCTGACTTTCTAGAACTCGCCATAGACGAAAGCTTCTAAACCAATAGAATAATATTGTTGTTTTTAGTATCATGAGATGGTCAAAGTTAAGTACATATTAGTCAAGTTTGCCTATCGAAAAGATATAGTTTGGCAACATGACCAAACGAGTGAAAAGAAGTCATAGTTTGATGTGGGCTCAGGACAAAATTATATAAAAATAAATATGGAAAACGCGGTATATATCTTACTTCATAAGAACATAATCTTCAAAGTTGTTGGATCTTTAGTTATAATTCTTACTACTTAAAAATATCTAATAATTTGTTTTATTTAATTACCTACTACTCTTCACTGGTGACGTGTCATTTTACTCTCTTTATAAATCCCTTTGGAAGTTCTGTAATTTGCATTTTTCCCTCACACTTAGGCAAGAAACCTCCTGAGAAAACAAAAAATATGGTTTCCTCATTCTCATCAAGAGAGATTCAATCTCTCATTCTCTCACATCTATACCGAATCCGCCATACACTAACCAAAGCAAAGTCTCATATAGCTCGAGCAGCTAAGAACATCCATGTTATTGGCATTACAAAATTCTCCATGAAGAAGTACAAGAACAAGCACAAGCTTTTTCTTGGATCTTTTAGGCTGCACTGTAATTGGTGTTCATCATCCCATGTTATGCCGGTATCGACGCATATGGTTAAAGGGTTCTCTAGTGATGGTTGGAACACTTGTTCAGTGTGTACTGATTCTAGTGATGATAATAGTATGGAAGATGAAGATTCAAGACTTTGGGGATATCTTCATTGGCTTGAGAAGAAAAATGATGGCCTTAATGAGGAGGATTTAGGTGATGAAATCGACCGGCTTGCTGACATGTTCATTGCAGAAAACCATGAGAAATTCAGGCTGGAAAAAGAGGAGTCCTATAGGAGATATCAAGATATGATGGCAAGAAGTATATGAAGGAACACTTCTATTTTTCTCCAGTCTCACCCTTGGGACATGTAAGAACTGAAAAAGAAATGTGATAAATTGTATATTGCTTGGCTTACCTTGTAAAATAGTATCTTTTTCCTAGTTTTATAAATTTTTTAAAAAAATTTAAGATATATGTACATATGTTCGAGCCGTAGAAACAGCTATTGCACAAAGTGTATGGTAAGGCTGCGTGCATCAGTTCACGAAGCGATCCGGTCCCTTCCCAGACCCTGCGCAAACGTGGGAGCCTAGTACAACAGGAACGCCCTATGTTCTTGATATGAATCGAGTCAAACACACAACAACAAACATACTCAATATATCCAAACGACAGCAATAGCTACCGCTAGGGTCTGAGGAGGGTGAGAGGCAGGCAAACGATGCCTCCATCCCAAGAGATAGAGAGTTTGCTTCCAGTGAGACCCCCAACTCTATATGTACCTGCATAGATGAATAATAATAGGCATATGGCGTGCTAGTGTACTAGTGAAGGAATTTATTGAACACAAATAGACCGCTGTTAAAATACATAACCATGTGTATGCACACATAATGAAAGACCAAGACAAAAATAGAAAAGTGCAAAGTCAACCTAAAGTGAAGAGAGTATTTAAGCCCCTAAGTATACACTAAGGTGCTCATATATCATGCCTAAACCTACTTAACCTGAATCCTATCCCTCCATGAACTCCTATCCTGAACCATGTCCTCAGAGAAGTGTAAATCTAGTAGTTCATACCTAATCCGCTCTTCCCAAATCAGTTTGGGTTTGACTTTACTTCTCTTTCTTTCTACAATGAGTCTTCAACTTCTCTGACAGACGTCACTGTCAGTCTCCTCTTGACATGTCCAAACCATCTCAATCTTTCCTCTATTATCTTATATGCTATACTAGCTACCCCTAACATTTCTCTAAATACCTCATTTCCTACCCGGTCTAGCTTTGTGTGCCCACACATCCATCTCAGCATACTCATCTCTACCACTTACATCTTCTGTGTCTGTGTCCTCTTGATGGCCCAGCAGTCTGTTCCATATAACATTGCTGGCACCATTGCCCCCCATAAAATTTTTCCTCTAATTTAGCTTGTAACCTTGTAATTAATTATCATCATGCTTCATCAACTCTTAAATGTTGTAATAACATCCTTTTCAAGGCTGAAGCTGCAGATTGGATCCTTTCAGGTAACTTCAAACCAAAGGATAATTCACTAGTCAAATCAAACAACCTATATAAAAGTTCAGACCCTAATTTCCAACCGAATTTGTACCCGATTTATCATTAATCATTCGCGCAAGTCTTTTTCCCAAGTAATGTATATGCACGAATGAATCCATGAGAATGTTCAAATGGTCCCTATTGTTATGCCCCGCACCCTCCCTAGGGTAATCAAAAGACAAAGAAGAATTTTACGGGAATTAATGACAGTCAACGAGAATTAATTTAGGCACTAATATGGGGTTTAATTAGAATTAATGATGGATTTAATATTAGAATTTATTTATATTTAATTTAGAATTAAATAATTAAGGTTTATCCTTTAAGGTAAATAAGATAATAGATATAATTTAGAAACTCCAAACTTTCCCCATTCCATATATAAAACTGAGGAGCGTCAGTTTCTTTTTCCCATTCACAGAGAACGACGCATCCTCTATCCCCATAGGCGATTTTCTCCTCTCAACCCTAGGCAAGGATTTCTTCAAGATCCGTCATTCAATCTTCGTCCGATCTTCCTTTCCTCTTCGAGTAATCAAAGGCAAGTAATCTACTTATAAGTTCTTACGATTTGTGAAAGAAAACTGGCCTATTTTGTTATCAAATTGGATCACCATGCAGTAGTTTCGTTCTGTGATTATTTGTAACCGATCTATGTGTTCTGGTTTCGAGATTTGGCCGTTGTATATGAAAAGTATTCGTTGTTGTTGTTGACTATGTGAAATCATGCAAATCCCTACCCCGAAATCCCTTTGGATGTGCCTTCTTTGCTGGATAGGTTTGAGTATGGAAAAAGGAGGGATCTTTTGGGTGCGATGGGAGGAACAATGTGCGTTTAGGCTTGAACGTAAGATGGGAAAACGAGGGTTTTGCGTTGATGAGTGATGCTCGGATTGGTAGGGTGGTTAGACTTGGAATGATGGGTTGGTAATTGGGGAAACGTTGGTTGAAGGTTGCATCTTCTGCAGAAAACGCAGAACTTCTTTGCTGGGACGTTGACATCGATCGATCGATTTCAGGGATCGATGTCCTCTGAAGGACATCGATCGATCGATGTAGAGTGACCTGAGAGATCGATGTCCTCTGTTGGGCATCGATCGATCGATGTAGAAGAGAGCTGAGAGATCGATGTCCTCTGAAGGACATCGATCGATCGATGTAGGTGAGGCTGAGAGATCGATGTCCCCAGTTGGACATCGATCGATCGAAGTGGAGGGATCGATGTCCCCAGTAGGACATCGATCGATCGAAGTATAGGGGATGAAGTCCGTCAATTTTGTGAAAAATAGAGGAAGAAAGAGGGAAGTTCGGGGAGCCTTCGGGTGACTTTAGAGACTTCTTAAGACCTGACTAAGGGTAGTATAAGCCTTGGGAACATGACCTAGGATGGTGAACCAATGTCGGTGACTTCGATGGGTTCTCGAATCGAGGTTCAACGGGAATGACTTAGGCGGGTTAGGGGATGAAGGTACGAGGTGGTTGAGTGTTCAACGAGGAAGGGTTAGGGATATTCGTCTTAGGTTATGGATCTTAGGATCATGACTAAATGTTGACGGGATAGTCGAAGCCTAAGTGATGACGTGTAAGTTAGTGGAACTCGTGTGTGGTTATACTTGCGCATGTGTACATGAGTGACTGATATTAACGTGACTTGCATACGAGAATGAGAAATAAGAATGAAGAGAGGAGTCTTGCATCATGGCACGTGCATTTGCATATTGATTTGAAAAGAAAGGTGCTTCGGCACAGATTTGCGAAGGTGACCTGTAATGTTAACCGGGATGGAAATTTAAGCCGGGGTGCATTGCAGGGCACAAAAAACTGTAACGTTAACCGGGATAGAAATATAAGCCGGGGTGCGTTACAGGGTATAAAGTCCTCTACAATGTTAATCGGGATGGAAATTTAAGCCGAGGTGCATTGTAGAGTTTTACGAGTCTGTGATGTTAACCGGGATGGAAATTTAAGCCGGGGTGCATCACAGAGCATTACGAGCCTGTAACGTTAACCGGTATGGAAATATAAGCCGGGGTGCGTTACAGGGCTACGAGTTACGAGACCGGACATTGTGACATGCATTGCACTGTTTTGAAAGAGAAAGCGTTCATGCATATGTGAATGTGTAGTGTAGTGCATCTTTTGACATGCATCACGAGAGTCAATGTGGTATGAACGTGTGTGGTACCTAATTGCCTACGAATTGTAAATGTGAACAAATTGTTGTACTTGCTTTACTATGCTATTCAATTCTATATTTGAAAGTTTACAAGACATGTGCCCCTCAAGTCCCTTGGATTATATATTACTCATGTCTTGCCATGTGTTGATCCCGTATGTCTTATAAGCGGGTTACTTGCTAGCGTTTTCGCTAAGGGTACTACTTTCGTCATTGCAGATGAGCCTAGTTACGACATGATCTTTATTGAGGACGACGGCGAGTGGGCTGAATGGGATATCTAGACCATGTTTGTGGAGCCGGATTAACTAGTGAAACTGTTTTCCTTTATTTCAGTTAGTTGCGGTTCATGTGAGGTTTTAGGTAGTTGCGACTGCATACATTTGATTATTCACGTTGTCTTTGGCGTATTAATTCGATGTTTTTGATTGACATGATATGTTTTCGCACTTATTTCTCTTACGTCACTGATGATGTATATTCGAGAGATGAGATGTCTTGTAGTCTTCTCAGTAAGCTACGACGGGTGTACCGGTTCGGATTCCGCTGTCCGGGTCGGGGCGTTACAGCTATTGTTCTGTATTTTACAGCTCAACCCACTGAGTTAAAAGAAAATCAATTCTACTTCGACTATTTTTTTCATAGGTGAAAAGCAAATTTGTATTACCCGAATATCAAAGCATCAAAGGAATGTATCACATACAATAGTCCTACTTGTAGAACGGTATACCGATCTACATGCACTAATTAGTAATGTAAGCTATTTCAAACAATAGAAGCATCGTCTATTTCTAAAATATGACGAAAGAGCTTGTACATTACTTTGTACACATGGGTGTGTATTTTATGTACTACATCCCTAGATACAAAAAGTATGTTTTCAAAAATGTAGCTATTTCATGCCTGCCAAGTGTGGTATACCGTAGCTGCCAAGACAATTTTTGATGCTTTGGCCGTTAGTGCCTTCCCTTTCAATTTGTGTGAGCTCCAAGTCAGCAATCTGTGAACTGTATTTAGTCCCCGTGGAAGTCCAAGCCAGGTCGAGATAGATATCCAAACCTGCTTGGTGACCGAGCAGGAGAAGAAGAGGCGAGGTAGTGTCTCTTGTCCCATAGAGCAAAGATGGCATGCTTTGTTGTATAAGTAAACAAGCCAGTCCTTGATGGACAGCCTGTTCAGTCCGGCTAGCCATACTGTAAAAGAATGTTTGGAAGTCACAGTTGAATCCCAGATAATCTTAGCCCAATTGATTTTTTTACCTTTTTTCCTGAAGTAATTGTACGACAGGTGAGGTTGTGAGGTTTGAGGATATCACCCACTGTCCATAATGTTAGGTCCGTAACACACTCTAGAGGGGGGTGAATAGAGTGTTGGGCAATTTTGCGAAATTTTCTTTTGTAGTTCAACTCAAATGAAATTCAAAATCAAAGAAAGAATGGGAGATGAGAGGAAATGAATGAGTACACCAGATATAGAGTGGTTCGAATCGTAAATGATTCTACTCCACTACCACTTTGTTGCCAAAGTGGATTTTCAACAACTACTCTTCTTATTAAAGCTAATAAGAACAACCACAACAACACTTACACTAACATCTTAGTGTAAGCAACCTCAACAACAACTTCTTGCACAAAATACCTTTCTGCAACTACAACAACTACAGCTCTAAGTAAGAACAATTTTTTGCTACCTCACAACTTCAACAAAGTTCTCTCAAGGACTTTCTCATAGTGGGTTGAAGGAAGCAATGGGGATTCACACTTTCTCACTAGTCTAAACATAAGCAAGAGATCAAATGTTTATGGTTCCTCTTGTGTTAGACTCTATATCTCTCAATATACAACAATGAAGAACAAAGAACGGTTTAACAAGCTTTAAGCACTTTTACAAATATGAGAGAAATATACAACAATGAATAATGAAGCTTGATGATGGTGAAAGTGTGTATTTGTTTCATCCAAGCTTCGTCCATTTATAGAAGATGTTCACCACGTTTTTGAAGCCTCCGCTATGTCTTTAACTACATCAAATGTCAAGATAATGTCCAAATAGTCTTTAGTCACCCTATGGAGTGATTTGATCCTCAATAGTCAACCTAGGATTTCTTAGACATAGATATAATAGTCAAGGAAACATGTATTATGTCAGAGTAAAATTCACAAGAAGTTTGAGCAAGATTGGATAGAGAAAACACCATGAATCTCCCTTTGATTTTGTTCCAACGTTCATAAAAATTTGAATTCTGGGGGACATCAGTGCCTGGCTGAGAGATCGATGTCCTCCAGAAACTTTGCAGTTTTGAAACTGCTTCACATCGATCGATCGAAGTCTCCCCTAGAGAGACTGATGTGACTGTTGCTGTCAAGATTGATTTTGATGATTTGCGCAAAAAGAGAAGTTTTAAAGTCAAATCAAATGTTTCTGGAACTTCACATGTAAATCAGGCATGTTACTCCTCAAGAAAGTGTAGCTAGGAAAAATTTATGTTCAGTCATTAAACGCTGAATAGAGCGCTTCATTTGGTAATAAGAAAATAAAGCCTTCAGACAGAAAGTTTTGAATGCTGAATAGAGCGCTTTATTTGGTAAGAAAAAAACAAAGCCTTTGGGCAGAACATTTCGAACGCTACGTTGAGCGCTTCATTTGGTACGAAAATTTTCAAACAGAAAGTTTGAAGAAAAGATTGAAGCGCTTCATGCATTATTACTCTTGAGTGCGAAGTCACTTTAAGCGCATCATTCATAAGTTCTAATGCGCGAACAGAAGGTTCCAAATGGTACATCTTTTCTCTCTTACACTTTTTGATTCACAAAAAGTATTGTTTATTTTTCCTATGCAAAATCATGATATTTTTAGCTTTATCCAAAATGTCAATCAAAGGTAGGTAAACAAATCTATCCCTTTTTGAGCTTAAGATGGGAAGCTTCTTCAAGAAGCTTTTGACTTCACCCAAGAAAAACTTTTCAAGATGATGAGGTGTCAACATATTATTGAAAGTCTTCTCCCACTCTTCTTTCTCCTCTCCAACGGCTAGGAGACTTTTCTATAAGGCTTGGAAGACTCCATTTTTGAAGACAACTTTCTACCTCAAACTCTCAAGTCTTCATTTGTATTTTTGCTCTCAAAATTATTGTAATATTACTTTATTGTTGAGAGTGTGTAATTGTAAAAGAGAAGAGATCTTCTTCTAAATGAGGATTGTGAGGAGCAAGATTTAGATTGTTGGTCAAGAAGCAAGGGAGTTTCTTGTTAGACGAAAACTCAAGCTTCCAAGAGTTAGTTGATGGTGTAAGAGCTACATCATACTCCATAGAAAGTTTTTTTGGTGCAAGGAAGATCTTAAGGAGGCTAGGCTTCAAAGAGGTTGAATTTTCATTGTTCTTGAGCTAGGTTTGTTAAACCTAGTTTGTTATTGTATTTTCTTTGATTGTTGTTTCCCCCAAAGAGAAATAACAATCCCCTTGTTCAAAAATACTTCTTGTTCAAAGCAAGAAGGTAGAGGAGTAGAATATTTGACTTGAACCTCTATAAATTTGGTGTTCTTTCATTTCTTCAAGTTATTTTTTTCAAAGAACTTGGTTAAATTACTTCCATTGCAAAAATATTCGAAAAAGAACCATACTTGGATTAACACACTATTCAACCCTCTCTTCTAGTGTGTTTCACGGACCTAACAGTGACATCGATCGATCGATGTCCCCTGGACTGAGAGATCGATGTTGGATAGAAACTTTTCTGCCTGACATCGATCGATCGAAGTCACTCTTGAGATCGATCGATCGATGTCCTCAGTCTGAGAGATCGATGTTGGACAGAGACTTTTCTGCCTGACATCGATCGATCGAAGTCTCTCTTTGGAGAGACTGAGTGACATCGACCGATCGATGTCCTTGGTCTGAGAGATCGATGTTGGACAGAGACTTTTCTGCCTGACATCGATCGATCGAAGTCTCTCTTTGGAGAGACTGAGTGACATCGACCGATCGATGTCCTTGGTCTGAGAGATCGATGTTGGACAGTAAGTTTTAATCTCAACCATTTTTGACATAATGTGTTCTTCTTATTTTGCATCAAATCTCAAGTATAAATTTAACTTATTTAAAACATCATTACATCGTCAAAACATTTTATATTTTAATAAGAACATTTACTGCCAAGCTGGGGAACTCCGAAACCTCTTTTTGAACCACTACATATTTTTCATCATTCGACATCATGAAAAATGCTTATATCTTGCTAACGACACTTGATATACTAAAAGGATATTCACGACTATGTAAACATCCATGATATTTGTAAAACACTATTTAAAATCAAATAGCCAAAGAATTTCACACATAATTCAACATAATTTAATCTTAAGTGATGTGAATGATTTGTGGAATACTTTCAAGATTTGATCTGAATTGATATTCGAGTGATTATATATCCATGTTAAACAGATGGGGCAATATTTTTAGGGACGGAGGGAATAATATATTTCTTCGGATACCGTGTTTCGAAAGATTCTCAGATGGGCAGACGTTCTTCAAAATTAGCATTCCTATTCTGGTGTTAAAAGAGTTGTTAGGCCTTTACGGGCCGAAGACAACTTGATCTGATCACCTAAATTAACAGGAAAAGCAACGCAGTTTGCAAAACGAGGTGATATATGCGTGTTGAGATTTCACTTTGTGAGCTGTCTGGGTTCTATGTATCTTCCTGCCATGCATTCTTGCTTTACACATATATGCATATGTAACGTGGATGATTTCATGAAATCATCAAATAATCATTCCAAATCATGCATTGCATGTAAAATGATCACATTATTGCTTCTGGGAGCTGCCTTTTTGTGTCTTTGATATGATTACGATCAAGTTGTTTTCAATTACATCCAATTATTACGCTTTTTCGTCAACAGAACCAACCACTTCAAATCTGTTCCGTGTTTTTCAAGATAGTAAGAATTAAAACACAAATAATAAAATGAAAAACAAAAAGAAAAAGAAGACGAGACTTAACAGGGTTTGATAGTATGGCTATCTTCACGGGAGAAAACAATGTAAGATTTACCATTGACCAGATTAGAGTTAGGGCAACAATAAGAATACAACAACAAAAACATTAACTTATTACTTTGGAGGCTCCTGTTTATATAACCATATTCATGTGGTAGAAATACACAAATGTTGTTTTCCGATGAACCATAATGAAAATCACGTCAAGCTGTACCGACCAACTGCTACTTCACAATTATCATATTGCCTTGGAGGCTCTCGTTTTGCTTTTGTGCTTGTCGTTGGTTGAGGCTGGGGGGGGGTACTTTGATGGGTGTATTTAAGGCTGGAAGTAAGGGTGTAAATAGTGTAGGGTTGGTTGCACGTTTGCTTGGGTACTTTTGGGTGTTTGAGGGTAAAATTTGGGGTTTGCCAGAGGGGTATTTTTTTTTTTATTTGGAGTTAGGTTTTGCAATGTTAAGGCTCTTGAATTGGGATATGAGATGTTAGTTTAGGGGTGCTGGCCGATTGGTTCGTGAGTAGGTAAGTTTATGATCTTGTGGATATTTTCATGGCGATTTCGGTTCTTTTGGTTTTCAGCAGGGACGACTTTGATGCACCACAAATCAACTAGAATTCACACAACTAATTCACAAATAAGGACCAATTCTACCTAAGAGCTTCTTAGCAACTAGAATGCAATATAAGACTAGACAGCTCTTTAGACAAATTTTTTTGTATATGCAGCTGTTGTGTGGCTAGATACAAGTCTTAGGATCACAAATCAATAAATAATACACCAGAAATAACAAGTTGAGTCCAAAATACAAAGAAAAGATGCAAAACCAAAATTCTCACTTTCCTTTCCTAACAAATCATGTAGCCCATCATCTTGTCAAAGTAATTACCTATTTTACAAATTACATACCCGTGGGACCCAGGAACAACATATAAATTGGAATGATATCCCCTCACTTATTTTCTCTTCACCTCATAGTTCACCATTCGATGGTATCTCCTCACAAATTTTCTTTTTACCTCATAGTTCACCGTCCGACACGTGGCAGCAAGAATAGATGGTGAGGCTACATACAAGTCATCTTTCATCTAGCCTTACCATCCTCTTGTGCTGTCACGTATCGGACGGTGTAAAGTGAAGTTGGTAAAAAAGGAAAAAAGGGATGAGTATATCCGGTCTGAGATAAATTAGTGGTAGAAGAGCCCACAAAATTGCTCCCTCAGTGGAATCAAATCTACCTTGACGAGCAAACCTCGGAGGAATTGCGAATTCAGGAGACATCCGCTTGTACAGTTGTACTTGCAATTTACAAACAGTAGCAGCGATAAACCATTCGCCGACTACTTGGTAATGTTTGGCTAGATTTTATTTTATTTATTTTATTTTTTATTTTTGTCCATCTACTTTGCTTACTCTTTTTCGGATAAAGGTGCTTTAGGGATGATATTTTGTTCGAACCTTTATGATGTTTCCGTTTGTGAAATTCTTGTGTGAAAAGTAGGTTGGGGGTTATGGATTTGGCGCTGGGTCGTTTTGCCTTGATTGATGCCAACCCAGGTGTCCAAATTTGATGGGCTTTTGTCGTTGTTGAGTTAGGAAATTTTAATATGCTTAAGCATGTATTGCTGGATCAATAGAGGATTAGACATTTAAAGGGGCAGGGTTCATTGTATTACTTAATATAAATCAAAAGACCTCGAGAGGGTTTGGTGAACATTCCATATTCTTTGAGTTAGGGACTTTAATATGCTTAAGCAAGCCTGTTGCATCAGATTGGGTTAGAGGTTGGGAGGGGCGAGGTTCATTTTATTATTTATTGAAAAATCACTAGGTAAGACAGGGGTATGTTAACAGTCCAGTTCCTTTCAGCAACAGGAGTTTCAAATGCTAAGTTCTCGGTGTCTGGACATGCGTGCTGGAGTTTGTATTTGTGCAGCTAATTCTGTTTGTACTTGAGTTCATATTTGCTCTTGCAGATTGCAAGTTGTGTGCAGTATTAGGTTCTTGTAGTTGACATTGTATAATATATTGATCATTGACTGTGGTCTGCTTACCTGGATTGTGTCATTCCTTGATTATGTCAATTGCTTGAAATCTATTACTGCTTTTTTTCTTCTTTTGCTAGGGAGCAGAAGAGTGGACAATGTAAGGTTAGGAGATAAAAGATGTTGCTGGAGGGATCAACTTTACCATGTTGAATTAGAAACAAGTGATTGAATTCTATTCACTTATTGAAGAACAAATGCTTAATATAAACAAAATTTCTTTTAAAAGTTTTCTCCTCTCCTTCCTTCTGAGTTAGGCCAGAATGCATAAAGGCATGATTAAAGGTTTTGAGATCCTTTTGTTCCATAATTTACCTCACTGCTAAAATCCTGTAGGAGAGAAAGCAGCCGTATCTTTTTTTCCCCTACCCCCTTCTCCCATCCAAATGGGCTCTTGATGCTCGTTTGATGTTCCCCTGAAAAGTGCCACTTGCTTGTTTTGTTAGGGTTTGAACCTCTTCTGATGGTTATTCCTTGATTTAATTAAGGAGCGCACTTAACACCAGGATGATTCATTTGGAATATCCAATTCAATGGTTTCTGCAAGTATCATTTCTCTGTTAGAGAGTGTGTTTTCTTAAAATGGTGAGCTTTGCAGCAACGAATTGGGTGCAATTTCAAGTTCATCACCTTTTTTTTTTCCTGATGAAGGCACAATGCATCAGCTTCTCCCCTACAATGTAGCTCTCTCTGTAACTTTTATCTTTCAGAATTATCTTACAAACGCGAGCACTATGTGAAGAAGAGGGGTATTTTCATCAAACTCTAAGAAATTCACATAAATCTATTATTTTTGTTTGAAACTGAAGAAAGTGGCGTAAAATTGACTTCTAATTGTGTTTGAAATGTCCTTTTTTGAGTGTATTGGAGCTCTGGCTTAAATGCAAGATTTTTTGCTAAAATGTTTCCTGGATAAGTATTTTTCTTCAGTATGAGTTATGTCGACCTTATGGGACAAATGGATGAGTTATACAGGAACTAATGATGATCTTCTCCCACTAAGATATTGTAGGTGCAACTGGAAACGGGATTGTAGGTCCAGTGGCTATCAAAAGATGTATAGTGACATCGAGACCCAGATTCACATTCTTGAGCAGGAAGCTTACGGTGCTGTCCTGCGAGCTTTGAAGGCCCAGTCTGATGCTCTTACATGGGTATATTAGTCTTCTTTCTTCAATTTCAAATCCTATCAAGTCCATATGATATTTAGTTCTTGTTATATGTTGTGCATGATCTTAGGACAAGGAAGAACTGATTACTAATCTTAGGAGAGAACTGAGGGTGTCAGATGATGAGCATAGGGAGGTGCTCAGCAAGGTAAATAGTGATGCTTTGCTTCATAGGATCAGAGAATGGAGGAAGATAGGTGGCGGTGTCGTTGCTACACCCAACTTGCCTCAACCTGAACAACTTCAGAGTCCAACAATTTCAGCTTCTCGAAAAAGGCAAAAAGCATCTCATTCGGTGCCGTTTGGCACGCAATCACAGACATTGCATCCTCTACCACTTGTTACGTCTGTACAGCCTTCATCCTTCTCATCAAGATGGGAATCTGTTTCAGGAATTGTCAGTGGAAGACCTGAACGTGTATGTTAATGCTGTCCTTGCATCACTCGAGTGAAATTTTCTACTTGCTATTGATTTATGATATTATTGCCTTATGGTGTGATATTTCTCTCTGTATGGATCAGCCAGTGTTATCTTCTGCACCTATGCAATGTCAGCTTGCCAACCACGGTCCTGGTCCTTTTCTCAGCAATGAACGTGCACAAAGAGCTTTTGATCCTCTAATTGGAAGGAAAGTGATGACAAGATGGCCTGAGGATAGCAACTTCTACGAGGCTGTTATTACAGAATACAACCCTGTAGAGGTGCGTCTTTCCTAACTTAACATTACTGATAATCCCGTTGATTCGAAGAGACTACATGACTGCTGGATCCGGAATTTTTGTCTGGCCTGGTTAGATGCACTGTGCTAAGTTAAGTCACATGCGGGAGTGGGCGTAGTTGGGAGCAATGCTACTCAATCACTAGACCTAAAGGTTCTTTACCGTTTCACGTGCCATCTTAATGTTTGTTTGCATGTTGCTCTGTTGGATGCTTTGCCTGGATTTCAAGTCTCAAAAATATGATGCTTTATGTCTAGTTTGTGGTGTTTACGAGTTGGACTTTACAGACTAATTTGTATTCTTGTTGCACTATGAAAGGAATGTCATTCTCTAGAGTATCATCTGAAACATCATGGCATTTGAAATTGCGTTGCTCCTTATTACTTTCTTTTCCAGGGCTGCCATGCTTTGGTTTATGATATCAATACACCAAATGAGACGATGGAATGGGTTGATCTCAAGGAGGTAAGCTCGTCTATTTGGTTGATTTCTGTGTACTTATGTTTGAGTTTAGTTGCAAGAGGCAATTTTACAAATATACATTGTTATGTAGTGGAACTTGTCCTTTTGTTTTTTGGGCAAGACTAGATTATGTCTTGTAAATCACACCGTCTTAGGTGTTACTTTGTAAATTTCCTTATGGGATGCATATATGAAATTTAAATTACAAAAAAAAGAGGCAATTTTACATTGGAAAGAGTTTGATTTAAATTTTCAAGATTGTTTATATAACCTGGCAAATATGAAGTAATCTTTCTATCTAGCTAGACTTCATATAGTTTGCATCGATATGAAGAAACTTAGAATCGACTCTTCTCCCTTCATCAGCTGGTTGAAGAAACAGGGTTGGTTGCTGAAGGAAAGACATTCATGTTGGTGACATTGTGTAGTTTCTAGTATACCTTCTTAGTTTGTTGTGGAGTGAGTGATTGACTTTGTCATTGCATTTGCATAGCTAGTTCTTTCTGTGGGTGCTTGATGGTTTCATTCACTTTTTCATCGAGCTTGTCTCTATGGTGCTTTGTGTAGGGCTCGAAGGTCCTGTTACTCTTTTGATGCTTATGTAAAGTCACTTATATCTTTTTGAGTGCTGGATTGAACCCAGACTAATCCCTTTATGCAACAGTTTCCACCTGAAGACATCCGATGGATTGGTGATGAACTAGGAATTCCTGCACGACCTGAGAGTGATGGACAGGTGATTGAACGAAGCACTCTAACCGCTGCAAGGGTGCAACCTCCTTTGAGGAATCAAGTTGAGAATGAAACTAGGCATTCACAGAATGGGTTCTGCAAGGTGGGGGATGAGATTGAGATACTTCATACAGATACTCTTATAGAGAAGGTACATATTTGGGAGTAATCTTTCTGATTTCTTTGATTATATGACATACACTTTCCTCTCAGTTTATCTTTCGATTTGGTAGGTGGAGAGGGTGTTAAGTGTCAGCCATCCAGACCTTCTTGAGCTTGAAAAGGCTAAGAAAATGCTTAAGGTAGAGAGTCACTTGAACTGTGGGCTGCTCTTATTCTGTCTTCTGTGTTTGACTCTGAAGCTGCTCCTTGTTGATGCAGGATCATGAACAAGCTTTGATTGATCTAATCTCAAAGATCGCTGAAGCATGTGATGGTAAGAGCGGCAATAACATCATGTTTTCATAATTTGTTCTGTGTACCTTGTTTTCTTTGTCGTAGTTGGCCTGTTGAGGGAAGCATAATTATGTGTAATTCATTGCGAATGTGACATTTCATGCGTGTGTACATACGAACACGGATATGCATATACACATGCGCACACACGCAAAGACGATCACACGAAAATTACCCCCCATCCCCGCACCATCAAATACAAAATTTTTATTATATTTGATTTTGATTCTGTCCCCCTGGCCACTGTCTTATTCTTCTTGATGTTTACTCGTAATGGTAGTCTCACGAACAAGCTTTGATTGATGTAATCTCAAAGATTGCTGAAGCATGTGATGGTAAGATGAGCAATAACATTATGTTTCCATAATTTGTTCTCTATGTATCTTGTTTTCTTTGCCGTAGTTGGACTGTTGCGGGAAGCATAATTATATCTAAACCATTGTGAATGTGACATTTCACGGGCACGTGTACATAGGAATGCAGATATCCATATGCACCCGCGTGCACATACACACATATAACATAATAAAATATAACATTATATTATATTTGATTTTGATTCTGTGCCCCCGGCCACCCTCTTATTCTCCTTGATGTTTGTTCGTGCTCCCATCCCTAATTTGCCTTCTGCACTATTAAGTGGGGTTAGAAAAAACAGCTTTTGTTTCAAAGTAAGCAAGTTTCTTTTCCTGAAATAAAATCCTATAACTTGTAAAGCAAGTCAGCAGAAAGGTTGATTAAGAACAGTGGATAATATATTTTAGTCACAGATGGAGGGATATTAGTTCTGAAATGCTTTATGTGTTTATGATTATTGTACGGCTCAACTCCTGCATTCTCACTTGTCAAAAGGTAGAGAAATTGTGTATTCTAAGTCATATTTGAAGAACTAGAACTCAACTCTCACTCCATATTGCCTTGTTTTCTGACTTCAGTGAGTTTGGCTTTTTTGCATTTAGTTAGTCCAAGTGTTGTATAGGCATGACTGTGTGTCTCCTGGTACATTCTTATCAGAAACAGAGCAGCATTACATACACGCTCAATCAGTGGGTGGCAGGAATGAACTAAGAAGCATACAGGGGGGAAATCGCAATGGACCGAACATTGCAGGGGAGATCAGAGCCGGATGAGTTCATAGTAATGATGTGAACAAATTGGATACAGCAACTAAATACCTGACAGTGGGCAGTATCTAGTGACCTGATAGAAGATGTAATCTTTGGTATTGGCTTGTAACTTGAAAAACATCTAGGGTTAAAGATCAGTCGTGCAGGTTGGTCTGTAATTTAAACTCTTCCCAGAGAAAGGGTTAACTCTGAGAATTTACTTACCTAAACACTCTTCCACATCTTGTGGTTATGCAAGTAATGTAAACTCTTCCCAAGTCCATGGCCATGGTTGATTCTACACCAAAATTTCTTCTCCAAATGGTGATGGAAACTGTTGCCTACTTTTTGGTAGCCACCAGAGAGGAAGCTACATCATTTTGTTAAAAACACACACGCACACACAAACACTTGTGGGGGTGTCACACCCGGCAGGTCTCATCCGCAGGTATCAAGTTCGATTCTGTTCCCTAATTTTAAAAAAATATGTTTAACACAAACAGTGTATTTTCACTAATGGAGAGCGATTGGTGCAAAATGGACAGCAGATATCATCTGCTCCCAATGGTATAAAGTGACTTTCCCCCCCTATTATTTACATCATATGCAGTAATGCGCATTGTTCTCAACGTTATAGACGTGAGGGTTTCATGCTTCTCTTGGAGTAATTATAAACAATACGTGGTCCAAAGACCATCTAAAGTAGAAAAAAAAAAAGATGCCGAAATGCGACGATGATGACAAGGGGTATTAAGCAGACCGAACGGTTTATAAACTGTTCGAGTTCGATTTATCTTTTCGAGCTTGTTCGTTAATTTTACTTAAACGAGCCGAGTTCGAACGTCTAATTGTGTTTGTTTACTAAAACTAATCAAATTGTTCACGAATTTTTTGGCTAATATAGTGTTTTCAAGCCGAATTCGGATTAACTTTGAAGCTCGTCGCAGTGAATGAACCGACCCAAATAGTTCGTTTAACTTAACAAATCTGAATTTAAAAACCTAATGTCAGCTCGACTCGGTTCGTTATCAGCCCAATGACGATTCATTTTTGTAAGGTATTTATGTATACCTTGTATTTTTCGATGATTGATGAGTTTGTAGCAATAGCAGCACTTTTTTAATTTATTTTATTAAGGAGTACTTCTAAAATATAAGTTATTTTAATTTTTAAACCTAATGTAAAAGAGAGGAGGGCCAGGGGCGGATGAGATCATGTGAGGGTAAAGGTGAGGCTAAAAGTGAGGCCTCTAATCACGCACCGCCACGTATACAAAAGTAAAGGAGTAGTGCAATTTTTTTTTTAAAAAAACTGATTTGAAACACGTGGCATCGCGTGATTAGATGCCTCAATTTTATCCTCCTAGGATCTCATCCCGGGCGAGGGGGGTCGAAATTCGAAAACCCAAATTCTTCCGTCGCGTTTTCAAATTCCTTTACGCTCCCTTTTTTGCCCCCAATTTTGAATTTTCTTCCGCTTTCCTATATAGGAGTAATATTTAATTATAATTCCCATAATTAGTACCATCATTTTACTCTATTTTCGAATTCTACCTTCCAAATATACCTTCTATCGAATCCCTCTGCGATTTTACTGGGGTTTATAGAATTTCCGTTCAGTTTCTTTAACAATCGAGGAACTAGGCTGTGACTGTTTGACGATATGGTGCGGACAGTAAAACGTGAACCGATTGAACCACCTCGTGGTGGTTGTAGAAGCCGGAGACTTGATGAACCGATTGAACCACCTCGTAGTGGTGGTAGAAGCCGGAGAGTTGAGAAGCAGGACTGTGAACGTCCAGAGACGCAAGGCGAAAGCGATGTCCTTGGACGCCGAATACTTCGTTCTCGCTATCTTCAGGTCAAGCATAAAATTTCTGGTAACAATTTTTGTTTTCTATGTACCTAATTTTATTGGATTAGACTTGGCGGAAATTCTAGTATGTGTATCTGTATTGATCAAAGCACTTGGTCATTGCAATTTTTGGATACTAATCTGCTTTAATTCTAGTATGTGTATGTGTATTAATTGTTATATGGTGCATTGCTAAGTTTATTCCGCGTATGAGTGTGATGTTTTTTTTTTTTTGTTTTCTGATCGGTACTCTTTTGTTATTGATAAGTTTTCTCATCGAGTATGTCGGTCAGTTGGTGTAGTTCGGAATTTTCTGCCTCTTGTACCTTCATACAGTTCTTTGGTGATCCGATTTGTATTTAGCTTTTTCTGGTTACTTGTAGGTGCTGCTGCTTCTTGCTTTATTCATTTGTGTGCATTTTATTTTTAAAGATGTACAAAATTATTGTGTGCCATGGCCGATGTAGTCTCTATGTCCCAAAAATATTGTCCTCCTTGATTTTTCAACATTTGTAATTTACACTTGTTGAAAAGTTAAATATATTTTTGAGACGGAAGGAGTAACTAATGTAACAGGTGGTTTTCTTACCATTTGATGAGTTTATTGTATTTTCTGATGTGTTCCATGTTTAATGTTTGCAGATGAGAGAGATGATATGGCGAAAGTTGATTCAGATAAGTTTAAGTCAATAATCAAGGAGGTTGATAACTTACATGAGCAAGGTACAACAACAAGCTACTTATGTCCTTGCCTTCTCTTGTTCTCTTACACGCACACACACACACACACACATATACATACATACATATATATATATATATCTGTGTGTGTGTGTATATATATATGTATATATATACACACACACAGATATATATATGTGTGTGTGTGTTCCTGATGGAGTACTGCTAGAGGACGGAGTGACCGTTGTCAGGAAGTAATTTTAGATCTTACAGATATATATTACTGAATTTTATTTAACTTGGAGAATCCAAAGAATAACGCTTCGATTTCTGGATCTTGTATCCTGCTACAATCTGGTTAGGAATCTGTACTTGTTTTTTAAAAGGAAATCACTGGACTGTATCTTTTCTGCATTTGCAGTGCAGAAGCCACGGGAACTAGTAGCAGATGCAGAGGCTCTCTTAGACATTACAAATACCTTGGTAACCTCTGTCAGAGCTCAGTGCAACGAGGAAGTGAAGCCTGCAGAATTTGTCAGTCGTTTACTTAGGGATTTCCATCAGCAAGGCGGTCCAAGTATTTCTAGCGATCGTAGTAGTATCTCGATACGGTGGAAGGATATCGGCCTTGCGGTCTCGCATGTTTTCAGTATTGCTCCAGGATGCTTCACCATGTAACTTCACTTGCACCCTTGTGTTGTTACTAATCTCTGGTGTTATACTTAGAAGCTTATCGTGTTTGACTACATGCTCTTCCAGGGTCGGGCCTATGAGTACTGAAATGAAAACACGGAAAGTTGCTGCCCGTAAGAATCCCACAAAGCTAGCGCAGAAAGCTACTCCAGAAGAGGTCTAGAGTATTTTATTTGATGAGTAAGAAGCTTTTTCAATTATTTCTATGTATTAATGTCCTTTCTGCTATTGCAGCTTGAAAACACTGCTGCTGAAGAGAAAACAGACACTAATAGAAATATGGCAACAATGTTTGAGATTTTGCGCAAAACGAAGAAACCCAGGCTTGAAAACCTGGTCTTGAACCGGCTTTCCTTTGCTCAGACAGTAGAGAACATATTTGCACTGTCCTTTCTGGTCAAGGACGGAAGGGCTGAAATTTCTGTGGATTCGCAAGCCCGTCATCTAGTTTGTATGATTCTAAACTCTTAACCTACTAGGGTTCTTTTCTTCTGGTTGTCTTTTCTTATGTACATATTTTTCTTCCAGCACCAAGGAATGCACCTACTTCCAGTGCAGTGATTGCCAAACACGTTTCATACGGTCATTTTGTCTTGAGATTTGATTTCAGGGATTGGAAGGTAATTATTTTTGATTAAGCTCTCCGCTCTAAGTAAATATGAAATCGATCTTTTTATACTTTGATTATTCAACCCTGCTTGTGCTGTTTCTTGTTGCAGTTAATGATGACCTGTGTTGCTGATGGTGAGGAATTGATGCCACATAGGAATACATCGTCCTCCGAAGGTGCTGCTCAAGCTGATGCGGAATCTCCAGAAACACAAACACTGTTGCCAACAACTCCTATAAGGAAGTTTTCTAGGAATCGAGGTTTAATTATGCAGGAGCCAACTGTTGTTGAAGACTCTCCTGAAAGCGGTGAATCAGCAGCAGCAGCTAGAACTGCTGCCATTCGAAAAGGAAAAAGAAAATTTGTCTAATGTTTTGAAGGAGTTTGCATATATTAGAGTAGTGAAGTAGTGGCAGACTAGGATGGTGATGGTATTGGTGGCGCAAAGTCAACCGCCCCACCTTTTTTTTTTGGGGGGGGGGGGGGGGGGGGTAAAATTTGGTATGAAATAGTTTTAAGAGTACAATGATAGGAGTTCATGGAGACAGAGTATTAAGGTTAACGAGGTTGTAGGCAGGATATAAAGGCATCTTAGAGTATATATAGGGGATTAGATACTCTATTGTTTGTTTGTCTCTCACTTTTTCCAGATTCTAATGATAACTTTTGCTGTCGTTATGATATATTGAGTACGGTTGATACCACATATGCTCATGGAACATTTCCGTGTTAATTTTTACGCATTGGTGTAATGTTATTGCACATAGACGCTGCGCATTTTGCATAGCGGTAGTCCTCCTGGAAGCGCATAAGGTGCTTAGTATGAACTATGAACCAGTACATATTTGACGGGGTAGTGTGTTTTGCATAATGATATGTGCATCAACTTTTCCCCACCCCCACCATGCCGGATTGTGGCACTTAAACCCCTTGTCAAACTAGTACAAGAAGCGAGTGTAAAATATTCGGTTTTGGCTCGGACTAGACAAATTGTGTTCGAAAGAAAACTGAAGTCGGAGATTTTTTGTTATTTATTTTCTCACAAATGCAGTTTCATTGGTTATAAAGAAATTGAGCAACCATATTTCATCTTTAGCAGTCACCAAGATTAAGGTTTGAGTTCCGATGTATCCAGAAAGGAGAGAAAAAATGGGTCACTGATGTGCTAGAGGCTCTGTAGAGAGTACCATTGTTCAAGCGATGGTGAATCAAAGTGAACAAATAACCAAATGCAAGAGTTTATAGGGGTCATCAAACTGTGGATTTATTGTTTCAAATTCAACCATCTGTGAAGCGTCGACTCTAGCCTGCCTTGAAAAAATCTCGAAAACTTGGACTATCAACTGCCACTCCCATCGTACTTAAACCGTTGTCCACAAACCACACAGAACCTGTTATAGCTGAAGCCAGTGGTGATAACAGAAAAGCTGCTGCATTTCCAACATCCTCTGCACCATGGTTATATTCGCGTCAGCTTAGCAGTATGAACAAATCATTATGACATCAATGCTATCACAATCATCAGAAACTACATAGGTTGTGCTGTTTGAAGTCCTGATGTATTTCATACTAGAGTAACTAGTATGCCAGGTTCTTAAAGAGCTAGTTTAAGAAAGAAGTCTTACCAGCTTTAAAGTCCTGCTGCAAGGGAGCGTTAGCTTTTGTATAATCAATCAACATATCAATAGTAAAACCACCACCAGCTCTTCCAGCGCGGCTTCTGATAGGACCTGCATATTAATTTGAATGTCATAGATGCTACATAATGTACTCTTGCTGCCGTTGGGTGTACACCAATCACAAGGGGATCATCAAATAATAGTGCAGAGTAGCACAAACCCGCAGCTATTGTGTTAACTCGGATCTTATGTTGTCTTCCAGCTTCAAAAGCAAGTACCTTCATTTAGATTACATTAGTGGTTAGTGCAAACCAATAAATTGATCTCAGAAAATGAAATATGCAAGACGTTAGATGTCGTGAAAACAGCAAAAATCAAGATATCTAACTTTCGTATCACTCTCAAGACCAGCTTTTGCTGCAGGCATACCGCCTCCATAGCTGCAAATAAAGCAAGGATTAAACCATTTAATATCTAGATCTCATAATTAAATGAGACTGAGGAGATGTACCCTGGAACCACCCTTTGTGAAGCATAGTACGATATTGAGACTGTAGCACCACCTGGAATTCAAAGATCACAGCAAGTTATGCTTATAATTTTGCAGCAAGAAATCATGAATTATTTCCTTCTTCCTTGTATGCATACAACGGATGAGAAGAAGATACCTGGATTCATGATTGGAAGGCAATGCTGGAGTAAAGACACAAAAGAATAGCTAGACGCTGAAATGGCTGAAAGGTATCCTTTTCTGGAAGTTTTCAACAGAGGATTGGTTACCTGAATTTAGAATTACAGTGCATCAAGCGTCTAAGAAACAAAAAAAAACTATCGCCAGAAGGACAAGATTGAAAAAAAAAAAATTGAAAAAACCTCGGGGCCATTGGCTAGCGAATGTACAAGTATGTCGATGGAGCCATATTCCTGTTTTATACACTCGGCAACTTCCTGGAATAGACAATCTATCAGTTCAAAGAACGAAAAAGGAAAATGCGCTCCCACGACTGATTCATGTTTAACATTTCACTGCATACAAATTCAAGTTAACTGCCTCAAGTCTTTCATCTCTTTTATGTCCAGAGGAATCAGCCAAACATACAACATTACCCATTGCCTTAGAGTCTTCCAACTATTACGGGGTATGGAGGGATCGGATGTACGCAACCTACACATGTGTTAGACATACACAGAGGTTGTTTCACAATGACCCATAATGAAAATTGCGTCTGCTACTTTACACTATAAGAATCGCAGCCAATTTAATGAATCATTTTGCTTTACTCCATCATATTCCAAAGTAAAAGAAGAGCGTGTCCAGAAGAATCAGCCAAACATATGAATGTAAATACAAAAGAAATGAACTGAACCTCCAGGGAGACTGAAACAGTTCATCAACTTTTTGCCTCTAGATATATGTAGTGGTGCATGCCACAGAAATACCACCTTTACAAGTAATTCAATGTCTGAATACACACATTGAAGATACCTTTACAAGTAATTCAATGTCTGAATACACACATTGAAGATACCTTTACAGTCCACTTTGAGTAGCTTGAATAAAGTCTGTTTGTTTTGACCTGCAACAAGACAAGCAAAATGAACATTATGCTGAATGTATAATGTCTGATTCATAAGGCAATTTCCCAAGAAAATTTGATCTTACATCGTCAGGGACATCCTCTGGACTATCATACATCACATCCAATGGATAGATTCTTTTGATTTCCATCATACTTCCATCTGGCAGTCTGAGACAAAATAATACTCTGTTGAGCATGGTGACCACGAGGATGAACAAGTGGAGAATAAAGTAGGAACCATGATCCTTACACTCGAGAATCATCATATTTCCCACGGTATAAGCTTGTCTTGAACATATTAAAGGCCTATCACACACCATGTTAGGAGACTATTCTTCAAGACTAAGAAATTGTTCATGAGTCTATAACGAAAGGCCATGACAGTATGCATACTTACCGGCACCCATGTACCAACAAGGATTTCAGCACCTGCAGCTGCAAGAGATTTTGCTATTGCCCATCCATACCCATCACTATCAGCTACCCCAGCTACAAATGCCCTTTTTCCTGCACTTGAAAATGTTGATGTCAGGAGACTTGGATTCTCCTTATCGGGGTTAAGGCGATTGAGGTACTTATGTGCCCCTAAATAACACAATATTTGATACTCACCAATTGATTGCAAATCATCGTGTACTTTATTAGACTAAAATCTCCTCTAATGTCAAATTGAACGCCCTTTTGATATCATTCTCTCACAACCATAGCCACAAAAGAAGTTATAATTATTTTTTTTTTTCAGCTGATTGATTAATATAAGATCCCCAAAAGATGACATTGCAAAAGTGGAAAATATTTATAATAAGAAGGAACTGAAATGGAGGAATATATCACTTCCAACCTCTAAGATCAATAGGCAATCCAGGCAAAGTCTCTTTATGATCTGTTACTCCCTGCATTGCTTTGGTCAGAACCCTCTCAGACCTCCAAGGGCCAGTGATTAGGTTTTGACTAAATGATCCTTTGGAAGAAATGCAAGACAAACTCTTGAAATTTGTGCATGATTTGTCTGTCTTTTGACCACCAAAATTTACAACAACTGGTTTAGATATTCTCTGCAATGATGAAATGCAAGGCTTTGGAATGACTTCCTTTGTTCCCACACTTGAAGTTATTGCCATCTCTCTCAATTCGATTCCCTTGAAAGCAGTTATTCTTCCATATACAAGCACATACAGAGTTTCATTAGCTGATCCCACAAAATAAAAATAAAATTACAAGTCTAGACTTCCAGTTGACTTTTCCAAGTGTGAGAACAAGCAATACCCTACACCAAAAACGCACAGAACATACTCAAAAACAGAAATACAAACCAGAAACTTCTGAATCAACTGCAAGTTGCAATCAAGTTTGAAACTTTTAATAACTAAAACATAGTTCTTAACTTCTTCATTAGTTAAAGCTTTAAGCTACGATCCTACTAAAAGAGTCAAACTTGCAACTGCCCTTTTCAAAATTGGCAAGAAAGACATACTTTGGAGCTGAAGACCCGATCTTTTCAACATATTTCATCCATGACATTACAATGATCAGCTAAAGCGCGAAGAGGGAGGGGGGGAGGAGGAAGATTCTGAAGGTGCTTGCTTACCTGAAAGAAGTGAAGAGGTCAGCTAGCTAGGGAGAATTCTCAGAAGCGTTGACTTATTTGAGATTAAGAGTGAGCAAAAGAAGTTGAGATCCTTCCCAATAACTCGTAGACCATGTGCTTCTGCTTATGTTTATGAGGGGTTTCAGTTTTAGAAATGCTGTCCAGGAGTTGACCGTTGGTGCAATATTGCAACACAAGTACTTATATAGAAATAAGGATAGTTATCTTTACTTTTGACGTTCGGGATAATCTTTGATAATCCTTTGAAAGTTTAAAACTACATCTTTTATCTTTTGACCCAAAAGGTAAAACTTACTTTACAGATTAAAACTAATAAAAATTACTGAAAATACCATATTACGGCTGTCACTATTCATCTTCTTCTTCCCAGTCACCCATCCCTTTCTTCTAGCCACCCTGTTTCCCTTCTTCCTCCCTACTCGGCCCTACATTCTCTTCTATTTTGCTCCAATCTCCCCCCACCCCTCCCTCAACTCCACGTTCTTGATTTTGTTTGAGATGGTTAGAAATAATAATAATTGTATTACATTTCTTGAACAAAAGAATATAAATCAGTGTCTTTATATAAAATGCATAGAATATAATTGCACAAAAGAAAGTCATTGGCACTTGTACTCAACACCACATTCATCGTATTGTTCGATATAACATCATACCTTTGTTTCTCGTGTTCTAATTAGCACTTTTTATTCTATCTCCATGTCTAAGTCTCTCTCAGAAGCTCTTAAACGTCATGGTTGGACATCTTCAATGAATGAAGAAATGTATACTCTTGAGCTAGATCGAACACGGTTTTTTGTCTCTTTACCCCTGATAAGCAAGCTATTGGGTGTAAGTGTACATTTACTCCCAAGTTAAATTTTGATGGCACATTGGCCCGATTGAAAGCTCGTTTAATGGAGAAGGGTTATTCTCAAGTCTCTGGCATTGATTATTCTGTAACTTTTTCTCTCGTTGTTAAACTTTTTCTGTTTGATTGAAGATTTCCCTTGCAGCTTATAAGCATGAGTCTTTGTATCAGTTAGACATGAATGATGTTTTTTTTTGAATGGTGATTTTCTCTAAAGAGATATAAATGGAGCAACCACATGACAGTCATGTGTTGGAGTGTGGGAAAGTTTGTAAGTTGAAAAATACATTGTATGAATTGAAGCAATCGTCTCGTACGTGGTTTAAAAAATTGAACAAGATCGTTACCGTGTTAGGCTTGTTTGATCTCCTAATGATCATTCTATCTTTTGTGGGTATTCTGATGCTGGTAATATATTACTTGGTGATCATATAGACGATATTGCTATTTCATGAAGTGATTAGGTAGGAATACAACGTTTCAAATAGTACCTGAAAGATGTTGAATAATGCCTAAGAAACATCTGAGTAAGGGAACTTCTCCAAGGCAAAGTTGAGTACTAAAAAACCAGAATAAGGTTAGGACATATCGGCACCCATGTACCAACAAGGATTTCATCACCGGCACTTGCAAGAGATTTCTCTTCCTGCATGGTCATCTTGTGTAATGAAGAAAATTGAAAAACAGTAAATAACATACGAGATTTTTGTAGTTTGGTTTATAAGAGAAAATCATGCAAATTTACTTGTAAAGTTACAATACTAATACTACAACAACAATACATGTCCAGTATATCCTAACGACAGCATGTCTTCATTAGGGTCTGGGTTAGTTGATAGACAGACAAACAATAACTTCATCTCAAAAGATAAAGAGTCTCGCTTCTAGCGAGAGTCCGGCTCTAAAGTTACAATATTAATATAAACACAAATAAATAATCAAGCCAACATATCCAATAGGTCAAATTTTACTAGAAGTGTGATAAATAATTGGGATTGCTGCCATCCCTATGGGACGAGTTGCTCTCAAAGGAGTTGCTTAGTATACAAGAAAAGACATAGTTTTGATGCAGCTATTGGAGTACATTTATATATACAAGATAGAGACATTTGCATAGGCTAGAATACAAAAATGTGTGGAAAAAACGAGGTAGAAAACACGATAACCTTAGCTTCACGATGAAATCCAAATAAGTAGTGGGTTGAGATCTCCTCACTCCAACTTTCCTCATCCCCTTTGTGACCACGCGACATGTAGCAGCAAGGGGAGGTGGTGAGGCTAGATGACCCTCATCTAGCCTCACCACCTCCCCTTGCTGCCACGTGTCGTGCGGTCACGCGTCACCGCACCCCCTTGCAGTGAGGTGTTTGTTCAGAAGAAAGAAGAATTGTGACTCCAATAAATGCTTGTGACTTGACGACCATCATAAAGTAAAAACATGCACACGCAGTGTGTGTGTATATATATATGTGTGCGCGCGCATGCACGCGCATGTGTGTTAATGAGATTCCATTTGACGAAAGATCAAGCTTGAACTATATTGTATTATTCCGGGACTATAGATTATAGAATAAATATGTTATATAAAGAGGAAGAGAGAAGAAATTGAGGTATTATTTAACTATATCTTACTAGAGTATCTAAGTCTCCAAATATACCAAGATATGAGTTTATGGAGACAGAGAATTAAGTTTAAAGAGGTTTAGACATGATATAGGGGCATCTTAGAGTATATCTAGAAGCTTAGATATTATATACACTTTAAGTTGACTTTGTACTTTTTTGTTTGTTCGTGTCTTTCATTATTATTTTTCATTATTTGTCTATACAAGTACATATAGAGCCGAGAGTCTCACTCGAAGCAAACTCTTTATCATTTGAGATGGATGTATTGTTTGTTTGTCTCTCACCCTCCCTAGACCCTAGCGATAGCTTTTGCTGTCGCTAGTATATACTAGGTATGTGTTGTTGCTGTATCTTTGACAAATTTTACGGTAGTCATTGAGTAAATTCTAATAGTTACTCAACCACTTGCATAAAACATAATAATAAGAGCAGACTCTATGATATACATATTCATCAATGCCACATGTCTAACTTCTTTTTATCTTATTGTCTATTAAATTTTACCATGATTTTTTTAACCTTCGGTTCCGCCCTAAATCCAGTGCATTGTGAGAAGTACTAACAACATGCCATGATCTTTTAAGATCAAACTATTTTCTTCTAGAATGTTTAGTAACCATAATAACAATAATACAACAACAATTATACTCAGTATATCTCAACGACAGTAAAAGGTATCGCTCGGGTCTGCGGAGGGTAAGAGGTAGACAAACAATACCTCCATCCCAAGAGATAAAGAGTTTGATTCTAGTGAGACCCCGACTCTATATGTACGTGTATAGATAGTACAATAATAGGTATAATAACAATAATAATAATTAAAAAGTTTGGAATACGACAAAATGGGTTTGCATAAGCCTTTTCTTATTCTGCAGAATTGGGCTGGTAATACTAAGATTTGGGCTTATGCAAATGGTGGGTTCAAGTCATATCCGGATCCCGCCCCGAATCTAAGAAATCTATGACCGGATGTTAAATTCCTCACACACATTCTCCCTACCCCGTCGACTTCCCAATCATTCTCTTCCAGAGCTCCGCAAAAACCCTAGACAACCTTTAGGTTTAGGATTTTCTAGAGTAATCCTTTCAAGCTTATACCTTGTAGGTCTTGTCGATTTCTTCTGTCAAAATTTTGTAGGGTGTTCTTGAATTTCTTTGTCTTCAAATAGATATCGATCTGAGATATGGATGCCCGTAAGAGAAACAGGACCGAAGTGGCGGTGAAAACCAATGCTGGATTTAAAAAGTCTAAGCCAGGTTCTTTCTTAATAATCGCTTGGCTTTTTATTTATTCTTTTTTTTCTTTGCTATAATGTAGCCTCGCAGTTTTATATCTTCATGGTATCCTTTTTTACTCCCTCGCACCAATCAATGTGGTTTGTGGATTTTTCTTTCTTCAAGCTGTTTTTTTTGAAAGGTTTTCCCTGCCAAATGAGACTGCTATGCGACTGTCCTCTGTGAATTCTGCATGTATACTGGAGTTCACCTAAGTTTTTGCTCTTCCTGAAGAGCATTATGTATTAAGTTTTGAGACAACAGATTGGTAATTTTTTTTTCAAGTCTGGGAAATCTGGTGAATATTCCAAATTGTTATTATAAATGGCTAAATTCGTCATTAAAGAAAGGTTTTTCTTTTGCACAAATCTGTCTGAGACCAAAAGCTTTATTTGCTATTATGCGGTGTCTAGAAGCATATTCTGCAGCTTATTATTATTTTTTTAAAAAATTTGTTAGAAGGATCAATGCGCCATGGTGTATTGGCTTTCTTAATTTTTTCTATTTTTCTGTAAACTTATATAATCTTATGTCAGCACTTGGTATCGATTTCAATCATCTCCAACAAATTCTAATGGGGAAAGAGTAATTAATTTTTGTAACAGAAATGGACTCCTTATCAAGTGGTATAGGAAGCAAAACGAAGCCTTGCACGAAGTTTTTCAGGTTCAAATCCAGCTTATCTAAATAGTAACTTTACAACTCATTACTTTTTGCAAGTTTAATGGCTTTTAGTGTGGCAAGCTGTAACACTATGAATTGAATTATGTTAGTGTAACAGTGTAAGTTATCTACATTATGGACTCTCTCCTTCCGTGTTTAATAATAGCGAAACTTTGGTGTCAAAAACTTATGCATTGTTTTTTTTTGGTGTATTGATATATTTATCAAACTATTGTAAATGTTCGTTCAAAAGGTCTAAATTCTCTGATATGGCAAGATCATCAAACAATGTCCAATCTCTTGTGTTGTGAACCTACCTTTGTATGAACAACTGGGGCCATTATAATCTTTTTGGTAAGTTGTCGGTATATTTTGCGGAGCTTTGCATTTTTAGTTCTTCCATTTTGGCTTGTGCTCCGTCTATCTGTCTCTTTGAAGATAATTTTCATGTCTGTGTAATGATCCAGTGGATATATGTATCTACTCATTCGTAGTTTGAACTCCCTCCTTTTGGAATAAATTGATGAGCCGTGCTTCAACATTGAGATATTCTTCTGATAGGTACTTTTTGTTATTGTTATATTCATTGGAGGCACTTTCTAAACGCTGAAAGAACTTTCTGGATTCTGTTAAGTATTCCTTTGTATTTGGAAATTCGCCCCTGGGGTGTGTGTGTCGGTGGTGAGACTGACTGTTACAAAACTTGAAGCAAAGTAGATAATCTAGTCCCTACACCCTTTCTCTGTTAGGACAGGGAACCAATACTAACGTGGACATCAAGAGATTGATTTACTGTGGTTTTTTTGCTTTCTTAATTTCCTGAAACAAGCCTATGTTATAGGTGTTTAATGATGAATATCATTGATGTTCAATATAATCATCTCTAATATTGTATAATATTTAGTGTATCCGAAAAAGGATTTATGTAATATTTATTACTGGATTGGTAGTGATGCAAAGCACAAGGAAAATGGGAGGGTCAGATAGAAGATGGTTTGGAGCAAATGTTTGCCTTATTAAAGAAAAAAAAAGAAAAAATCCATTTACTTTGTCTGTTGGATGTGAAGGAAGGTAAGAAATGAACAATTGGTGGTAGATTGTTGCACTTTCCTCCATATAGGATTTTGGCCCCTCCGTATATGGAAAAATTGTAGCAAACACCACCTTAAACAAATTTGCCATTATCTTCGCACACCAAACTTAAGGGAGTCAAAGGTTCTTCCAGTAGGCAAAGTATCTATTTCCCTCCCACCGCTTCACCTTCCCCTCTGTCATGGAAAACCTGCCTTAACAAACTTGCTACACTTTCTGACTTGCCATCTTAGTTTATCTATACTCTTTTTATTGATGTTCCATTTGCGTCCAAATTAGTGAAGTTGGTGAATGGATTACATGCAGGTTTCTTTTGTCTAGAACTAAAATTTTCCCATCTATGTTTCTCATATTGAAGGTTGTACTGCTGATGTGGCTGGTGAAAGTTAGATCATCTGTCTTGTTCATATTGTGAAGGTGTATCATGAATTTTTTCTGTACGGTCATGTTTGTAGTCTGATTGGTGACCTTTTGTTTGCAGCACTGTTGGCTGTCCTTTTGGTGAGACTTGCCATTTCCTTCATTATTTTCCAGGTGGGTACAATGCAGTTGCTCAAGTGATGAATCTGGCACCTCTTCCAGCCTCGAGAAATGCAACAGCAGCGCCTCTGGCACCAAACGATTCTGCTCCAAGTGCATTGAAGACCAAGCTGTGCACAAAGTATGCTACTCCTGAAGGATGTAAATACGGTGATAAATGTCATTTTGCGCATGGTGAGTGGGAACTTAATCGGCCTATGATGCAACCACAGGATGATCCTCGCAACTTGGGTGGCTCACTTCCCGGCCGTGTCCAAATTCCTGGTTTTGGTGGCCGTACTGTGTCAGGGCCTGCTGCCAGTTTTGGTGCCTCTGCTACTACTAAAATTAGTGTTGACGCCTCTTTGGCTGGACCCATAATTGGAAAGAGTGGGGTGAATTCCAAGCAGATTTGTCGGCAAACAGGTGTGAAATTGGCAATCCGTGAGCACGAGAGTGATCCTAATCTTAGGAACATCGAGCTGGAGGGCACGCTTGAACAGATACATCAAGCTAGCGCTATGGTAACGGAGCTGATTGCGAGCCTTGGATCGGCAGGTGGTCCAGCAAGGTCAAATGGTGGAGCAGTGCATCCGGTTCCAGCAGCCCCTCAGGCAAGCAAGTATAAGACTAAACTATGTGAAAATTTTGCCAAGGGGTCTTGCACATTCGGGGAGAGATGTCACTTTGCACATGGGGCAGCGGAGTTGCGTTAAACCGGGGTCTGATAAATAAATCTTTGGTTCGTCTTGCGGCTGTTACAATACAGTGTTGTAGTTGAATCAGGAAGTCTTGAGTTTAGGCGTGCTACCAAGGCACCGAGGCATTTGAGGCATTATGTTGGATAACTAGCACTTCCATTTGGTATAATTGCGTCTTTATGGTTGGTGTTGTTTTGAGTATTTAGTATTTTTGACGTACCAGCCCGTTTGTCTTTCGGGGGAATTTATGGTTTGTTGGCTAGCTGGTTAAATTGAAGTATTCACCGAGAAATGGTCAATAGTTATATTCCTTTTGCTTGTTATTTGATTGGGTTAGTTGTTAATTTTTCATGTCTTGAAGATACTGAATCTCTTTTCTTGAAAGACCCATAATGAAATTGCGTGAACTGATACTTCACAATAGTATTCAAATAGTATTCAGAGACGAACTTGTGTTCAAAGAGCTGTATTTTATTCAAGACTCAAAGAGTACATTCGGAAATAGAAAAACAAGAAGTCCATATCTTGGAGCAATCACTTCAAAGGAAAACCAAAAACACTAACGATTCCCCAAACATTAACTTAACACTACCACTTTTGCATGTCTGATCAAACACCAAAGCGTCTAGAGACAAGTTGGCTAATCATAGGAGCCACCGGTAGCATATCCCATGTTAGTACCCGCACCCTGGTGAGGATTATGTGCAGTGCTAGGCCTAGTTGTGCCGGTTGCAGTAGCGATCGGATGAGAATGGGCCACCCCTTCAACCACCTGACCTGCTGGCTGCCCCGTCCCATGGCCTGGGAGGGCAGACATTTGATGCATGCCCATGCTCTGCCCTGGTGCACCTGTGGTTGAGAAGGAGTGAGGCGCTCCCGTGCTATAGTTACTTTCCTTGGCTGCAGCATTATGCTCGTGAATCTCCTGCTTCTTACCTTCAGCCTGCTGGATTCTTTCTTCTTTCTTCTCTGTTGCCCTTTCTTTCTCTGCTGGATTGTGTGCTGTTACTCTTTCTACCTGTTCACATTTTCAACCATTATCAAATTACAAGTATTCCTCTACCGTCTACCATACATTAGTCATCATTTTATATCTCATGTTGTTTGTTTCTGTTTTTGTCGTTTTGCTGCATATACAGTATTTTTAATATCGGCAACCTCCTTTTTGTATTTCCTGAATTCCCTCACCAACACACTAGTACATTATACCCCTATTATTATGTCATTTATGCATGTATATATAGAGCTGTGTCTCACTGAAAACAAACTCTCTATCCATTAGTTAGAGGTATTGTTTATCTGTCGCTAGGGCTGTAAATGAACCAAGCCGTTCGGTTGTTTGGCTCGTTTGGTTCGGGCTCGAGCTCGGCTCGGATAAAAGGTTAATGAACAGAGCTTGAACACCCTTTTCTGTTCGAGCTCGGTAAGTGGCACCGTTCGTTTAAGGTGTTCGGCTCGTTAATGTTGTTCGTTGAGTTAAACGAACCAAGATTGAACATATTAACAAGTAAATATGTTCGTTTAAATAAACGAACAAGCTCGGATCGTTCGCTAAGTTAAATGAACAGAGCTTGAACAACAAAATGCTCGGCTCGTTCGGCTCGTTTACAGCCCTATCTGTCGCTTACCTTCCTTTTCTGTCGTTGGAATATACTAAATATGATCGATGATGATGTCACCAAGGAGCAAAATCCATGATCATGAATTACTCATGTTAGATAGCGGATTATTAGATATCCATATTCATAGCCCATTCTATGCTGTATGTAACATTACCATGCATCTAGCCCCTATAGCTCAGTGGTAGAACATTACCATGCATCTACATCTGTAATACTTACACTTGTTTGTTTATCTTTAGTCCAAATACTACGAAGTATCTCTTTTATTTTATTGAAAACCAGCATAACACTTGAATTCCATACTAAAGTGAAATGGTTTTGAGGGTAAAATCTGTACAAGAAGACTTGCACAAAACATGTCGTAAATTTCTTGACCATTTCATTCAAGACCACTAATTGTAAGATGGACATAAGAAAACTGCGTACACACAAACAGAGAGAGAAAAAAAAATAGTGAAAAGAGAGAGAAGTAAGAACCTTCTCTTGCATGGCGGCTCTGGTCTTGTCCATGCCGGCCTTGGCGGAGGCGGCGATATTTGATGCTTTCTCCTTGATGGACTGCATGCTGTCTTCGATCTCTGTCTCTGCTTTCTTCTTTCTGGAAACAGATCAATTACCAAATGAGTCTGGAAGTTTGCACTTGGAAGGCCAAGGCAGGTTACATAAATACAAGTGCAAGACCAGGATGGAGTTCCACGTGTAATTCAAGAAGGATCACCACCTGGGCATCCAAAAGGGTTGTCCAGACACGTGTTGCCTTCTCCCAAATGTGTCGGGAAGGTTTTCCGGATCAAATTATATTTGATGCTATTCCATCGGTTGTTTGCGGCGCCATGACACAGCAGCGTTAACTTAGCGGTTGCTTTGTGCCTGCCCAGATGTTTGACATACGAATTTTAAAATGGTCACACGGAATCTTGAGGCTGTTTCTGTGACTGACTCTGCGATAGCTTTTGTTGTCGTTGAAATATACTGGATATATTTTTGTTGTATTTTATGAATTAAGATGCCTAGTAATTATTCTTACAGTATTATAAAACTATCATAAGTTATATATTATATGAAATATCTAAAGTATATGGACCGTTGAATCTCCTTGCGATCAGACTGCTCCGAATCAGTTGGTTCAAGAAGGAGATGGTTGTTTCCATAATGATTATATGTTGCTCAAGTGCAGACCAAGAAATCTCTAAAACAGACAGAGAAGCTCTAAAGAAAGAACAAGTTTCAAACACTTGAAGAGTATTTATTGTCAAAAACTTGGTGGTTTTCCTATGAAATGGATCGACTTAATGCAGAGGTATATAAGATAGAAATTGTAAATAGTAGCCCCACCTTCAGTGGTAGTTGGTGTTTGCTAAGGGCTAACCTTTGACATATCGTTGAGAGTTCTTTTCTTTTTCTTGTGTATAATTGATTACAACAACAACATTACCCATTGCCTTAGAAGTTTCCGTCTTTGATAAGGTATGGAGGTCGAATGTACACAAATATACCCATATATTAGACAAAAGTTGTACGCAACCATACCCATGTATAATTGATTGAAACCCCCATTTTGGCTTGGACTAAGATGTTCTCAGCAATGAATTACATAACATGTATCAGGAGTTCAACTCCACTGCTGAACTTTCTTAGAATTGATTATACTTACTTCCACGTTGCTTTTTCAATGTCTACCCTTTTATTGTAATTTAAAAAGAAAAGAAATATAAGACGCAGGGACGTGAATATTTCACAACATTACCTCATTGCCTTACAGGCTCCCGCCTATGGCGGAGTATGAGAGGTCGGATGTATGCAACCATACTCATATGTTAGAAACACACAGAAGGACGTGAATATTTCAAATTGGATAAAATTCCAATCCAAAAATTGCTAACTTGATATCAGTGCAATGTATACAAAGTAAAATGAGCAAATAATGAAGCCTGTAGGTGACATGGTTCGATACTTGCATCCCGGACACACAGGAAGTTGAGTCTCACATATGCGTTGTCCTATTCCGCCTTTTTCTTCAGCAGTTTTTGAGAAAGAATGATGAACTCTTCCACTTCTACAACCGAGTTCAGCTCTCATATTCGAGTGTTGGACTTTCCATAGGTGCAGGTACAATATCTAATCTCATAAGAACTTCAGGTACTCCACTGATGTTCCTAATTATCTGCACCACAGAACATCACCAACCAATGACCAGGTTAACGGTTACCTTCTTTACACATACCCGCTTTCTTTAGCATATGCTTTTTCTTTTATTGAGGCCAGATCATAGAAACAGTAATCTTCCTTGATTAACTCTAGATATTAAACAAATGAAAGTAATCATGGGATCATATGAAAGAGACGTGAAGACTCATTCCTAAAGAGAGCATGATAGAGGAGATTTTTACCAGGATTTCATCGTCAAGATAAGAAATCATAAATAGTCTCTGGAAGGATCCACCTGAAATCAAAAAATAAATCTTAGAATCAACCATAATCATAGACAAATAGGACATCATCTCCCTCAAAAGATGATTGTCAAAGGACAAGTACACTAACTACGACAAGATTTTTCCTCAAGACTGCCAAGAAAGTAACTTCTCTTCTCCAGTTCATCTATATTCCTCATTTTAGGCCTCTGAGTATGCGTTCACTCACCAAGAGGAATTTTCAGTCCACTTGTTACAGCTTCCTTGATGGGGGAAGGAAGCTGCTGCACTGTGTTGGAAACTTGACCAAAAGCACCTTTTAGTTGTGCTGGTACTGTTTCCTCGTCGATCTTTGGAGACTCAAACATCCCTTCAACATATTCTTCTTTCATGCGAAGTGGTCCCTCAACTGATAGCTTGGCTGAAAGAACAAAGCTGCTCTCCACCTGTCCTTAACAATTTCAGTTTGAAAAATCTATTACCAAGCTTAAAGACTGCTAATAATCACAGAAGTTAGCAGTTGGAGAGGTTGGAATCCAGACTAAATTTGAAATAATTGAAGCCATGCACTAATTTTAATCACTAGCAATCCAAGTTCCCCTCCTATATTAGACAGACTCGTAGTGAACAGAAGGTTGACCCAATGCTTTATTTCCTTCCTAGTTGATCTTTGATTTGATTTTCCCAATATTTAACAACTGCATCCAACTCTGTCTCCCCTTAATCTGACGTACTCCTGGAAGATCCTCACTATGTTGCAAGTGTCATTATGCAAGAAGTCTATATACATGTTTGAGATTGAAGGCAACAACTTTAGGTTAAAGAGCCGGAAACATCTGCATAGTCCTTGCAATTTGTCACATTCAAATTCAAGACAAAGTAGTGAAGATAGGCGACTAAAACAAAGTCCAAAATTAAGAAGATTGGAGACAGATAAGAACCATGAAGCAATAAAAAGGACAGCAGAACTTTGCTGGAAAGAGAGACTCTTGATGCAGTTCTACATGCAAAAGTGGTTGTGTTAAAGGGTAGTGGTACAGTGGCCAGTACTCTATATACAGCCAAACTTTGTTAGAAGGGCTCTGCAATCATAGAGCATGTTCCTTTACTTACATAGAGGGAGGGGGGGTTATAAAGAAAGACCTATATAATTATAGTCTCAAAGACTCGAGAACGTTACCAAATTGACAAATTTCAGATTTGCTGTAATAGTTGCACTTCCATCCTTTATCACCGCATCCAATTTTGACAAACTAGCAAATGATGCTGGAAATCTCCTGCAAAAGATGAAGCAGATAATTTCTTCCCAATACATCAGCATCTATTAACTCAAGAGCAGGCAGTATCGCATCTATGGTACAGGAAAGCTCTACATTACCAGCTAAAGTCGAAGGACATTAACCATTTCTTGCCATCATAATCACATAAACAAGAAAGCCCTTCTGCATGCACGATCATACTCAATTAAGCATAACTTTTCTACAGTGATTAAGTTTGATTCAGAAAGGCATCCATTGAAGCCAATTGTTTGATAAGCTCATATACGGAAAATCAATCCAAAAGGAGATAGCTGAACAAATAATAGCTATCATCTTCTTTTCAAGACAAGCCAACTTGCCTCTAAAGTGCACATGCAAGACTATACAGAGGCAGATTTCGGTGGTTTTTGGCCACAGACTTATGCTTAAAACAGTAGAAAAAGATCAGGTGGTGAATTTGATTTGGCTTAAGGATAAGATAACAGAAAATAAAGAAATCTAGTCAACAAACCATGCTTACTCAAACACCAATTTTGCAGCCAAGAAACCGGCACTTCCATCTCCAAACCACTCGAAATTCCAGCGTCCTTCAAGGAATGGAGATCTGTACAGCAGAAAACATTCAGTTATTGCCATCTAAGCACTGATAATTCCAAGATCCTCTGTAATAAGACATAACACCTTACGTTGTTGGTCGAGGTGTAGGATTGAGTCGCTCGAGGCCAACTATCCTCTCATTGACATCAATACGCTGCATTTCAGTTACTTTCCCTGTAACAAGTGCCTCAAAACCCCCAGCGTCTTTAAACTAAAATAAGCACTCCATTTAGAACAATGGTCAAACACTAACAATAATGTGTACTACATCACAGCTCTAACATCTACCAAAACCTGCAACTATAATTTAATGCCAACAGAAAAAAGCAAAAGCAATATTCAGGTGGACGATTAACACAAATCCCGACTCCCAAGAGAACTAAAATTGGTATCTCCTTTTACGCTATATTTAGAATTCTTAGGTTTAAGGGGTGCATAAAAAAGCTTCCTTTTGCGGATGCTACCGACCAAACTGTGTCAATCATGTTTTCTTGCTTCACATGTTAGCACCAAGGATAAGACACAAAGCCGATTAAGTTTCTAGAATAATTTATGCAGATTACGCAGCATATAATGTTGGTAATCCAAAAGCCAATAAAGTCGGTGCAAAGTTATATCTTGAAAACTCTGCACTCGTGTGATGATGAGATCAAACTGAAAGAATGGAGGGAAACAAGTTCAACAGGATGCAGAAAAACCAAGAAAGCAGAAAATGGAAATCCCATACAGGACAAACAACAACACCAGGAGGAAAACAAAAGCAAGAAGAACCAGACAGGAAAGAAAGTTTTAATTTTTAAGAAATTTTAAAATAAAGAATGGGGAGAAGTTCCAAAGTGAAACTATTTAAAGAAATTAAGATAAGTGAAAGGGAGTGGCAACCGCAAGAAGAAGAGATTCTTTAGCAGAAAGCCTCTCCATTTCTTTAGCATAAACAGCCGTAGCTCCTTGTACGCCAGCAGTTTGCTGAATCATTGCTTTGGAGCTGAATACCTTCCGTTTCCTACCAGTGAAAGTGCAGTTCTTTTGAACATTTCCTGGTATTTTCCAGATTTTGTTTGTTGCAGAAAGCAGAGGAATCAGAGGAGAAGAGAAAGCAGGTAGATAACTGCCCCAACTGGATGGAAAGTTCTGAACTGAAAAGTTGTAGCTAAAAGCTGCCATTTCAAGAAGGAGAGAAACACGTTCTTTGAAGAAATGGAAGAAATGGCGGAGTTATCGAATTGAAGAAGAAAAACCCAAATGGAAAAGAAAGAATTGAAAGGAAAATTACGAGGGTCAAAGGGTGAGACTTGACTGACTGTTGAAGCTGAACGGAGTCCAGACGCCGGGAGAAGGGGGGGCAGATAAAGTAATTATACAAGGAGAAGTTAGTGGTCGCCGGTAAGGGGCCTTTTAGTCATTCTACCACGTGGAAGTACTTTCAAGAAAATCTCTCATACCATGAGACCATATGGTTTCACAATTTCATATCACAGCACATGTTGGACGATATTGGACGATACGCCAAAGGTTTCACGTATTTGGTGCTTTTGCAATTACCCATCTCATAATCCATATCTTTTAGAGCAAAATGTCAATCTCTGATCTTGAAGGTTCTTATCGTCTCAGTCCTAAAAATTATTGTGAAATATGTAAATCAGAAGTTCATCGACCTCTTAGGTTGGTGAGGTATTACAGAATGAACCCACACAATATGTATAGTCCATCCTTCTTAATTTCATAGTGATTCCTAAACTTAGTTTACTACTAAACATCATTTAATAACTTCTTTTTGTTTAAATTTTATAGGAAACCTGCATGTCATATGTTCGTTCCGTATAACTTGCACATGTGATGCTTATTGGTAAGTTTAACTGTTGAGAATCCCACATTGGCTAACTTGAGAAAAAATGCATGGCTTATATGAGGATGAGGTATCACCACCCATTGCCTTAAGGTTTTGAGTGGATATGAGTCTCACCTCATGTAAGCCCAAGTATCAACATGGTATCAGAGCAGGTTTAAAATGTGGACTCACCCGTTGCCTGGCCCATAGTTGGCCACTTAATGTTTTCCCTCACCTAAGTCCAGATGTTCATGCCTGGCTTGTGGTTGTGATTAAGGGCGGGTTGTAAGGCTTGTGGTTGTGAATGTTCATGCCTGGCTTGTGGTTGTGATTGAGGGCGGGTTGTAAGGCTTGTGGTTGTGATTGAGGGCGGGTTGTAAGGCGCGTGTGTATGTCAAGCCACGTTGCCACGTGAGGGCGGGTGTTGAGAATCCCACATTGGCTAACTTGAGAAAAAAATGCATGGCTTCCAGATGTTCATGCCTGGCTTGTGGTTGTGATTAAGGGCGGGTTGTAAGGCTTGTGGTTGTGAATGTTCATGCCTGGCTTGTGGTTGTGATTGAGGGCGGGTTGTAAGGCTTGTGGTTGTGATTGAGGGCGGGTTGTAAGGCGCGTGTGTATGTCAAGCCACGTTGCCACGTGAGGGCGGGTGTTGAGAATCCCACATTGGCTAACTTGAGAAAAAAATGCATGGCTTATATGAGGATGAGGTATCACCACCCATTGCCTTAAGGTTTTGAGTGGATATGGGTCTCACCTCATGTAAGTCCAAGTTTCAACATTAACCATATTATCCCAGGTCATACTTCTGAATAGATAGGAAATTAACAAAAGAGCAAGCACATATGCAGTGTACACTCAGAAGCACCGGAGTTACCTTTTATTGATAATACCATAATGGAACTTTGTTCTTCCAACTCCCTTATCTGCGATGTACTATATTAAAAAAGATAAATGCTCATTAGAAGTATGCAAGGAAAGAGAAACAGCAGATATGTGAACTTTATAGCGTTTCTTACCCATTGCAAGGTAACCAACATAGAAGAGAACTTTATACCTACACACACTCATTGGCGCCTTACGGCTTTTGCAACCCTAAACCTAACCCTACACCCTAAACTCTAAACTCAATCCTAAACCTTAGTATTAACTCTAACCCTAACACTTAACACTAATCCTAACTCTAAACCTACACTGCAACCGTAACCCTAAATCTTAACCCTTAAACCTAACCTTAACCCTAGCCCTACTCTACCTCTAATCCTAACCCTAACCACAACCCTAAGTCTTAACCCTAACCCTAAACCTAAACTCCAACTCTAATTCTAACCCTAAACTTTGTACCAGAAATCCTAAATCCTAAATCTCAAACCCTAAAACCTAAATGCTAACCCATTAACCCTAAACCTTCAATCTAACTCTAACCCTAACCTTAACTCTAACCTTAAACACTAACTTTTAACCTTATCTTTAACCCTAACTTTAGTGATATTCTTATTATGTAAATGTTATTTTTGTGTTCATGTTATTATTAATATTAATATGTTAATAAGTTATTCTTTTTTAGGTTATTAAATTTGGACGGTGTTGTAAAAATATAACTTTTGAATAGTGTGGTAAGAATTAGTACAAATGACGTAAATGTGACACATAAATAATACGCTAGTAATGATCGGCAATGAGATAGACATAGAACACAAAACCGCTTTCGTAATCGATTACATATAGAATACACAAAGTACATAAATAATTACAATGACTATGAACAATCTAATTATGCACGACCCGATGTCCGTTGTACCGCAAGACAAGGCCTTCTTAGTCTGTTCTCCACGTGAGGGAGGTGCGACAGGGCTTGTAGGCTATTATCGATGTCTGGGAGCTTTAGTAGGTCTGTGTGGTACTGGTAAGGTTGTCGACAGAGACAATATTTGTGACGGGACATGAGAAGGCTGTGCGGGGTCGACAGAGACACTATGTGTGATAGGTCGTGAAATGACTCTGCCTCATCATCCTGTTGATGCGGTGGTGTCGCACCAAGCGATTCGAGTGATCTGAACGTAGCCACCTCACCGATGTGAGAAAGCCTAAAGCCGGATGCATCGATAATACCATACATGTTGCAATATAAACTGCAATGCTATTCTAATATTAGTAAGTTGTAATGTGTATGAAAAATTATTAAGACAATAACGTTGCGAAACTTTCATCTGTGTCGAATGCAGCCTCCTCGCCAAACGCATGTCTCTCCTGTAAAGCTAGCGTGCAGAAAGTGTCACCATCTGAAAGCCATGCATGCGTGTGCCGGAGCCTGAGTAGGCTGAGTCTGAGTGAACTCATACTGTGGCACGTAGCTTTCTTTGGTCCGCTACGTCGCTGGATCAGCTAGTGGATGGTCTACATATTCACCGAACCCTTTAGGTGCCTTTGGTGTCATTGCTAATGGCACCTAAGAGACATTGCTAATGACGCCTAAAAGAGAGTGGTTTTGATTCCCCAAGGCAATTTTGCTCTAAGGTGTCATTGATAATGGCGGCTTAGAGGTGTCTTTTAGGCATCATTAGCAATGACGCTTTAGAGCGTCTTAGGTGTCATTGACCATGACTCCTTATCTGCTTCTTTTTTTTTGAATTGTTATAAAATATACCCTATTTGTGATATAAATTATTAACAAAATTACTAGCCTGACGGCTAATAATATCAACTGTTATATAGTTAAGGAAAAGTAATTTACATAAATGATACTCCCAGTTTCATAGTCTGTAAAAAGTCATCATCAATACATTGTCTTGTTGATGACAATGATACATTTGAAACTTTGCATACGTAATTGCATAAAATAGAATACATTTTAAGACGAGGTAAAAAAAATAAGACTATTAAACTAGAACATAGTAGTAAAACTTTCGGTCACTGGGGTCATGGGGGATCTTGAAGTGGATAGTGGGTTCCCCCCCCCCCCCCCCTTTTTTTTTAAGAACATGATAATGGGTTTTAAGTCCGACACTTTCCGACGCCGTGGGTTATAATCAGTTAATCAGGTATTTTTATACGTACATTTGACCCAAAAAAATCGTGTAGTGTTTTATTTGTTGAGTGAGTGTGTTTTGTAAAAATTATATAAGTGACTCGTACGGGATCACGCTCACTAAATCACTCAAAACTATCAATCGTCTTCCAAAAAGACAAATAACTTCATCTAGAGAAAAGAAAAGGACAAAGAACAGCCTAAGAATAAAAAAAAAAAAAAGAAGAAGAAAGGGATCAATCTCAAGAAACTCCCATTCGACGAATCCAATTCAGTTGTAGCCGAAAAGGGCTGGTGCAGCTATGGCTGTTGGACTTTCTTGAAATCAAAGAGAGCCCAGAATTATAAACGCATTTTCAGTCCTTTTCCAATCTTTGAGAAAAAGAAGAGAGCGCAGCTGAAGATGAAGCAAATATTCTTTAGGCTCAGCATTATAAATCATGATTTCTTGCGTGAAATGAGAATGTTGTGTAGTCTTTTCAACTTTTAGTGAGAAAACTTGCACAAGAGAAATTGCATAGGATGAGTTGAATCATGAAGGTCTCATATATATATATATATATATATATATATATATATATATAGTTATATATATATATATATATATATATATATATATATATATATATATATATATATATATATATATATATATATATATATAGTTATGGCGGTGACTTTGAGCAATGCAAGACCAATGGCTATGTGTGTCTCATCTCCAGTTTCCTTTTTCAGTTCTAGACAGCCTCCACCTCTAATCTGAGTTATGGAAATTTGCATCATTTCTACATTTGCAGAACATTCAACAAAGAGAACAAAGAAAAGTAATGCCCATGATTGTTGGATGAATACACAGCAGTTGGAAAATAAATAAATAAATGCAAATCATATAACCAAGCCCATCTGATAAGGGACTTCCCATCTAGTACAAGCAAGCCTGTCTTATCCTTATTGTAATAATACAGAATCCTTGTGTAAAATTACAAAAGCTTGCATATACATCATAAGTAATTATCCTAGCCTGATAGAACATGAAGAGAGAATTTTACACCACCCAAAACAGAGAGAGGGGGGGGGGGGTGTTTGAAGGGATGTATCGCTATCTAAGTTATCACCCAAAGGGGAACATTCCTAAAGCATATGCAACTAATTTTAAGCACAGGTTGTCCAAGAAACCATGATCTGCAGTCACTAATTTTTTTTTAAATTAAAATTGCAGTCACTAATTTAAGGCAAGCCTATTGCAGATGGACTGGTACGCAGCACTGCAAGTTTTGAATTTCTCTTCTGCCATAGCCTGTCATGATATTCACAACTTAGCTGTCATATCCAAAAATCCACCAAACTAGAAGAAACATGCGAATCCCAAATGTCTGCCAGTATCACAGATGAAGTAAAAGCGTTTCTTTAGAATGGAAAAAAAATAATTAAATAATGAACCCAATAACCATCAAGGCACAGACTAAATAAGTGATTCATTCTCACCTATTGTCACGTTCATGGATAAACTGATCATGGTCTGTCATACTTGCATTATGGAGTATATGATACAAAGTGCAGGTACAATTCTAGTGATGAGCCCAAACCCACAAGCATTGTGTGAACTAGAAGAAAAGTGGGTGCGGTTAATTTCAATAGTACACATCACTTTCCTCCCAGAAAGCTCAAACTTTTAGCTCAACCATTAAGGGGGAATGTGAAACAGACACCTTAAGCTTCTATATAGAATTTAGTTCAGCAGACTCGTGCTGCATGAGACTATCTGTTGGAAAAATGCAGTCGAACGGAAACGGGATCCTCCTCAAACTTCCTTTGAAAAGGTAAACAACAATTGCAGGAAAGTTTATAACAAGATGAGAGGAGCAAAGAGAAACAAAGTAAATATAACAGAAGATACCTTGGAAGAACCCTGGTGGCGATCTGGATGCCATTTCAAGGCGCAGCCTCGATAACTGAGTAAGAAGTTAGGCAAGCATCTTGTCACAATTTAGAAGTACAATTGCAAAATAAAAATATTCATGTCTCTTTGGCTTGGCAACGTTGAAAACAACGCAGGCTAAAAAGAATCTGTAAACTTACGCGTTTTTTACATCCTCAAGGCTTAAAGGGCCGGAAGCATTCAATCCAAGAGCCAGCCTATCAGATCTCAAATCCAACTCTGAACTATCAGAGTCATTTGAGGTGTCGTATTCCTCTTGATAACTAAATCTCGGGTTCGAATAAAACCTGCGGTTTTTGGAATAGCCACCTGAACTCCACCATCTTGGCTCATCGTCTATAAAGGAGTAGTAGAAATTTCTGCTTCCACCAAATGCAGAGTCAAAAAAGTTCTCTACTTCAATATCATCGTCATCTTCAAAAAATTGGAAGCCTCCTACAAACAATCACAAGTCCACACATATAATGAACTGAACTCACTCAGGGGCACACAAATAGAGAGAAAAAGCTATAAACATGAAACAAACAAACTGTTTTTAAGGACTAGCAATCTATAGTTTATACCCTTTTGCTCCAAATAGGAAGTCATAGTTGTGTACCAGATTTTCACCCTTCTCTGGTATATAATATATACAAACTTTAAAGAGCAAAGAAGAGAGAGGTACACTAACTTCTATAATAGACACGAGGTCCACTGTTCTTTGACTTGCTCCACCTGGATCCATAGGCCCTGGAATCGGGATTAAACCAGGAACGTCTGTAGCTTTCTGAGGAATCATAAGCATCATGATCATGTTGCCAGCTCTGTAACATCCAGCATTATCACTAGAAAAAGAAGTAATCCATCTCCTATAGATAAACAAGAGCAGAAAAGGAAGAAGGAGCTCTCATGGCGCAATTCTTGTAGAACATGAAATATCCCAAAAGAGTAATAGATTTGACAAATCACAGGGACCCGAAAGCAGTGCTTCTAATGATAACAGTAGAAAATAAACTATAAAAAATTGGAACTCTGGTCAGGCCCGCAGTTAAAATTTGTGCAGGACATATAAAGAGCAGTGGTGTTCAAATTCCAAGTTCTCTACATTGAATGGTATGTGTAGTCCTGAACCGACATGTTATAAACATTGTTGGTCAATAAAAACTCACAAGTGACTATGAATTTGCAGGATGAAAACAAAAATATAATGGAACGAATGAAGGTAAAAGGAGACTTCTGAAAGCTTGCTTCCATAAATCTATTACAACCTCCATCCGTTTCTGACCATGCACTTCTGAAAATACAACTTATTACGCTAACAAGTTTTAATACATTATTTGGTCAATAAAATTGTCACTAGTTACCTACTTTAACAGTACGTGCATAGTTTTACAGGTAAAGCGCTCCATGATTTTATTCAACACTTTCAGGGATTCTTTTTAATAACATAAAAATAGCTATGCAATTATAAACTTTTAATGGAAAGTGGACACAATTTTGGGACATCCCAATATGAAAACATGATTACTGAACTGGGATGAAGGAAGTAAACTCCTGAAGCAACTGTCTTCTGGATAAGGCAGATGGTGACATGAGTTAAATAGATGAATATAATGCTTGGTTGATTTTCCAGCTCGGTATGGCAGAATTTAGAGGCTGACTTGCACTCGTATGGGATAGCCAACAACAATCAGAAAGGTAGAATAAAATTTCCTCAAGACTTAGAGCAAATATGGTTCAGAGGTTCAATCCCATCTGAACAGAGTAACTGCTTATTATACATGGGCATGCAACAAGACCATTCACTATAACAAATCCACATATCAACATCAGATGACGCGTTTAACAACAGCGCTCTCAAAATGTGGAAAAAACCTAGCCACTGTAAACAAAAAAGGACAGACGAAAAAATTTTCCCAACCCAAACTAGTAAAGATAGGAAGGTGAAGAAAAGGATAATAGCACTGCAACAGCAAGTAATTCTTTCAAAACTTAAAAGTTAAAATAAGCGCCCCCCCCGCCCCGCCCTCCCCCGTCCCCTCCCACCCCAAAAAAAGCAAGGAAAACAGGAGAAGAAGAAGCTTCATCCTAACCTGGAAAAGGTGCTCAGTGAATGCACTGACATTGCGTAGTAATCTTGTTTTGCACTTTAGCTTCCTACCCCTTCTGAGAACTGGTTGCACAAAAGAATGTTTCATTCATCGCATTAAATTCAAGATCAGATGTAAGGACACCGAAATAAGAAGATATTCGGTAATGAAGTTACTCAAGAAAAATTTTTTGCTGCAAACATGCAGGGATTGAAAACAGAAACATTTAGTGAGCAAGAGAAGAGCAAGCCGAATAATCAGACAAGTACAACAGTTATTGCAAGTAGCATATACTCATAAACAAGTTTCATGTTTTATATTCAAGCATTTCTCATGATTGAAGCAAGGAGCTCATTTCTTTCCATCAGTTTCAGAAAGGAAAATGGAGTCTGGACTACTCAACCAAATCAGGATCTTTGACCATAATCTCCACCAACCCTTCTACATATTACTGTCCCCGATTGACCCATATCTAATTTCATCCTCATCTTTGTTGCTCTCTGCCAAATAAGAGACATAACCCCAGACTATCTCTGCGTCCATTTCTTGCAACTACAGCTCCATGGAAAATGGCAATCAACACACATCCCAAACGACCAGACCATGAAAGCCAATATACAACAGTGCAATAAATTGAACCCACAAGATCTCACTTATTCACTGAACATCACAGAAATCCTGGCCATTATCCTCAAACAAACTAAGATTTCACACACTGTTTAGAAAGATTCTACTTCCAAGTAAATGCTCACCCATGCTAATCTCCAGTGAGGTCCTACAAGCTGAAAGGAAATGGGAAATAAAAACAGCACAAACTGCTGATAATCTCAATACTGGTAAGTCTTTAAAAAAAAAAATTGCAAACGTCACTCTCCTCCCCTCCCGTTTTTCTTTTCCTCGTTAATACCCACAATTATGAGGTCAGAATAGTGCTTGAAAAGAGAAGCATGTTTCTCTCCTAGTGTATCTTTGAGAAATTGGACTACCTACACTATTCCCAATTTGGTAAACCTTTCGCCAGAGCTATACAATATGCTTCTAGCACCAATCTGTGCTAATATCTTACGAGTCGAAAAATCTCCAGTGCAGTCGCAAATGCCTACACGTTTCACTTCTTCCATGAGAAAGACGGCACTCCATAATAACCTAAAAAGAGCAAAGAACTGTACTAGGTCGCGAGGCAGCAACAATCAGAGAGGAAGACGTTTTAAGGATAAAAAAAAGGGTCTGATAATTGGATAACCTGATTTGACAAAGAAATGGATAAGTTCTAAACTGGGGTGGAAAGTAATTCAAGTCAAGATATCAGGACCTGTGATTGACTGTTTACAAATTGATGAAGGACCAAATTAGTCACCTAGTACTTGAAATGGAATCTACAAAGAATACATGTCTAAGATTCATAAGACTACAAGGACTAGCTGACGTAGTTCTTGACAGTTCCAATTTTTCTGTTTCTTCTTTAACCAAATTCAGTTACCTACAAGTTCATGTATGTATGAAAAAGTTGTATGCCCCTTTATAGATATATCCCGGCATGAAGTAAACAGAGTATAACTAGTAAAACCTAATAGAGCTAATTTACCAGAAAAAGAAACAGATATCTATCCATTGACCAGTTGTCAATTATGTCTCTTCTCAATCATACAGAAAATGCACAGAATATATTAATTTAGCACTTTGACATATTAAAGTTAACATTTCAGAACAACAGCTACACAGAAAAAGTACATCAAAAGCATTTCGCTGTACTCATCAAGAAAATGTGTACATCACTCCTAACCTTAACGCACGCCAAAATCACGTCCACAATATTCATGGAAACTAGACATCCAGTATCAGCAAAAGAAGAGAAAACCCATTACACTAGGTATCTGAATCCTAATAATTGAAATTCAGAGGAAAAAGTTGTTAATATAACTGTGAAAACAACAGTAGCAAAATTCTTCTCTCTATTCTCACTTCTCAATCAGAATTCTATACATTGTCCCAAATGAATCAATTCAACCAAAGAAATTGTCTTTTTCAGTAAAGCAAAAGCTTTGCCAACCAAATCCTCCCAGAACCAAATCTTGAAATGGATCAAAATCAAGTCATTTCCCGCAATCAAGTCAAAACCAAAACACAAAAAAGGAACAAACTTTGACAGCAGATCCTCTCCAAAGCCGAATTTCGCTACGGTTTCAAAATCAAATCAATTACACCTCCAAGAAGCTATTGGAAACAGACTACAAAACAGCAACCCACCATCAGGATTCATGTTCTTGACTATGAGAGAATGGCTTACCCCATTCCAATCTGTCCGTCTTTTACGCTCCAAAATAGGAGTTGAATGAAACAAAGATGCCTTCAGCTGAAAAGAGCTAGCCTGAAAATTGATCAGAGCTACTTTTGTGGATTTATTCATCATGCCGGAACTCTAAAAGGCAGCACACATGATATTGGCAGCACAAAAGAGTAACAAACAAAAAAAAAGAAAAATTGAGGCAAGGAAACCACAGGATGAATGAAGGGTAGGAGAAGAAAGAATAAAGACGGTGGAAATTAGTGTATCAGCACTTCTTTTGCGTTGAGAAAAGCAAGGGGAGTTTCGAATGGACTTGAGGAATCCATGGAGGCTGGATTTTGTTCAAAGTAGAGCTTCTAAAGTTCGGTTAATCTGCCCATACCTCAATGCGGCCCAAATCCCAGAGACAGATGCTTTCTTCACAATATTTGAGTTCAAAATATAATTGGAATTTGCTGAAATAAAATAAAATAAAGAATTCGAATTGACATTCCATAAAATTATAATTTTACTCAATGAAATATAATTGGAATGTTATAATTTTGGTAGATGAAGCCAGGAAAATTTTATTATGATCGATAAATAACTACTAAACATCTTACGAGTTCATGACCAATAAAAAATATAGACAAATGAGATAAACCTTCTTTTAGGCATAGTCATATCTATTGATGTACATTTCTTATTTCCATTACTAGATTGTATAATAACTAGTTATTATGTGACCATTATAAAGTAGTCTTTGGAGGTGCCAAAACATGCTATCTTAATAGCACTCATCCCCTCTTTTTCCCCTTTCAATAATAATACTTGCCTCATCCCTTTTTCACCCCTTCTTCCATCACCACTCCTCCCCTATTTCTAATTTTTTTATTTATGAAATATTTTATATGTCAGCTTAGAATTCAATATAAATGGAAATAGTACGTTTAACTAAATAAAGTATCCATCGGACATCATGGGTCACCATTGCCAATGCACTATATTCAACCTCTAATGATGATCTAGAAACATTAGTTTGTTTCTTAGCTTTCCATGATATTAAAGCTGATCTCATAAAAACACAATAACCTATGGTTGATCTCAGAAAAACACAATAACAATCTGAGTCAACAAAAGCTTTAAGCTGTAGGACCATTTTACTAGGATAAAATAAGCCTTACCTAGATGTCCCTTTCAAGTATCTGATCAATTTATGAGCTGCTTTCATATGATTTTGAGCTGAAACATCTAGAAATTTAATTAACTACTGAACCACGTATATGCTTATGGTGAGATTTAATAACCTGCCGATTAATCTTTTGTATATTGTTGCTCAAAAACTCATCCTTATGGGCTAGCTCCGTACCATTTTCCATAGGAGTTTTGTTGGCTTGCATCCTAACATGACTTCTTGTTCAACCAAACCCAACGTGTACTACCTTTAGAAAATAACCAACCACATGGGACCTGGCTATTCAATGCTAAGGAAGTTTTTCAGGTCCCCAGGGTCTTTATTTTCAAATAATTGTTCTATATGGTGTTTGAATTCTTGAATAGCTGTAGGTTGTTGTCTGCCAAAAATATATCATTCACGTAGACTATTAAGATGTTGATGGATGTGGAGGTGTGCTTAGTGAACATACTGTATTCATTTTTAGACTGAGAGAATCCTATAATAAGTAATGCAATTTGTGATTCCATTGTCTACTAGTCAGGTTGAGTCTATAAAAGGATTTGTAGAATTTACAAAGTAAGGAAGAACCAGCTTCCACATAGTCAGGAGGGGATAACATGTAAATATCTTTATTCAAGTCACCATACAAAAAGCATTATTAACACCCAATTGATGAAGATATGAACTATTGACAGCTGACAAAGCCATAATGAGCCTGATTGGAATCATCCAATCAGGTGAAATGATATCTTCTTAGTCTATCCAGGATTGTTGTGCGCATTATTTTACAACCAATCTCGCTTTATAATTTGTCCACTGAACCATCAGGTTTTTGTTGATCTTAAACGCCTACTTACATCCTATAAGAACTTGCCAACTAGTAACTCAACTATAGACCAAGTAGCATTTTGATAAAATACGTAAGCTCTACCTTCATGGTCTCTTGTCATTTTGGGATTAAAGCTACATCTTAATAGGACTATGGCTCATGCAGTAGTCCAATGTTTAAACTAAAGATTTTGTATGCTTGAGTCATTTGATCAAAGTTCAAGACTTGAGAAAGAGATTGAGGAGTGGAGTGTGGTGATGAATAAGGCGTGGATGTGGTCAAAAGATGACATATAATCTTGAATAGGGGATGCCTATCTCCAGTGGTCTCTGAGATAGGTTTTGATTAATAGGAAAAGAGGAGGATAAGACAGATGAGACAGGAGGTATAGGTGGGGGAGAATGATCATCATGAGCCTCTAAAGGACAATGATCAGCATCAGTCTAAAATAGAGAGTGATGATCATGAGTTTGTAGAGGAGAATGAGTAGTGTGTGGATTAAATGAAAAAGGGAAATCAGAATCAGTGGGCAAAGTGGAACAAGTAGGGCAAGAAAGAGAAAAGAATGTCCATAGACAAAGAAGAGATGAGATTTTTATGAGTTGAAAAAGGGAAAATGCGCTAATGAAAGATGACATCCTTGAAAGAATAAAATGCTTGAGTAGAATGCTTACTTCATGAATCAAATTCAGACTTAGCTGGATCCAAATTACAGATAAAAGCAAGACAATCAAAGTTTTGAGGGTTTTATAAGAAGAAGCTTGATTATATAACATGTGATAGGTTGTTTTGTGAGACAAAAATGGTGTTGGAGTGATGTTGATGAAAAGAATCATGAAGAATGTAAAGGCCCAAAAAGGGATATGCACTGAGGCTTAAAATCTCAAGGCTCTGGCAATATTCAATATATATTGATGCTATACAACCCCATTTTGTTTAGGTGTATATGCACAGCTTGTTTGATGAATGATGCCATTGGCATTATAGAAGTTGGACATTTTGAACTCTTGTTCATTATCAGACCTGAGGATCTTAATTGAGCCACCAAATTGCGTATGAACCATGGAATGAAAGTTAACTAGTATTTGTCTAACTTTAGATTTTTATTTAAGTAGATAAACCCAACAAAAACGTTTGTAATCATCCACTATGGCAAGAAATGTTGCAGACTATACAGAGAGGGGGTGCCTACATGTCCCTTAAATCAACGTGAATCATATAAAATATGATTTGGAAACAGAAACATATGGTTATCCATCAGCAATTTAACCAAATGAGGCTCTATTTGTGTCTTCTTTCATCACATTACTTGTTACATCCAAAAGGTCCCTACCAGAAAGATGAATGGTACAACTATGATAGAAAATAGACTATGTCATCTCACTGGATCCTCTCCTTTGATACATGTTATTTCTACTCCCGCTATCCTCCCCATCTACAGGAACACATCATCATACTCATCCTCTACTCATCTGTGGCATACAAGATTAAGACACATGTTTCATCAGCGTATAAACCTGGTCCATCAATTTCTGGTTGTATTACAAATAGCGATCAATGTATTATTTGTCATTTGGGTAGACAAAGCAAAATTAATTTGAATGAAGAGACATATAGAGCATTTAAATGTAAGATTGATATTGATAACCACATTAAGCATTGTAACAATCATGTTTGAAGCTGGAAAACAAGACGAAAATAGAGAAAAAAACAAGCTACATGATCTGTAGCACCAAAATCCAATATCCAAGCATTTAAACATTGAGTAAATGCTTTACCATTATCCTTACCAAGTGCATTAGTATACTGTGCTGAAATTACTGCTGCTTGATGCTCATTTTGTAAGCTGTCGTTCTATGGCTCAGTCAACATGTTTAGAAACAATTGGTACTGTTCAGATGTCGACATGTGCCCTTCATTGGACTTTGTAACTTTGCTTACATCTAGTAGTGCATTGAAATCACCAGAGGGCTCCATGTTCACTAGACTATCATTATAAATAAAATTTACCAATCCTCTGAGCTTATATCTTGGAGGATATCCATAAAGTTTGTGGTAGATATCCATTGTATGCCCTAATATGTCACAATCATTGCATTGTGAATGTTTGGTATTGAATTTTTTATTTGCTTGTGATCCTCTATTTGGTTGATACACTTTGAGGTATGAAAACTTCCATATTGTACTCCATTCAAAGGTCTATTCACCAATATAGTAGGACTATAAGACAAGACATGGGATGTTGAATATATTTTCTTACTTTCAAACAATACAGCCATGCTAAAGCAGTGTCAACATTAGGTAGATGCTTCATTAACAGAATTTGAGATTTTACTGGCTTATAATCTTCAATAAGACCTCTTAGAAACCTAATTACACGATTATTTTTATTTTAGTCCTCCATTGATTGGTGTGCACCATAAATGCACTTGGGAACATGTCTAAGAAATTCTTGGCACATTATTTTCAATTTTGTGAAGTAATTAGTGATACTCAATCCTGTTTAATTGATTTAAGTATCTTCAATTAAATGTAACAGTTTAAAAGAAACAACACTAAAGTAGCATAATTTGTAGCTAAGGTGTCTTTATATCTCAGCCCATCTCTCTTAAATATGTTCTTTATCTGGACTTGAATTACACCATCAAATGCTCTTTTCTTTATTAATTGCAACCAATCATGTGGATGTTCTTCCAATGGGTGTGTTACTCGGTTTGGGCATGGTTTTGTCTACACAACTCAAGAATATTAAAGTGCTTGTAGTCAAACTTTGATTGGCTGATTGGATTAAATGGCTTTCCTCAATGGAACAATTTAAGCATGTCAACTAGCAGTTGTTGTCCATTCTGATTCACACATCTTATCATCAGTTTAAATAATTATCACATTTCGCAGTCCAATGATAGATTATTAGGGCAAGATTGCATAGATGACCAAGTCTACTTAATAGTTGTACGTGGAAGCCGGCTTCTGTTTTCTATTTTAGTGAGCGGAAAAGTTTAATTAAATCCCAACTAGGATGTGGAAGAATTCCCCTAACTGTTTCCATTCATTGACCAATATCTTTTCATGGGATTACTTTTGTCCTAGCGTTAACTTGCATCAAAACTAACGAAGGGTTCTCTTGGCGTTTAAAGACTTGGTCAGTTTCATGAGAACTCTTCATTTTCTTGTGCTTACCATCTCAAAAGAAAAGTATGCCTCGTAAGTTTCATAGTAAGTTTGGTTTATATATGAGCTATTCTGCAAAGGAAGTGCATAATTTTGTATTAATTTTGTCCCTTGGGATTATTATGTTACAAATACCTCCATAAATAAGAAGAAGGAATCCAATAATCAAACATTCTTTCATGAAATAAATTTTATATTTCAATTAGTTTGGTGATCTGTCATGCAACTGGACACTAAGATGGAAAATAATTGATAAAAGCTGACATCAACATAGAAATCAAAATTATGTATTTTATTCAGTACCCGTTTGACATCTTTTGCCACATGGAGAAATGATCTCTTTTTCCAAGACTTGTTCGTGCCTAACTCCGTCAACTTCCTTCTAACATTTAGATCTTCTAGCTTCACAGTGTCAAATTTTGTTGTTAATCAGAAAAAAATAAAGGGAAAGAGAAAAAAGAATTTATTTTATATAGAGACAAAGGAGCAAGTTGGTGGGTGGACTATCTGATCAAATGTCTTGTTAGAACGGTTGACGCTTTCTTAAATGGCAGAAAGAAGAAGGAAAGGACCTTCCGGGAAAGTTTGATGGAAAATCAAGACAAGCCGCCTATAAATAAGTCGATCAATAAACCATCAAACAACAAAAGCATTCTGATAACAGAATTCAGTGATTTAGAATGGCAAAGTATTTTCTTCTTTTGAGTTTAGTTGCTTCCATTGCATGCAACTTTGCTTTCGGATTCGACCCCGAACCCTTGCAGGACTTCTGTGTTGCTGACACTACCACCTCTGGTATGAAACTTTCTCATTTTGTAACACTCTTGCTGGTTGAATCAGGACACTATTTTTTCTCTTCTTAGTCTTGGTTGCTTGAATCTGATTATTCCATTTATTTTTTCTTTTTTTCCCAGTTAAAGTGAATGGCCTGACTTGCAAGGATCCAAGTGCGGTTCAAGCGGATGATTTCTACTTCTACGGACTGAATGTTCCCGGAAACACTTCCAACCCATTTGGGTCAAAGGTTACCCCTGTGTTTGTTGGACAGTTACCAGGACTCAACACTTTGGGTATCTCAATGGCTCGTCTAGACTTTGCACCATGGGGAATCAACCCACCTCACATCCATCCTCGAGCCACTGAGATCCTCACTGTTCTTGAGGGTTCTTTGCTCGTGGGCTTTGTCACTTCCAATCCTGAAAATCGTCTTATTACCAAGCTCCTTCATAAGGGCGATGTGTTTGTTTTTCCAATAGGACTCGTTCACTTCCAGAAGAACGTGGGTTATGGAAACGCTGTCGCCATTGCTGGATTAGGTAGTCAGAATCCAGGGGTTGTTACGGTTGCCAATGCAGTGTTTGGATCAAACCCTCCCATTGACAGTGACATTCTTGCCAAGGCATTTCAGACCTCCAAATACACCGTGGACAAGATCCAGTCCAAGTTTTAGAATCACAATCTTAAATATTTCAAGATACCACATTTGATTACTAACGTTTTTGTCCTAGTTTTGATGACCTTAGTTTGTTTGATTTAAATTTGTCTTGTATTGTTTGTTTCCTTTGAGTTGCCGGGCCAATAAATAAAATATATATACATTTTTTTCTATTTCTGTTTGAGATACTCCTATTCTGCACTTTCCTTTTACTTTTTTCCTTTTTGGGTTTTTGTTTATTTTTGAGATATTAATTTTAACCCGAATTTATGAGATAAAAGAAATACTAATGAACCGTTATGAAGATTTTTCTTTTGCTAGTTTTCTGTTTACTTCACAGTCGTTTTTGATTTTAGGTATATAATGTATAGCATAAACATTTTCAAAAGCTATGGAAAATTTATATGCAGTCCTTTAAATTACTTTTCAACTAACACAATTCTCATAAATCAACCTCAGAACTTAAACAACACTTACTTTATAACAATTGCTACACTAACTCAGCGAGACTACTTCACCTAGCCCAACTACAAAATTAGCTCTCTCTCTCTCTTTTTTTTTTTTTTTTTTCCAACTTGCTTCTTTACTTAACTTCACGCTCTACCAGACAACTCCATCAAATATATCTCCTACAAATATAAGTTGTATCTCTCAAGTAAATTTTATCCCAAGCAAGGAATAATAAAGATCAAGCTTCTCTTGTAAAGCTCTCATAAATATGAAGTATTAAGTATTAATTGAAGAATGAGTTTATGTAACTTTTACAAAATTGATAGCAGATAAATGGAGAACAACGAGAGAGGTAGATGGTTGATGAGATGTGTTAAAATTTTCAACTCATTGTTGGTATGTGAGGTTTTGATGATTTACACATTTGACATTTCGAACACCTACATAAGGCGCCTAATGTGAAGTTTCTGAAAGTCATACACTTCGAACGTCTACATAAGGCGCCTAACGTAAAGGTTCTGGAGACCAGTACACTTCGAACGCCTATATCAGACGCTTCATGTGCCAAGAAGAAAAACAGTACACTTTGAACGCTTGAACATGCGCTTCATGTGAATTACAAAGTCAAATAAAATTTTCTCCCAAAAATGGGCACGAACATCTAGTTACTTTTTAGTAAAAGTCAGAATTACTTCGAACAAGTATGAAGGCTGAGATTAGGCGCTTCATGTGACTTCGAACGAATTCTTCTACCCACAACAGGCGCTTCATATGACATTGAACAAGTGTATCTTATTCACTTAAGGCGCTTTATGTCACATTGAACGCCAGTTCAAAAACACATAAGGCGCTCCATGTCATATTGAACGCCTATCATAAAACACATTAGGCGCTTCATGTAACTTATGTTACAAATTTTTTATGCTGCACTTTCTAATCGTTTACTTGACATTTGTATCCTCCCTTTTAGTGCAAATTTCATAGGTTCTCTCTCACTCTTGGAAAAGTCATCTTTCTTCTTTGAGCTTTCAACAAGAAGCTTTCAGCAAGAAGCTTCCTCAAGAAGCTTTCATTCATTCAAGAGAAGATCTCCAAAGGTGAGGACATGTCATCAAAGAAGACAAAGCCCATTATTGGCTCCTGCAATTTCCAACGGCTGTAAGAAGGAAGAAAGATAAAACAAGGGTTTCATCTTCTTCTTCCTCCAACTTTCTACTATCAAAGCTCTCAAGTTTCTCTCAAAGCTTAAACTTTCAAAATAGTTGTATTGTGTATTTACTTTATTTGTGAGAGTTGTATTGTAAAGAAGAAGAGGTTTCTTCTTGTTGAGTGAAGATTGTGAGAGGCTAAGTGTAGATTGTTGGTCAAGAAGCAAGGGTGCTTCTTGTTTAAAGAAATCCAGACCTTGGAGGGTTAGTTGATAGTGTGGTGGTGCATTATACTCCCTACAAAAATTCTTTGAGGAGCAAAGAAGTTCTTTGGAGACTAGACTTCAAGGGGTTAGCTTTCTTGGTTGTGGTCTAGGGAAGCGTCCTAGTTTTTATTTCCCACTAAAGAAATAACAATCTCCCTTTCAAAATCCTTCTTGTGAAAAATCAAGAAGGTAGAGGAGTAGAGTCACTTTGACTTGAACCTATATACATATTGATTTGCACTCAAAAATGAAAAACATCCAAGAAAATATCCATACTTGGTGAACACACTTCAACCCCTCTTCTAGTGTGTTCTTTGGGACCTAACACTCATCTCTCTCGCTCATTCTTTTTCGAAGCACCTCTCTTTAAATAGGCTTATTGTAGTCTCTGTTCTCGTCTATCATCGATCTCTTAACATAAGATACACCGATCACTAACAAAAATAAAGCTAGAATCTTACTGTGACACATCGGTCTCTTAACCTGAGATACATCAGTCGATCGATACATATCGTCCCCTACATCGATCGATCAATGTTGGACAGAATAAAACCAAAACCTTAGTGTGACACATCAATCTCTCAACTTGAGGTACATCGATCGATCGATGTGTACATTAGTCTATAAAACTGAGACATGGATCGATCGATGTCAACTTATTTTTGAAATATTTCTCCAATATATGACAAACAAGTAAGCTTTATTGGTATATACATGATCTCCTTTGCATGAAATGAGTCTTTAAACATCTCGCATATATTTATCATGTTCTGTTACTTGAATTTGGTGTGTTTGTGTGTATATATATATGCATGTGTTTTATCACTAACTTGCCAAGGAAGTTATTACAACTTACCACAAGGACAAAAGAGTGTTTTTGAGTTTTTTCAGGGCCATATCTCATAAAGAATGTCTATATGAACACATAGACAAAGTTGGAGTATCATTACACCCTTATTAAACATATTTGGTTTCCAAGGGTATTTTGGTTATTTTGGAGACAAGACCATTTTGGTCATTTACACAAATTTATTTTTTGTGTAATGCTGAAATGTATACCCTATAGATGTCTTATTTATGGTCTTCATGATATTCATGGTGTTCATGATCATTATATATACATCAACCATATATATGTTATGGTTCTCGGTTATCTTGATTTCTTATACAGTGACATTTATTTTGTCACATTATATAATCATCATGGTGTTATCATACATATATTTTGGGACTTCTTCACTATTATTTTGGTTGAATATTGTCAAATGGTTGAGAAACAACCAGCCACAATTGAAGGAGAGAAAAAAGGAAGTTGGATCATAACAAGACAATCTCTCCTCACTATTATCCAGCCATAATGGTTAGATTCTTACCTCATTTTGACCCTTAAAAGCTTCCATTTATGATTAAATGAGCTGGACAATCAGATTTTCACAATGTGTAAGATTACACCTACATGGACCAACCAAAACACTCTTATATAACCTGTTGGCCAGGAGTTATATACTTAACACCAAGGAAGACATAAATTTTTTTGGCAATTGAAGATCAGCTAATTTGGTCAGCTCATATCCCAGCCAAGTTCTTGAAGAGGTTGAGAAGAAGGTGGAGGAAGAAGTGGTCAACTAAACCACTTGATATTTTCTGAAAATTCCTGTAGAATTTTTCAGCATTTAATGGTTCAATCATGTTTCTTGAAGGGTGACAACTAAGCAAGGTTGTGAGATGGTCATCCAATCAAATGAAGACAAGTGAGATTGATGACATAAAAGGTGACATGTGGACATTCTAATCCACGAAGGGCTGCTCACACCTATAAATAGGAGTAGAGTTTGAAGAATGAAAAGAACAACAATCATTAAGAACAATACTTGAAGCTCTACTATTCCTTTCTTCTTCTTCTTCTCCATTTTTCATATGTGTGTAGAGTTGTAGCGTTCTAAAGTTGTCATCCTGCTGGCATTCACATCTAATATATTTACACACGTTGGAATTTATTAGCCATTCTATAAGGCTACATCAATAGGTGGTGAGGTAATTATATTCTTGTGTTGTAAAGGTGTTGTGATCAAGTCTTGCTTAGGTTGGTGTAGTAACCTCAGAATCAAGCACTTTGAAAGTTGAAAGGTGTTCATTCCATAGTAAAAAATCCAAAGAAATGTGTTCCTTGGGACTGGATTAGGTCACATTGACCAAACCTCGATAATTCTTGGTGTCTTTTTGTTCTTTACCTTTCTGCCCGTTTTTCACAGTTTCTGCATTTAATTTTACACTTCTGTTTAAGATAGCACAACATTTTCAAAATCATTGATTTTTGGTGGTGATAAACTTCAGACTGTTAGCTTTGATTTGCAATAAGAATCATCATATTTGAGCAAAGGAAAGTTAATCATTTAAACTTTGAAAGATTATTGCTCCATTCTAGCAACATTTTGACCAGTTCCTTAGAAATATGTACTTTCATTTATTAAGCACATTTTCTGGTCAAAATCTTTTGGAAACACTAAGTAGACATTTAAGGATTCTTTGACACAAGAATCAACCTTTTTGACAGAGTATTTAAAAAGTTATAGTCACTCATTCTTGCTGTCCTGAACATTTCAGGCTGACCATTTGAAGTTTTACACTTGTTTGACGGGACAAACATTTTTCATTTTTGTCCATTTTTGGACAGAATGAATATAACTCTTTGAAGTGAATTTCTGCAAAGTTTCATAATTTTTAGAATTGTATATTGCATACAACAAAAATTTTAAAAACAGATACTGGTTCTGAAATTTTCACAGTCAGGTTTGAGAGGAATTTTCAAAGGGTTTAAAATAGTATAATTTTCGCCAACCACTATTCACCTCCCCTCCTCTAGTGTTATTTTTGCAGGTGTTACGGTCTAACAATTACTTATTCACCATCATAAAACTCGTTTGATTTACATCTCAATGAGTGGCGTTTGGAATAAAAATGAAGTTGAAATAATTTTAAAATCGAAGTCTAATGGTCAATAATTTTTAAACTCCCTTAACGTTCCCTGTGGATCATAATTATTGTCCAACTATCCAAATCTTTTTTGTCATAAATTAGCTGGGTTGTTTTAAAACTTATGTATTTGATAAGAACAAATTAGCAAGATAAATAGCATTAAAAAAAGATGTTCTCGATGTACCAGGCTCTCGCATTTACACAAGATCCAAGAAAGAGCCAGATCGCTTTACGATCTGATTTACGCAGATTGCGAACTAATTTTTTAGATGCTCAAAATAGTAACAGGGAGGGACTTATAAAATGAGAAGGATATACAAACATACACACACACACTATATACACACACATACGCACACATATATATACACACATACATGTATGCGTGCGCACATACACGTGCTTGTGATTTGATATTTGTATGTTATATACATATTTTGCCACCAAGAGATTAGGTAAGGATTGCAAGCTACTTAATTAAGTAATTGTTTGTTTTTAGCGTGAGAATGAGTCAAGGTCGAGCATCTTACGTAATGGAATTTGGAAAAGAAATCCCCCCTGTTTCTATTCATTGGTGAAATAACCACTGTTTTCAGAACGTTTTAGTTCAAGGGATATAATATTGTGATTTAAATCTAAGATTTCAAGGGCTGAACAACATAGAGGTTACATTGTAATTATTTACATAAGGTATATCGTGTTATCAGAAGTTTGTTTTTTCTATTCATAGTGAAAAGAATTGTTTATTAGCCAATTGCAGAGAAAGACAAGAATGGACCCCCACCATGAACAGTAATTTGGAAGATAAAGCCAGGACATATAGACAATTGGGCACAACCATGTTGGGGGAGATTTAAATGGATCCCCCACTACGAACATGAATTCGTTCACCACTAGCGGTCTCAATATATGTTTTTGAGGACGTCGAATAAAGCCTGAAATTGTTTAGGTCATTGGTCATGGTATCTGTGGTATCACAATCAAATATCCAAGTATTGGAGTTTGGGGTAGGACTAGCGGAATTGGATGGGTTGTGGAAAAGGGTATTTAGGTCATTGGAGTTTTGGACGAAAATGACAGAATCGGAAGATGGGGAGGTGGACTCCGACTGTTCCACTATGCTTCTTCCTTCCACAGTGAGAAAATAAGAGATTAGACTTTTTTCTCTGTCTCTGGGGCGTGATGAGGTCAAACCAGAGCATCATGATGCACCACCCCTGCCTCTATTGCCGTTGTTTCTTGCCACTAGTCCATATCCCGATGATGCGTCGCCGTCCACTGAAGGGTCAGTCAGCAAAATATCCATTCTTGCCTTTTCTCGCCAGATAAGTCCATATGCCATTTCCACCGAAGGCAGTGGCTCATGTTTTAAAATCTCCCTCTTTGCCAACTCAAACTTGTCACATACTGCTACCAAAAATTGGAACAGTCGTTGTTCATATACTTTCTGGTTGTAAACCGGATGTCCTCTGGGATCTTCATCGGGTTTGAGCATTTTACATTGATGGTCATCCAAAGAGACATAATTTATTCCAAATCTCTTTCAGTGTATTTGTGCCCTGTTTGAGAGTGTTTGCTTGTTTGTGTAGGTCGAATACTTGGAGGAAATCAGTACCCAACCCGTAATTCACCATCAGTCCGTCCAGAGCCTTTTTCTGTCGGATATTGTGAGACGTTAGTCACAAGGTGTGATTCAGTGATTCAATATTCTGAATCAACCATGTGAAAACGCAATCATCATCTTGTTATCGTTCAAAACATGGTTCAATGGGTTGTGGTGGTGGGGGAGTCCCCGTAACGTGAAAACTTCTCCCCTTCCTGCAATAGCCTTCTGGAACAGTGTCACCCATGGAGAGTAATTCTCGCCATTGAGTTTTACTCATATGATGAGATTTTCTGAAGTTGTTGTCAGAGCCTAAGATCCGAGACTATGACAAAGAAAATTCATGAGTTGTGTTGTAAGTTCATCGAGAAAAGTTAGACCAGTTTTAGGGTCTGAACTTTCGCTGGACATACTGTGGCGACTGGTCGGAACAAGTGTCTGGTTTTAGTCTATTGGTCGTAAGACGGTTATCAGGGAGTGTGATGATGATATCTGAGTCCTAAATTTCTGAGGGTTTTTTGTATTTTCTTTTTGTTTGGTCAAGAACTATGAGCGGACAGTTGCTGAAATGGTGCATTTTTTTCTAACGATGAAGAAAAATTTTCTGAGGCTTTGGGATCAGAATTGTTCTTATACCATGATAGAAAACAATGTTTGACAAATGAAATATTTCACTTTTCATTGAATTTCATTAACATGTACATAATCTATAAATAGTACATAATTAGTGTTATCTATAGTAACAAGATAATATTTTGGGATTTGATTACGCTATAGTAAGATAAAAATCAATCTTTTTCAAATTTACAAATAATTAAATCTGAACAAATCCTATCTTCTTAACACATACATATACATATATATACACACGCACATATCTGTATATGTGTATATGAGATTATTTTCTGAATGTTTTTACTGAATATTTTGCCGTCCCCCAAGAGACTAGGTAAATGTTGCAAGCTAGCATGCATGGCCAAATCACTTAATTAATTTAAGTGTTTGTTTTTTATTTTAGCATGAGAATGAGTCAAAGCCGAGCATCAAAATTTTAAATAATATAGTCTTCAAAACATCGCTTTTTTTAAGATACATCAGTAGATTTATTAGCTAATACGTCAAAATAGTTTTCACCCAAATATTTGTGTGATACATCAATTACTGATGCATGTGTGAGTCATGAGTGTTGATTCTTGTTCCTAACCAAACATAATTAGACTGCTTCACCCATTCACATACTAATAACCATTATTAAAATTGTACTTAGGTCATAGCTCAGTTGGTTTCGGAGGGGCAGATTTGCTACAAGGTGCAAGGTTCGAGTCCCACAGCCTGCAGTATGGGAGCAACATCTTCAGACTCTAATGCGGGGTTTTGAGGATGGGCTCCTTGTAAGTCTGTAGGCATTGTGCTCCCTCTTAACGGACCGCTGAGTACCTGATTTACATTCTTCCAGTTGTCTTGTCGTGCCGGGGTGTGAGGGGCCTTGGGGTTGGGACTCAACCTTTTTTACAACTATTATTAAAATTCATATATCTCGTTCTTTCAATTTTTCTACTGTTTTGCAATTGATTAAAGTAACGATTATCTTCTCAAATATCCTAATGCAAAAAATCTGAAATTTAAAAATGATAAATTTCCCTTTTCAAGACCGCTGCATGGGTAAACCCATCAATGCCGTCTAGCTTAATGATAGATTTTTGTGAATGGTTTACTTAGTTGCATTTCTTTCTTTTATTTGAGCGAGCATTTTGATTTCTTTAAATGAAGAAACAAGACGGCTTTGATTTGGTCAGTCATCGAATTTGACGTTCTTTTAGTATATAATAACTCGGACGGCGAGCCACCTTCGCGGAAACTTTGACGGAAAACCCAATGTCGGTTCTGATATGTAATATAAATAAGTCACTCCAAAAGCCAACAAACACCAAGAACATTCTTCATCAATATATCTGTTCAAAAGATTTTAGTGGTTTAGAATGGCAAAACATATTCTTGTTTTGAGTTTAGTTGCTTGCATCGCATGCAATGTTGCATTTGGATCCGACCCCAAACCGTTGCAAGACTTCTGTGTCGCTGATACTACCACTTCTGGTATGCCTTTCTCATGTTTACTTTCTTTTTTGGAATATGATGAAATAAAGCAAAATGATTCACTAAATTGGATGCGCTAATATGCGTTCTATAGGCGGGAGCCTCTAAGCCAATGAGTGACTTTCTTTTCCTAGCATGTATGTTGATGCTAATGCATTTACAGGTTGAATCGTGACTTTCTCCCATCACCATTTAGCACGCAAGCATTCTCATTCAACGTTTTTTTTCCCTTGCTTTTGCAGTAAAAGTGAATGGCGTGGCATGTAAGGATCCAAGTGCTGTTCAAGCAGAAGATTTCTACTTCTCTGGACTGGATGTTACCGGAAACACTTCCAACCCTTTTGGGTCGAAGGTCACCCCTGTATTTGTAGGACAGTTACCAGGACTCAACACTTTTGGCATATCAATGGCACGTCTGGACTTTGGACCATGGGGGATCAACCCACCTCATGTTCACCCTAGGGCTACCGAAATCCTTACTGTTCTTGAGGGGTCTTTGCTCGTGGGCTTTGTCACCTCGAACCCTGAGAATCGCCTTATTAGTAAGGTCCTTCAAAAGGGTGATGTGTTGTCTTCCCAGTGGGACTCATTCACTTCCAGAAAAACGTGGGATACGGAAATGCTGTCGCTATTGCTGGTTTGAGTAGTCAAGATCCAGGGGTTATTACAGTGGCCAATGCGGTTTTTGGATCAAACCCTTCCATTGACAGTGACATTCTTGCCAAGGCATTCCAGACCGATAAATATAACGTGGAGAAGATACAGGCCAAGTTCTAGAGCCTCTCTCAGAAGATTTCAGAGATTCCCATTAATTTGATTTTAGTGTATACAAAAAATACTGATTGTTTTCTATTTTGATGATATTAATTGATTATCTCCTTTTTATTTAAATTTCATATGTATACTGCTGGTGCTGGATTCCTTCGATTTGCAGCCGTAATAAGTAAAGAAACTTTTGATAATGCTAGCAAGATCTGAAGGCTCTTATATACCGATTACTAATTTGAAAACCTAAAAAACTCAAAGCAGAGCTCTTGAAGAGTTTTCGATTAACGTCAAAATCTTATGATAATCATCACACGTTAAGGAGAAGAGAAAATGTTTTAAGCGTTAGACCAAGTAGCAAGTTGATTTTGGAATCACTCATGTTAGCTATCTTACTTTCAAATAAACATTGGCCAACTTGCCTAACGCTGACAGATTTCAGCACTCCGGCTAAGTAGACCGTTAGACCAAGTAGCATGTTTGAAAACAAAAGATTTTAGCACTCTGGCTAAGGTTCTTCACAGTCTGTTTGAAAAAAAAGATTTTTAAAGTCGACTGAGTTTGAAGATTTCAGCATACAGGTTGAGGCCCTTCACATCTTATTGAAAAAGATTTAAAAACAAAGTGTGCAGATGAAGATTTCTAGACAAGGCAAAGGCTCTTCAAAGCACAGTGTAAAAGATTTGGAAATGGTATGAAATCGAAGAGTGAATAGCTTTGAAAGAGTTTTAATAATTGATGAAAGCTCGGTCAGGTTAGATTTCTAAAAAAAGAGTTTTCAAAACAAGGGTTGGCGAGACATATTCTCTTCACAGCTTCTTCTTCTTCTTTGAGCTCATGGATTTGATACTATGTAGAAATTTTTAATACACAAATTTTAGAATACGGAAGCGTGTGCTTAAAGCATTTTAGGAAGCATGTATTGTAAAATACGGAAGTGTGTGCATTGCTCCGTTCATTTTTTTGTTGTCTCCAAGATTCTCATATTTTTCTAAGTGCTTTAGCTCGACAGTGCAGTATCTTTGCTGTCGATGTCGATGTCCTTGTTTACTCTCTTGTTATTGAGCTCAGCACAGCTTGACACATCTGCTTGTCCATTCATTTGTCTTCACCTTGTCTTCTCAGCCCGGCATCCTATCATTGTTGTTTTATCTTTAGTGCCTTCACTTCGTCAATTTCGCTTGGTGTTCTTTCTTCAACTCAGCTCCTTTATCACCTTGGTAGTTCTCATTTTAGCTCACCTCGGCACTTCTTATTTTGGCTTCACTATATCTCAACTTCTCTACCTTGGCTCTTTATCACATCACCTCAGTATTGCATCCTTTCACCTCGGGTCTACATCCTGTCACCTTGCCACTGCATATTTTAGCTCGGCACTTCATCTCCTTAGTTCAAGTACTTTACTTCTGCCCTCACCTCGTCTTGCCACCTCGGCTTGGCACTTTTTCTGCTTTACTTCAGCTTATCACCTCAGTTCGACACTCCTTTCATCTCTACCTGCACTCTTTATCTTTGATCCTCATGTAGGTATGGCACCTCGACTCGGCACTCCTTTACTTCTTCCCACTTCAGCTAGGCACCTCAGTTCGATATGACACATCTGCTGTTAGAATAAGTTAAGTTTTGATGAGTTACACAATTGACACTTGGAACGCTAGATAATGTAGCGCCCCGACCCGGACAGCGGAATCCGAACCGGTGCACCCGTCGTAGCTTACTGAGAAGACTACAAGACGTCTCATCTCTCGCGTACACATCATCAGTGACGTACGAAAGTAAAAGCGGAAACATGTATCTAACGAATGTCAACCGTCAACTCGTACATCAAAGAATACTAAAATCCCAACAAACTAGCCATGATGTTCACCAACTCAAATCTTCAAACGAATGAAATAACTGAAATAAACAACATTTGTCTCGACTACTCGCCATTGGGCACTCTAAGCATCCCACTCAGCCCACTCGCCGTCGTCTTCAATGAAAATCATGTCATAGCTAGGCTCATCTGCACCATAAGAGTAGTACCCTTAGCGAAAACGCTAGCAAGTAACCCACTTATAAGGCATACGGGATCAACACATGGCAAGACATGAGTAATAGATAAATCGAGGGAATTGAGGGGCACATGTCTTGTAATTTTCAAAAATATAAGCGGAACATGTAATAAATCAGGTACAGCAACTTGAAACGCAAGTAAGCAATTCAATGTCGATCAAATAACATAAACACGCATACCACAACGACTCTCGTGATGCATGTCAAATAATGCACTACGCTACACAATCACTATGCATGAGCCATTTCTTTCAAATCAATGCAATGCATGACACAATGTCCGGTTCCTAACTCATTTCCTTGTAACGCACCCCGGCTTATATTTCCATCCCGGTTAACGTTACAAGCTCATATGCTCTGTGATGCACCTCGGCTTATATTTCCATCCCGATTAACATCACAGCTCTCGTAAACTCTACAATGCACCTCGGCTTATATTTCCATCCCGATTAACATTGTAGAGGACTTTATACCCTGTAACGCACCCCGGCTTAAATTTCCATCCCGGTTAACGTTACAGTCTTTTGTGGCCTACAGTGCACCCCGGCTTAAATTTCCATCCCGGTTAACACTGTAGGTCACCTTCGCAAATCAGTGCCGAAGCACCACTCTTTTCAAATACTTATGCAATGCACGTGCCATGATGCGAGACTCCTTACTTCATTCATACTTCTCGTTCACACATACAATATACATTCACATGCGCAAGTACAAGTAGCATTCAAGGTACACTAGCTTATTCATCAACACTTAACCCTCAACTAGCTCGTCAACACTTACCCTTGATTCTAACGTTCACAACCTACGAGAGTATCCCTATCTTTTCCTCATTGAACCCTAAGACATCTCGTACGTTCAATTCCTAACCCGTCTAAGTCATTCCCGTTGAACTCGGTTCGAGAACCCATTGAAATCACCAAGATTGATTCATCATCCTAGGGCATGTTCCCAAGGCTTAGACTACCTTTAATCAAGTCTTATGAAGTCACTGGAGTCACCCAAAGGCTCCCCGAACATCCCCCTTTCTTTCTCTATTTTCCACAAAATTTCAGGACTTCATCCCCTATACATCGATCGATCGATGTCCAACTGGGGACATCGATCTCTCACTTCGATCGATCGATGTCCTTCTGAGGACATCGATCTCTCAGGCTCAATTCACATCGATCGATGTCCTTCTGGGGACATCGATCTCTCAGCCATCAACACATCGATCGATCGATGTCCTTCTGAGGACATCGATCTCTCAGCCACCATGACATCGATCGATCGATGTCCTTCTGAGGACATCGATCCCTGACTTAGATCGATCGATGTCTGCGTTTTCCCAATTCCTCTTCGTTTCCTGCAACATCTGCAGTACCAAGAACATCAAGTATCCAACCTTTATCCTCAATCAATCCAGGCCTAATCCCGGCTACCATCCATGCTTAAATCTGTAAATTCAAACGCTTATACTCATCGCACAATGATTCAACCTAAAACTCTTCTCCGACTCCCTCAATCCTAAAAATCCCACCTTTTCCCTTCGTTCACCCGGAACCACACAATCACATCAAGAAGGGATTCAAGGGTAGGGATTTGCATGATTTCACATAATCCACAACAACAACAAAAGCTTTTCCATATACATTGGCCAAATCACGAAAACAAATCACATAGATCATAAACAAATAATCAAAGAACGAATCTACTGCATGGTGATCCAATTGAATAGCAAAATAGGCCATTTTCTTTCGCAAAACGTAGGAACTTATAAACAGATTACTTGCCTTTGATTACTCGAGTCGGATGGAAAACGAACTGAGGCTGGATCACTTCTTGGGGTTGTCTTCTTCTACTCCTGGGAAACGGCTAGGGTTGTGAGGACGCGGTCGTTGGTTTCTGAAGAAACTGACGCTTTCTCAGTTTATATATTGTCAGGGGGAAAAGTTTGGTGTTTCTAAATTACATTTTATTTCTTATTTTATCTTAAAGGATAAATCCTATTATTTAATTCTAAAATTAATTACAATTAAACTCTAATAATAAATCCTCCCATTTATTCTAATTAATCCTCATATTAATGTCTAATTAATTTTCTTGGACCGTCATTAATTTCTGCAAAAATCCTTCTTGTCTTTTAATTTCCCTACTGAGGGTGCGGGGCATAACATCCCTCCCCCCTTATAAGAAGTTTCGTCCTCGAAACTTGGCGTACCTTATTGGAAGATGTGTGGATATAACTCCTTCATTTGCTCTCAAGCTCCCACGTGGCTTCGCGCTCCGTATGGTTAATCCACTGAACTTTGACATACGGGATGAAGCGTCGGCGTAGGGACCTGATCTTTTCCTATCCACAATCTTGATTGGATGTTCTCTCGTAGGTGACATCTTCCTTTAACATCCAATGGTTGGGCTTCAAAGACATGACTTAGATCCGATACGTATTTCCGTAGTTGAGACCCGTGGAATACGTTATGGAACTTGGGATAAACTCGGGGGTAAAGCTAGTCGGTAGGCTCGTTTCACCAACCTTACAAAGAACTTCATAAGGACCAATATATCTCGGGCTTAACTGCCCTTCACCCGAATCTAGCAACTCCCTTAGTTGGTGAAACTCGGTAGGTAAACTTTATCGCCCTCCTCAAACTCCAACGGTTCGTCTTTTGGAGTCAGCCCAACTTTTACTGCGATCTTGGGCCCCTTGAGTTTCTCTCTTATCACCTTAACCTTTTCCACCGTTTGCTCAACCAACTCTGGTGCTGTGATTGTCCTTTTCCCCAATTTCGTCCCCAACAAACCGGAGATCTGCATTTGCGTCGTACAATGCTTCAAATGGAGCCATGCCAATTGCACTGTGATAGCTATTATTGTAAGAAACTCCATCAACTTCAGCATGCTATCCCAGTTTCCTTTGAAATCCAAGGGCGCATGCTCTCAACATGTCTTCCAATGTTTGGATGGTCCTCTCGGATTGTCCATCCGTTTGCGGGTGATATGCTGTGCTCATTCTCAACTCCGTACCCATAGCTTTCTGGAATGCTCTCCAGAACTTAGAGGTGAACTTGGGGTCACGGTCCGATACGATGCTAACTGGGACTCCATGTAGACTGACAATGTTATCCACATAGATATTGGATAACCTTTCATACGAAGTACCATGAGGCATGGCTATGAAGTGAGCCGTCTTCGTTAAACGGTCTACAATCACCCAAATCATCTCGTTCCATGCGGGTCTTGGGTAGTCCCATTACGAAATCCATCGTCACGTGCTCCCACTTCCATTCTGGAATCTCTAGTGGTTTCATCAAACCACCAGGTCGTTGATGTTTCCGCTTTGACTTGTTGGCATACCAAACATCTTCCACATATGCCGCTATCGACCTTTTCATCCCTATCCACCAATAGTTTCCTTTGAGGTCCTTATACATCTTAGTACTCCCCGGGTGGATAGACATTCTTGAGTTATGCGCTTCTCGAGCAATTCTGATCCGGAGTTCGTCTTTACTTGGGCCGCATAAATCGATTCTGGAACCATAGACTTCCCGTCTTCTCGCAACTGGAAGTCCTTTACCGGTCCCGTGGATAACTGTCGCGGATCTCATTCAGTGCCGGGTCCTCATACTGTGCCTCTTTGATTCGGTCTACCAAGTCTGGGCTGATAGACAAAGCTGTAAGGACATTTGCCACTGAATCCACCAATTCCAGATCAAACTCTTCAATTTCCTCTTTCCAATGGAGACGGTCTTGCGTGGCTAGACTTTCTGCTCAAACGCGTCCGCCACTCTGTTGGCTTGCCCGGATGGTAGTTGATGGTCAAGTCATAGTCCTTGAGTAACTCTAACCATCTTCTTTGTCTCATATTCAGCTCCTTCTGCGAGAACAGATATTTCAAGCTCTTGTGATCAGTGAATACTGCACACTTCTCTCCATATAGATAGTGTCTCCAGATTTTAAGAGCAAATACCACAGCTGCGAGCTCCAAGTCATGCGTCGGATAGTTCTGCTCATATGGTTTCAGTTGTCTTGACGCGTACGATATGACTCGTTCATTTTGCATCAAAACACAACCTATAAACAGAACGTTAGTTTAAGGACTAGCATATGTATATACACTGCATTAATTGTAATGATGTACATACTAGTCCTTTCTGGACGCGTCGCTATAGATCACAAACCGTCGGTGCCGGAAGGTTGTGCCAACACCGGGGCTGTGGTCAATCTCTTCTGAGCTCAGTAAAGCTCTGCTCGCATTCAGCAGTCCATTCAAATTAGTCTTCTTCTGAGTAAGTCGACTCAATGGTACTGCGATCGTTGAGAATCCCTCAACAAACTTCCTATAGAGCCTGCCAAGCCTAGGAAGCTTCTGACTTCGGTCACATTTGTGGGTCTTGGCCATTCAGTGATGGCTTCTATCTTCTTAGGATCCACAGAGATCCCATCTTCAAGAAATCACGTGACCAAGGAAGGCTACACTTCTCAGCCAAAATTCACACTTGCTGAATTTGGCATAGAGCCTTTGTTGCCTCAGAATTTGCAACACCCACTCTTAGATGTTCAGCATGAGCTTGCTCGTCGGGAAGAGTAAACTAGGATGTCGTCGATGAACACTACTACAAAGTGATCCAATTGTTCTCGAAATACGGTGTTCATCAATCCATGAAAGCTGCTGGGGCATTAGTTAGCCCAAAAAGGCATCACCAAAATTCATAATGTCCATAGCGGGTCCGAAAAGCAGTCTTAGGGACATCTCTTGCTTTCACAAGTAACTGATGATACCCTTGACGAAGGTCAATCTTTTGAAAACCAACGAGCTCCTTTTAGTTGGTCAATAAATCCTCGATCCTTGGCAGAGGATATTTATTCTTAATGGTGATCTTGTTCAACTCCCGATAGTCAATGATAACCTCATGCTGCCATCTTTCTTCTTTACGAATAGAACTGGGGCTCCCCAAGGTGATACGCTGGGACGTATCAATTTCTTGTCCAACAATTCCTGAAGTTGCCCCTTCAGCTTTAAGTTCGCTGGAGCCATTCTATAAGGTGCCTAGATATAGGCTCGGCTCCCGGGATCAGGTTGATTCGAACTCCACTTCTCGATGCGGAACTCCTGGCAAATCATCTGGAAAACATCTTTGAACTCGTTGATCACTGGAATTTGATCCATAGAAGGAACCTCCTGCTTCGCGTCTAGAGCATATACCATAAATCCCTCAGCTCCCTTCTGTAAGGCTTTAAAGGCCTTAATCGCCGTCATGTATATTTCTTAGGAGCTTGGTTATCTTGGTATTTCCTTGCACCGTGACGTCATTCATCTCAGGGTCTTTGAGGGTCACTTCTTGAGTTTACAGTCGATATGGCATGATTCTTGGTCAACCAATCCATGCCCAATATTATGTCAAAATCCTTCAGCGGTATCGGAACAGAGTCACCGAGAAAAGCTTCCCATCTAATTCCAAATCACAGTCTTTGTACTGATGGTGAGAAATCAGTACTTGTTCACCTGCTGCCTGTACCCTAAATGGGTTCTCAAGCCATTCGGGTAGACAGTCGAGTCCTTTGGCGAATCGCTTAGAAATGAAAGAGTGGCTAGCGCCACTATCAAATAACACGTTTGCAGGCACGTTGTTAACTAAGATCACACCTATCATGAAAGTGCAGCACATAAAGGTCTCATATAAAGCACATTGAATCGTCATCTTAAAAAGGCTAAAAATTCAACTTAGACTGCTATTATTAAACTTAAGTCGTACCTGTCACGACGTTTGCATCCTCCTGGACCTCAGCGTCCGTCATCGCGTGAACTCTCGCATTGGGCCTACCTTTCTGCGGTTGGGCTGGCCCTGCCCCGGCTTGTGGTTTAGGATTCCACTCGGGACAATCTCTGATTCTATGGCCCGTCTTCCCACACTTGAAACATGCACCGCTAACTTTCCAACATTCGCCCACATGTCTTTTCTGACAGTGTGGGCACTCTGCAGGTGCTTGGCTATTCTGCTGATTCTGTTGCGGTGCCCTGTGAACTGGCCCCGCTTGCCCCTTTCTGGGGATCTTGACCCAACGTCCGGGCCTACTCCCACTTTGCTCAACCCTCGGCCTCTTGCTCGATTCTTCGCGAGCCTCTCTGTTCTGTGATCGTCGCATGTCACTCTCCACTCGGTAACATGCGTCCAACATCTCCTCAAAAGTCTTCAAGCTCGACCCCGCTATTGCAGTCCGAATGCGGGGATTCAATCCTTCCTCAAATTTTAGCATTTTCATTCGGTTGTTCTCCAGTACCAAGGGCGTGAACTTACCCAAGGCATGAAACCTGTCTGCGTAGTCCGAGATAGTCATCCTTCCTTGCTCAAATCTATCAAACTGCCTCATCTTTTCCAATACGGCAGTCTCAGGCACATAATAGTCCTTGTAGGCCTTCACAAATTGACTCCACTGGATGGGAGAAGTCATCTTGGGCAGAATGCCGTTCCACCAGGCATTCGCTCTGCCAGTCAGGAAAGGTGTGGCTACATCCACCTTGTGTTCTTCAGGCACTTGTACCAGCTTGAAGCATTTCTCTATCTCATCAAGCCAAAACCCAGCCACCTCTGGGTCAGTTGTCCCTTCAAAGTTTGGGGTGCATCTTGCGCATCTCCCCAATATAATACCTTATGCCATGCTGCGGTGGTGCTGGCGCAGGGGGTTGTTGCTGTTGTTGCTGCTGCTGAGCAACTCCTTGGGCTATCACTGTGATAGCATCAATTAGCGCCTGAGGTACTAAAACTGGGGGTGGTGGTGGTGGAGGGTTATCGTTGTTCCCATTCCCACCGTTTCCTTGAGGGTCTCTTCTGGGAGGCATTTTCTGCAAGATCACGTCATTAGTGTCGAGCAGTTCCAAAATAAACGTGAAATCCATAAAGGGGTACAAGGCGTAGTTCATAGGTTAAAACGATTACATCTATTTGATTTCACTAATCGCGCTCGTACACACACCCATCCCAGATCAAGCTTAAATCTGAAATTGCATACTTAAACTAATAGATCAACTTAAGGGGAAGATCATAACTTAAGACTCTACATGTCATAACCTAGGTTTCCGAGAGTTAGATCTGAAGCCTAGTCTCTGATACCACCTGTAGCGCCCCGACCCGGACAGCGGAATCCGAACCGGTGCACCCGTCGTAGCTTACTGAGAAGACTACAAGACGTCTCATCTCTCGCGTACACATCATCAGTGACGTACGAAAGTAAAAGCGGAAACATGTATCTAACGAATGTCAACCGTCAACTCGTACATCAAAGAATACTAAAATCCCAACAAACTAGCCATGATGTTCACCAACTCAAATCTTCAAACGAATGAAATAACTGAAATAAACAACATTTGTCTCGACTACTCGCCATTGGGCACTCTAAGCATCCCACTCAGCCCACTCGCCGTCGTCTTCAATGAAAATCATGTCATAGCTAGGCTCATCTGCACCATAAGAGTAGTACCCTTAGCGAAAACGCTAGCAAGTAACCCACTTATAAGGCATACGGGATCAACACATGGCAAGACATGAGTAATAGATAAATCGAGGGAATTGAGGGGCACATGTCTTGTAATTTTCAAAAATATAAGCGGAACATGTAATAAATCAGGTACAGCAACTTGAAACGCAAGTAAGCAATTCAATGTCGATCAAATAACATAAACACGCATACCACAACGACTCTCGTGATGCATGTCAATAATGCACTACGCTACACAATCCACATATGCATGAGCCATTTCTTTCAAATCAATGCAATGCATGACACAATGTCCGGTTCCTAACTCATTTCCTTGTAACGCACCCCGGCTTATTATTTCCATCCCGGTTAACGTTACAAGCTCATATGCTCTGTGATGCACCTCGGCTTATATTTCCATCCCGATTAACATCACAGCTCTTCGTAAACTCTACAATGCACCTCGGCTTATATTTCCATCCCGATTAACATTGTAGAGGACTTTATACCCTGTAACGCACCCCGGCTTAAATTTCCATCCCGGTTAACGTTTACAGTCTTTTGTGGCCCTACAGTGCACCCCGGCTTAAATTTCCATCCCGGTTAACACTGTAGGTCACCTTCGCAAATCAGTGCCGAAGCACCACTCTTTTCAAATACTTATGCAATGCACGTGCCATGATGCGAGACTCCTTACTTCTTCTACTTCTCGTTCACACATACAATATACATTCACATGCGCAAGTACAAGTAGCATTCAAGGTACACTAGCTTATTCATCAACACTAACCCTCAACTAGCTCGTCAACACTTACCCTTGATTCTAACGTTCACAACCTACGAGAGTATCCCTATCTTTTCCTCATTGAACCCTAAGACATCTCGTACGTTCAATTCCTAACCCGTCTAAGTCATTCCCGTTGAACTCGGTTCGAGAACCCATTGAAATCACCAAGATTGATTCATCATCCTAGGGCATGTTCCCAAGGCTTAGACTACCTTTAATCAGTCTTATGAAGTCACTGGAGTCACCCAAAGGCTCCCCGAACATCCCCCTTTCTTTCTCTATTTTCCACAAAATTTCAGGACTTCATCCCCTATACATCGAATCGATCGATGTCCAACTGGGACATCGATCTCATCACTTCGATCGATCGATGTCCTTCTGAGGACATCGATCTCTCAGGCTCAATTCACATCGATCGATCGATGTCCTTCTGGGGACATCGATCTCTCAGCCATCAACACATCGATCGATCGATGTCCTTCTGAGGACATCGATCTCTCAGCCACCATGACATCGATCGATCGATGTCCTTCTGAGGACATCGATCCCTGACTTAGATCGATCGATGTCTGCGTTCTTCCCAATTCCTCTTCGTTTCCTGCAACATCTGCAGTACCAAGAACATCAAGTATCCAACCTTCATCCTCAATCAATCCAGGCCTAATCCCGGCTACCATCCATGCTTAAATCTGTAAATTCAAACGCTTATACACTCATCGCACAATGATTCAACCTAAAACTCTCTTCTCCGACTCCCTCAATCCTAAAAATCCCACCTTTTCCCTTCGTTCACCCGGAACCACACAATCACATCAAGAAGGGATTCAAGGGTAGGGATTTGCATGATTTCACATAATCCACAACAACAACAAAAGCTTTTCCATATACATTGGCCAAATCACGAAAAACAAATCACATAGATCATAAACAAATAATCAAAGAACGAATCTACTGCATGGTGATCCATTGATAGCAAAATAGGCCATTTTCTTTCGCAAAACGTAGGAACTTATAAACAGATACTTGCCTTTGATTACTCGAAGTCGGATGGGAAAACGAACTGAGGCTGGATCACTTCTTGGGGTTGTCTTCTTCTACTCCTGGGAGAACGGCTAGGGTTGTGAGAAGCGTCGTTGGTTTCTGAAGAAACTGACGCTTTCTCAGTTTATATATGGTCAGGGGGAAAAGTTTGGTGTTTCTAAATACATTTTATTTCTTATTTATCTTAAAGGATAAATCCTAATTATTTAATTCTAAAATTAATTACAATTAAACTCTAATAATAAATCCTCCATTTATTCTAATTAATCCTCATATAATGTCTAATTAATTTTTCTTGACCGTCATTAATTTCCGCAAAAATCCTTCTTTGTCTTTTAATTTCCCTACTGAGGGTGCGGGGCATAACAGATAAGACGCCTCATGTGAAGTGTTTGGAGATCAAAACACCTCGAACGCCTGCATAAGGCACTTTATGTGAAGTGGCTGGAGACCAGAACACTTCGAACGCCTAAATAAGGCGCTACATGTGAAGTGTTTGAAAACCAGAACACTTCGAACGCTTAGATAAGGCGCTCATGTGTCAAAGCTGTGTAACACACACTTTGAACGCCTTAACAGGCGCTTCATGTGTGTTACAAAGCCAAATGGACGATTCCCCTTAAAATAGGCACGAATATCAAGTTACTTTTGACAAACTCAGAATACTTCGAACAAGTATGAAGGCTGAGATCAGGCGCTTCATGTGACTTCAAACGAGTTCTGTTGCCCACAACAGGCGCTTCATGTGACATTGAACAAGTGTCTCTTATTCACTTAAGGCACTATATGTCACATTGAACGCCAATTCAAACACACTTGTTCATAAATCACATCAGGCGCTTCATGTGACTCAATGTTACAAATGTTTTATGCTGCACTTTCTTATGATTACCTGACATTTGTACACTCCTTTTTAGTGAAACATCACAGGTTTCACTCACACTTTGGAGAATGTCCTCTTTCCTCTTTGAGCTTTCAAGGAGAAGCTTCCTCAAGAATCTTGTATTTATCCAAGAGAAAATCTCAATGGAAGCGGACATGTCATCAGAAGAGATAAAACTTATTATTTCTCCTAAAGGTTGACAAACGGCTAGGAAGTGATAAAACAAGGGTTTTTATCACTTTTCATTATTCAACTTTCTACCTATAAGCTCTCAAGTTTTTCTCAAACTTTTGCTCTCAAAATAGTGTATCATTGTATATTTTACTTTATTTGTGAGAGCTGTGATTTGTAAAAAAGAAGAGTCTTCTTCTTGAGTTAAGATTGTGAGGAGTCAAGTGTAGATCGTTGGTCAAGAAGCAAGAGTGCTTCTTGTTTGAAGAGATCCAAACCTTGGAGGGTTAGTTGATGGTGTTGTGGTGCATATTACTCCCAATAAGAATTCTTTGAGGAGCAACGAAGTTCTTTGGAGGCTAGACTTCAAGAGATGGTATTTCTTGGTTGTGGTCTAGGCGTAGGGCCTAATTTTGCACTTATTTATTTTCGTTTTTGATTGTGTTTCCCCAAAAGGAAATAACAATCCTCCATTCAAAATTCTTCTTGTGAAAAACCAACAAGGTAGAGGAGTAGAGTCTTTGACTTGAACATCTATACATCTCGTGTTCTTTACGCTTTCGCAAGTTTATTTATTTTCAAAAAGAACACACCCAGGTATAGATTTGTTCTCACCATCGAAAATTATCCGGAAAATATCTATACTTGGTGAAACCCCCCTTCTAGTGTGTTCTAAAGAACCTAACATCGACTATTCACTTTGCTTATTTCTGCATACTTATTCTTCAAACAATCTCGTCTCATTTCTCTGTCTTCTTGGTTTCTCGATCTAATTAAAACGTTTGTACCCTTGATTTCTAACTACTAATCGGGAACCTCCAAGAGGACTCAACATCAGTAAATCCTCCATCCTAACTACGAGTGTATTGTCAATTTTTCAATCGGTCATAAGAATTTTGTTTTAGTTCTAATATTTTACTCATGACAATCAACAAAATATCATCCCTCTATCCCAAAAATATTTAACATAGTGTAAGTTATGGTATTTTCAAAAGCCAACTGTAACAAAATTTTTACCACATAAGAGTATGAAATAGAAGCCGTAAACAAAAATTTGATGTCCATAATATGTCAAGATGGTCAGTTAGGGTATTAAAAAAAAATTTAAAGCTGCAGTGCTTAAGAAGATTTATCAAAGTCGATGTCATAATTATTTTTATAAAAGAAAGATATTGATCTCTTGATTGACAAAAACAAAAAACAAAACTCTCGTTAAAATAGATTTGTCTTATGCAATCACGATGTGACATTTTTATACTAACATAGCGTATATCTCTTATATAATCTTTGATTTCGTATTTAGAATTCATAAATACTACTGAACTAAATTCCTGTGATCCTTGACGAAATAAATTCGATAGACTGGATTCCACCCTCTTAAAAAAAGAGTTATCAATGTTCTCCCTCCCTAGCTATGCCTCTACCTTCTTTTTTTTCCCCTTCCTAACACAAACCACAAAATTGTTAGGTCCGTGAAACACACTAGAAGGGGGGTTGAATAGTGTGTTTATACAAGTATGGTTATTTTTCGATTCTTTTTGCAATGGGAGTGTCTAAACCAATACTTGATGTGTTCTTTGAAAGAAATAATTTGCGAAAATGAAAGAAAGAACACCAAATTTATAGAGATTCAAGTCAAAGACTCTACTCCTCTACCTTCTTGCTTTGAACAAGAAGATTTTTTAACAAGGGGATTGTTATTTCTCTTTGGGGGAAACAACAATCAAATAAAATACAAGAACAAGCTAAGTTTAGCAAACCTAGCTCAAGAACACGAAAAACTCAACCTCTTTGAAGCCTAGCCTCCTTAAGATCTTCTTTGCACCAAAGAAACCTTCTATGGAGTATGATGTAGCTCCTACACCATCAACTAGCTCTTGGAAGCTTGAGTTTCAACAATGAACACTCAACCTCCTTGAAGCCTAGCCTCCTTAAGATCTTCTCTTCACCAAAGAAACCTTCTATGGAGAATGATGTTGCTCCAACACCATCAACTAGCTCTTGGAAGCTTGAGTTTCGCCCAACAAGAAGCTCCCTTGCTTCTTGACCAACAATCTAGATCTTGCTCCTCACAATCCTCACTTAGAAGAAGACCTCTTCTCCTTTACAATCACACACTCTCAACAATAAAGTAATTTTACAATAATTTTGAGAGCAAAATACAAATGAAGACTTGAGAGCTTGAGGTAGAAAGTTAGTCTTCAAAAATGGAGTCTTCAAAGCCTTAAAGGAAGAGCTTCTAACCGTTGGAGGAGAAGGAGAGAGAGAGAGAGAGAGATTGGGAGAAGATATCCAATGGTATGTTGACACCTCATCACTTTTGAAAATTGCTTCTTGGAAGAAGTCAAAACTTCTTGGGAAGTCTTGCATTTTAAACCAATAATAGAAGATATCCCACCTACCTTGGATTTGTTTGAAAAGTAGCCACAAAAGTCATGATGCATGGGGAATAAAAAGTGCTTTTTGTCAAACAAAAGTACAGGAGAGAGAAAATTACTCAGTTCACCTTCTATTCGCGCATCAGACTTGTGAATGTAGCGCTCAATAGAGCGTTCGAAACTTTAATAACCTCATTTGTCTTTCCTGATAGAGCGCTATTTGCCTAGTTTGAAACTTTCTGTCCTGAAGGCTTAATATCATAATTTAAAGCTGAAGCGCTCGATAAAGCGTTTGAAACTCTATAAACAAGTTAGTTTTATTTCTATGATCTGTTAGAGCGCTATTAGGCTCAGTTTGAAACTTTCTGTCCTCAGAAGTAGCGCTCCATAGAGCGTTTGATTTCTCAAGCTCCTTAAACAAGTTAGTTTTATTTCTCTAACATGTTAGAGCGCTATTAGGCTCAGTTTGAAACTTTCTGTCCTCAGAAGTAGCGCTCCATAGAGCGTTTGATTTCTCAGAAGACATTTTTTCTATTATTTAAAGATATTTCAAACACACTGTTTTTGAACCTTCTCTTCTTGTGTGCAAATCATCAAAACCAATTCTTGCATTAACAATCTCCCTCTTTTTGATGATTTCACAATAAGCTCCCCCTCACTAGATGCATCTATGCTCCCCCTTACTATATGCACTCCTCAGAGAATAACTTTATTTCATAACATCAAAAATGATTTATACTGGAAAAATATCATATAAAACACTTCATTGCATATGTTAATTAAAGACATAGCATAGCAAGTGATTTAGTGAAACAACTACCATCAAGTACTTCAATACCAGTCTTGACAAACAGAGCATAATAACCTAGGAGGAAAACAGAGGACATCACCATTATCACAAAAACATCAACATCCACCTGCAACACCTCTCACACAACACACACACACACAGCACAATAACAACACAACACCACACACAGCACAACACAACACCACACACAGCACAATAACACATTTCTCCCCCTAAATCATAAAAAATATAAACCAAGGGAGGAGAATCAAGGCCAAGAGAACTGAACAATCTTAGGTTCATTCTCAAATGCTGTAACAACTTGAGCATGGAGTAGTTTGGATTCAAATATTTAAGACGTGCATCATTAAGGTTCTACAGCTGCACAGATTAGCATGGAATAGAACTAAGCCCAATGCCACAGTGCAAAATCAATATATGAATACAATTTGCAAAACAATATGGCTTTTGTTCTTTTGGTTAAATAGGTAGGGACTACAACTAGAAAGATCCATCAAAAGTTAACTACATGCTAGTCAAGATAAAAAAAATAACACATAAATTCAGATTGTCTGGATCTCTAGTTGCTTTGCTATAACAATCCTTAGCAACACCCTGTTGACTAAAGGCATTTGTTGGAGTTTCTTAGAAGGAGAGAAGCCTAATTCTGTTTGAATTTCTTCCCCTGTCAAGCCATAGGTTTTTTATTCCAACCAAATACATCAAACTTACGTAACCCCTCATTTTTAATTTGAAATGCATCACAGTTTCAACTGTAGAAAGTTTTAGCCTTTCAAGTGTCTGATGCTATTGAGTGATAGAAGTAATCATTTGAAGTGCTTTAAGTTGACAACATTTAAAAGTTTCAACTTTGCATTGCATTGAACTCGTTGAATTGCTTAATTTGACTATGAATGCGATTTCAAAGTAATATAAAGTGCTTGAAATCAAGAGAGCATTTATATTTTCATACCATTTGACATTGATCAATGTTAAGTAATCCCAATCGACTTCTAATAGACTCAATACTTCACAAGGCAGTGGTTTTGTGAATATATCCGCTAGTTGGTTACTAGTAGAGACAAATTCAACAACAAACCAACTCTTTATGCACACAATCCCTAATGAAGTGATGTCTCACTTCGATATGGTTAGTTCGACTATGAATGAACAAGCTTTGTGCCAAATATTAATAGCCGAAGTGTATTGTCCACCACAGATAGGTATCTTGGAAAAAAGTGAACATTGTCAATTCATTTTAATATGTGGTGACATCCATAACAATTGCTGCACAACATAGGCCTGGGGCCGAAACATATCAGATGACGCTTTGTAGAAAGAGCAACACTATTTTTTTGTTCTTGGAAACCAACGCATACAATACAATCTCCAAGAAATTGACCAAAGTCTGTTTCCGGATGTGCTTCTTGTTTATACACAGACTTCCGGCATAGTCGGAGTCACTATAATCTCTATGATCAAAATCATGACATTCTTATGTGATAAAATAAAACCTAAACTTCAAAGTTCTCTAAGGTAACGAAATATATACGTTTTAACCGTAATGAGATGCATTTCTCTAGGATCACTTTGAAAATCTAGCACATAAACATACGACATGCAAAATGTCAGGGTCTACTAGCTGTCAAATAAAGTAGACTACCAATTATGCCACGATACAGGTTACTCAATTTGCTTTCTTTTTCATCCTTGTCAAGTGTCAAACTTGTGCTCATAGGAGTGTTCACATTTCTACCTTCACCAAAGTTGTTCTTTTTGAGCAAGTCTTTTGTATACTTGGTTTGAGAAATGTATACTCCATCTTAAGTTTGCTTGATTCGGAGTCCAATGAAATAGTGGAGTTCTCCCACATACTCATTTCAAATTCACCTTGCATCAAGCTAGCAAACTTGCTCACAAAGAAGATTGTTAGTAGTATCAAAAAATAATATCATCAACATATACTTGAACAAGCAAATGATATTTACCTTGTTCTTTGATAAACAAGATGGTATCCACTTTACCTCTTGAAAATCCACTATTTAGAAGAAATGTACTCCAACCTATCACACCAAGCTCTAGGAGCTTGTTTAAGGCCATAGAATGCCTTTTTTAAGCCTATAAACATGATGTAAAGAATCATGACGTTCAAATCCGGGAGATTGAGACACATATACCTTTCTGAATATTCCATTCAAGAAAGTGGATTTAATATCCATTTGGTAAAGCTTGAAATCCTTCTGTAACAAGCATATGCTAACAACATTCTTATAGCTTCAAGCCGCACTACGGGTGCAAATGTTTCATCAAAAATCAATCCCCTCTTCTTAACGATATCCCTGACGCAAACTAGTCTAGCCTTATTTCTCTTGTGATATTGCCTTGATCATCCATTTTATTACGAAATGCCCATTTTGTGCCATAATCGGATGAACAAGAGGTTTGGAAACCAATTCTCAAACATCACTTCTTTCAATTTAATTTAGCTCTTCTTGCATAGCTAAAACACTAAGTGCTCCTTAATATTCTTAGGTTCTAGAAGTGACACAAATGCATTTTCTATATATTGTCTCATAGTAGTGATACCACGATTTATATCACCCCTAATTAGCTCATGAGGATGTGAGCTTTGGTACTTAAATGACGTAGGAAAATTGGATACATCTCCTTCAACTTCCTCATAATCCTTTCCGGAAGAGATAGTTGATCATTTTCAATATGTTCTCATTGTCCGGAAATGAGATGCATTGACCATATTTTGTGTATCATCAAAAGGAGCTTGTGAAATATCTCTATTTGTTTCACTTTGGTCTTTGCACACTAGGTGGATGAGTTCCTTCAATAGATCAATTTTTAAGTCAATGAGATTTTTCCTTTAGTGATTCATCAACAATTTCTTCTTGATGAACAACCCTTGGAACAATATTAAGATCTTCTTCTTGAGAAGTTTTATCTTCAACATCTTCATGTTCCTTATTAAGTTTAATTTCATCACTAAGTGATTCACTAAACTTAACATGAATAGATTCATCCACCTTGTGCTTCTTTTGTTAAATACACGAAATGCTTTACTATTTGAGGCATAGCCTAAAAATATGCCCTCATCCGCTTTGAAGTCAAGCTTGTCCAAAGTGTCTTTAGTGTTAAGTATGAAACACTTACAACCAAAAACTTTGAAATACCCAATATTAGGGACTTGCCATTTCAAAGTTCATTAGGAGTCATATTTAGGTATGGTCTCAAATAGACCTGATTAATTACATGACAAGCGGCATTAACCGCTTCGGCCCAAAAATACTTGGGCAAGCCGAACTCATTAAGCATTGTCCCTACTCATTTCTTGTAGGGTTCTATTCTTTCATTCGGCCACACCAGTTTGTTGTGGATTTCATGGAGTCGAAAAGTTATGTACATATCCTTTGGATACACAAAATCTTTGAAAATCTCCATCAAACTCACCACCATGATCACTTCTAATTGTCTAATGGTGTCACTCATGTAATTTTCCAATTGCCTACATAAATCAATAAACTCATGCCATGCATCACTTTTCTTAGCAAGGGACATTACCCATGTAAGTGTAATCATCTACTACCACAAATGTGTAATGTTTGCCACCCAAGCTTTTTGTACCAATATCCCCATACAACTCTATATGCAAACATTTGTAGGGTTTGGAGGTGGAAATATTTGTTTTGGGCCTAAAGCTTGTTTTCACAAGCTTTGCTTTTTGACAAGTGCTACAAAGTTCTTGGGTTTTCAAAATTCATTTTGGGAAGCCCTCGAACTTTTTCATTTTCACAAAGAGAAAATCTCACTTATTAGCCTAAGGTTTGGCCCATTACTCAGTTAGCAGCCTAACGTTCATGAAACTCACTTAATAACAACTCCTTTTGCCGAAATGTCTCACTTGTAGCCAGTTGACCGTTGACCAAACCGTTGACTAATCGTTGACCAGCCGTTGACTTTCTCAGACCAACCAGAATCTGACACGTGGCAACCCTTTTTAATTAAAAAAATAAAATTGTATTTTTGAATAAATTGATTTAAAATGAATTTAAAAATTCTAAAAAATTGTAAAAATTAATTAAAAAACATTTAAATATCAAAAAATTAGGAAAAAAATATAAAAATAATAAAAAATTACCCACAACACTCAGCACTCCACCCACCTACCCCCCCCCCCACGCCACACCACCCACCCACCCACCCACCCCCCCCTCCGCACCCCCGACCAAAAATTTTTTTAATTTTTTTTTCAAACTCACTCATAACGCTCCGACCAACCCCCGCGTCCCCTCCCCACCCCCCTCCTCTCGCGAAATTTTTTTAAAAAAATTTTTCTAAAATTTTAAATTTTTTTGAGGTGTGCGCGGGGGTGGGAGAGGGGACGCAGGGATGGTTAGGATGTTATGGATGAGTTAGAAAAAAATTTTTAAAAAAAAATTTCGCGAGAGGAGGGGGTGGGGGAGGGGACGCGGGGTTGGTCGGAGCGTTATGAGTGAGTTTGAAAAAAAAATTTAAAAAATTTTTGGTCGGGGGTGCGGGGGTGGGGGTGGGTGGGTGGGTGGTGTGGCGTGGGCGGGGGGTAGGTGGGTGGAGTGCTGGAGTGTTTGTGGGTAATTTTTATTATTTTATATTTTTTTCCTAATTTTTTGATATTTAAAATGTTTTTTAATTAATTTTTACAATTTTTTAGAATTTTTAAATTTATTTTAAATCAATTTATTCAAAAATACAATTTTATTTTTTTAATTAAAAAGGGTTGCCACGTGTCAGATTCTGGTTGGTCTGAGAAAGTCAACGGCTGGTCAACGGTTAGTCAACGGTTGGTCAACGGTCAACTGGCTACAAGTGAGACTTTCGGCAAAAGAGTTGTTATTAAGTGAGTTTCATGAACGTTAGGCTGCTAACTGAGTAATGGGCCAAATCTTAGGCTAATAAGGAGATTTTCTCTTTTCACAAATATATTTAAAAGTTTTTAAAACAAACATGTCCGAGGCGTCTATGCCAAAGTTGTGCCAAATCATTTTTAGCTACTAAACATGAAACATTTTGTGAAACAAATCATTTATGCTAAGTTTGTCAACGTTTTTGTCCCTCAAGGCCTCAAACATAACAACCTCATCCTTTTTTAACAATGCATTTTGTTTTCACAAATGTAACTTCATAATTTGTATCACACAATTGGCTCACACTTATCAAATTATACTTAAGCCCATCCACATAAAGTACATCACTAAGAGAGAAGGAATCGTTACCCACTTTACCATGTCCTTTGATTTGGCCTTTACTACCTCCGAAGTGGACAACTCCTCCATCTTGCATAGTGATCTTATGAAACAATCTTTTGTTTCCCGTCATATGGTTGGAACACCCAATGTCCACGACCCATTGGACGCCTTTGTCCTTGATTTCTCCATTTGACGCTATGACCTACAAAATCGACATATGAATATTGGTACCCCTTTTTGTTTTGGGTCCTTGAGGATTAGTAACATGCACTTGACCCTTTGGCAACCCATACAAGATGTGTATTTCTCTTGGCTCTACAAACTCTTTCTACATGCCCTCTTGTTACAATAGAAGCATGTAGGAATACGTTTGTGAGAGTAAGGATGATCATGATGTTATGTATAGGCAATAATCCGTGATTCATTTTTATGCATGTTTTTCCTTGGTATCAAGGAAGAGGTTTTGGCAACGGACTTGACCAAAGGTTTTGATACCTTGGTTTCTTTTGCCTTGCTATGAGGCATATGTCTTTGTTTTTTCAAAGACAATTTTGATTCTTTGAATGAGGGAGTGACAACACCACTTGGTTTTGTAAACTTTATCAAGGGCATAGTAGAAGGTTTCATGCTCACGCTAGATGCATCATAGCCTAAACCGGTTTTATCAATGCTAGCTCTTTGGCTAATCAACATCTTGTTTAAAGCATGCTTCCCTTCAAACATCTTTTCTATGGTGCTCAAATGAATTTCACTTTCATATTTTAAACAACAATTCTCATTAGCAACACTCTCATACATAGTCATAAGTAAACCATGCTCAAGTTGCAATTGCAATGTTGTTTTCAAGTGTGACATTATATTCATTAATGCATTCTCTAAAGTCTCGTTTGACACGCTTATATTTTAAACTTAACAAGTCATTTTTCTCAATCATGTCATCAAGTTCATCTTGCAATTTATAATGAGAAGATCTAGAGCATACCTCCATATCATCTTCAATGGCCATGAAACAAGAATATTCCCTATCAAGATCATCATCACTCATAGCAATAAGGGCAAGATCCTTGTCATCATCATGATCACCTTCGGAGTCGGATAAGAGACTATCCCAATGAGCTACTTCCGCTTGAAGAGCCTTCTTCTTTTGATAGATAGCTTTCTTATCTTTAGGATGAGGATCCTTCACTCTACAATCCTTCATGTAATGACCATATTTTCCACACTTGAAACATTTGTTATCTTGGTCCTTCATTTTATCTTTATCCTTGGATAAAGTTCCTTTGATAAATCTTTTTGCCTCATCTCCATTCTTTCTAGCAAACCGTTTGAACCTTCTCACAAGAAGTCCAAACTCATCATCCGAATCATCCGTATCACATACCAACGCTTTAGGTGATTGTTTGATAGGATCATTTTTCTCTTGTTCCTCAAGTTGAATCTCATGAGTCATAAGATTCCCATACAATTCATCCAATGTAAGAGTTTCAAGATCCTTTGACTCTTCTATAGCCGTCACCTTTGGATTCCACTCTCTTCCCAAGCTATTTAGAAGTCGGTGGTTAAGATCCTCTTGCTCAATCTTCTTTCCCACCGCATTAAGCAAATTTACAAGCTTAGTGAACCGTTGAATAGTATCCTCTATCTTTTCACCCTTGGGAACGGAAAAATTATAGAATTGTTTTCATTAACATTCTCCTCCTTGCTTTTCTAACTTGAGAGGTACCTTCATGAATCAATTCTAACTTCACCCATGCTTCATGAGCCGATTGAACACCTTGAATTTTAGCTCTCTCATTTGGAGTTAGAGAACTATTCAAGATGTCAAGAGCCTTTCCATTATAGCGAATAGCAACTCTTCTTCTTGAGTTGGATTGTCATAATCAATAGGTGCCTTTGAGCCCTTTGTAACTTCTTTCCAAATCTGATAACCACACCCCTAAGATGAGTCTCCATGTTGGATTTCCATAGAGAATAATTATTTGGATCAAACATGGGTACTTTGGTATGGATATTTGAAACGGAAGGTATCAAATTTTCTTGTCTTCTTCTTCTTGTTTTAGAAGACTCACTACCCGAAGATTCCCCACGCATAAGGTGTTTCCCTCCATACTAGATAGGATCAAGCCTTGCTATTTGACTACAAACAATCAAGGTTAGGCTCTGATACCAATTGTTAGGTCCGTGAAACACACTAGAAGGGGGGTTGAATAGTGTGTTTATACAAGTATGGTTATTTTTCGATTCTTTTTGCAATGGGAGTGTCTAAACCAATACTTGATGTGTTCTTTGAAAGAAATAATTTGCGAAAATGAAAGAACACCAAATTTATAGAGGTTCAAGTCAAAGACTCTACTCCTCTACCTTCTTGCTTTGAACAAGAAGGATTTTTTAACAAGGGGATTGTTATTTCTCTTTGGGGGAAACAACAATCAAATAAATATACAAGAACAAGCTAAGTTTAGCAAACCTAGCTCAAGAACACGAAAAACTCAACCTCTTTGAAGCCTAGCCTCCTTAAGATCTTCTTTGCACCAAAGAAACCTTCTATGGAGTATGATGTAGCTCCTACACCATCAACTAGCTCTTGGAAGCTTGAGTTTTAACAATGAACACTCAACCTCCTTGAAGCCTAGCCTCCTTAAGATCTTCTCTTCACCAAAGAAACCTTCTATGGAGAATGATGTTGCTCCAACACCATCAACTAGCTCTTGGAAGCTTGAGTTTCGCCCAACAAGAAGCTCCCTTGCTTCTTGACCAACAATCTAGATCTTGCTCCTCACAATCCTCACTTAGAAGAAGACCTCTTCTCCTTTACAATCACACACTCTCAACATTAAAGTAATTTTACAATAATTTTAAGAGCAAAATACAAATGAAGACTTGAGAGCTTGAGGTAGAAAGTTAGTCTTCAAAAATGGAGTCTTCAAAGCCTTAAAGGAAGAGCTTCTAACCGTTGGAGGAGAAGGAGAGAGAGAGAGAGAGAGAAGATTGGGAGAAGATATCCAATGGTATGTTGACACCTCATCACTTTTAAAATTGCTTCTTGGAAGAAGTCAAAACTTCTTGGGGAAGTCTTGCATTTTAAACCAATAATAGAAGGATATCCCCACCTACCTTGGATTTGTATTTTGAAAAGTAGCCACAAAAGTCATGGTTGCATGGGGAAAATAAAAAGTGCTTTTTGTCAAACAAAAAGTACAGGAGAGAGAAAATTACTCCAGTTCGTACCTTCTATTCGCGCATCAGACTTGTGAATGTAGCGCTCAATAGAGCGTTTGAAACTTTAATAACCTCATTTGTCTTTCCTGATAGAGCGCTATTTGCCTAGTTTGAAACTTTCTGTCCTGAAGGCTTAATATCATAATTTAAAGCTGAAGCGCTCGATAAAGCGTTTGAAACTCTATAAACAAGTTCGTTTTATTTCTATGATCTGTTAGAGCGCTATTAGGCTCAGTTTGAAACTTTCTGTCCTCAGAAGTAGCGCTCCATAGAGCGTTTGATTTCTCAAGCTCCTTAAACAAGTTAGTTTTATTTCTCTAACATGTTAGAGCGCTATTAGGCTCAGTTTGAAACTTTCTGTCCTCAGAAGTAGCGCTCCATAGAGCGTTTGATTTCTCAGAAGACATTTTTTCTATTATTTAAAGATATTTCAAACACACTCGTTTTTGAACCTTCTCTCTTCTTGTGTGCAAATCATCAAAACCAATTCTTGCATTAACAAAAATAGCATTGGATCAAAGTTGGGAAAATGAGTAACAAATGTTCGTTTAGAGACACTTCAAACCGAGTTGTAAGATAAAGAAGAACTGAAACCATAAACAAGTTGAACACTTTAAGACAAGCAATCAACTGAAGTACAAGGAAACATAAAAAGGTAGCACAAACATTCTGTTACACAATGTCTTCTATGCCCTACAGACTATACTGAATCTGGTCGACAAGGGTGGTATCAATTTGGAACGCCTTAGCAAGAATGTCAATGTTGATTTTGGGATTGGACGCAAACACAGCATTTCTGACGCCAATTGTACCAGGGCTTTGGCTGCTCAGTCCAACAAGGGCAACAGCACGTTCATTTTTAATGTTCCACTGATAGTGAGCGAGTCCCACTGGGAACACAAACACATCACCCTGGTAAAGGACCTTTTTCATGAGGCGATTTTCGGGGTTGGATGTGACAAAACCAACTTCAATGCACCCTTCTAGAACGAGGAAAATTTCAGTAGCCCTAGGGTGAGTGTGTGGAGGGTTGACTCCATAAGGGGCGTAGTCGAGGCGAGCCATTGAGATGCCAAGGGTGTTAAGTCCTGGCATCTGAGCCGCAGACACCAACGTGGCCTTGAATCCTTCAGGGTTGGATGTGTTTGCAGGTATGTGCATTCCACTGAAATAGAAATCTTCCGCTCCAACATACTTGGAATCCTTGCAGATATGCCCGTTCACTTTTGCTGTTTATAATACAAAAATCACTATTAGCAAAAAAAAACATATATAGGAAAACAAAAATACACATAGAAATGTATCTAATCTTATATAGGAGCACGATTAGATATGCTTTACATAAAGCTAGTAATGAGAAGAAAAGCACCAAAATCTACAAGAATGTTAGTATGTCAAAAACATATATATAAGCCTACTTGCATGCTACAAATAATCTGAAAAGCCTGTGTAACTAAGGGAATCATCTAACACTAACAGAAAGTCATACCTGAGCTGCTCAAGTCTGCTACACAGAAATCCTGCAACGGTTTAGGATCAGACGCAAACGCGAGGTAGCAGGAGATGAGAACCATCAAACTGATCAAGATAACTTGTTTTGCCATATTTAATACCAAAAGATGCAAATGAAAGAGATGTCTAAGGAAGGATGATTCTTTTAGCCTAAGCTGCACCTCCTTTATATAGAAGCTTTGAGGTGCAAATTTTAAGGGACCAGTGAAATATTGAGCAGTGCCGTCTGAGCAATTTTGAAATGCTTAGCCGGCTTCAGCACTGATGAGCATATACAAGTGGACGACGCGACATGGATGCTGAATCTTTTTTTGTAATTCTTTATTCATCTTGCCATCTGATTTCTCCAAATGTGCGTTAATTTCTTGTTTGATAATGTCACTCTGACCTGACATCAGCAAGATGGAATGCGCAAGAGTAAAATAGGATTAAAGTAGGAATCATTAGCAAATGGAATTTCTGGCCGCGACAAGGGGCAAAGCCTAATTTCTGAAGAAAATCTAAATAAATTAACGTTAATTTTGGCCTGCCAACAATTCGTTTACCAGCATTTGAAACTTTTACGGTGATTTGGTTTTGCTTCCTTTAGCTTCTTGCATCAGTTAATGTTGTACAGCTCAGTTCGACGGCTGATAGCACAGAACTGTTGTTATGTAGTACTGTTGTGCTGAGATCGGCAGGTCGGTTGACTGTCTAGAACGCAAATTTAATTGCGCTGTTTGGATCGTTTTGACCTGACAGATCGACCCAACCTGCCCTGAGCTTGGCAGGTTGGTTGTTGCCTTATGTCACACGAACACTGTACAGAATCATTTTGTCTACATTGAATTCCAACAAGCTTAAGACGTATTGCTCCGATATACTGTGCCCAACCAGAGGAAGCAACCGTCTCCCAGAATAGAATGGAGTCAGTTCAAACGAGCGGTACTACAACGTATGAACTCAACGAACCTGTAAGATGTTTTTGGCTTTTTGGATGCAGAGATGAAGATTTATGCAGGGAGAAGATGATTTGCAGAGACGGAGATTGTATGCAGAGAGAAGAGGAGAAAACTGGTTAATTTCTGGATTGATTTCTGATGATCACAGAGGTGAGCTCGGCCTGTATTTATAGGAGAAACTGAGATCAGGTTGTTAACGTTAGTTCATCCACAGCCGTAGTATCAGATACCTACCCGACCTGAGCCCTTTGATCAGATAACCGCATCAGATCTGTCCACAGCCATTGGATCAGATACCTGCTTAGCCTAAGGCCTTAGATCAGATAAATGCTCAAGTCATCCAAGCACGGTTAAGCCTAACAGCTTTTCAAATCTCAACCTAGGCGATCACAACCACGTGGGAGAAATTTAAATTTAAATAAACTTGTTTCGAGCTGATAGAATCCGGACCGTATCCTGCAGCCTTAACCCGAGCCCAGCATGGGCCGAGCTGAGCTGATTTCTACTTATTTTACTCCTGCTTTGAGTATTAATTTCTCATTCATCTGGTATCATAATTGATTGATTCAAAAGCCTAAAATATCTACTTGTCACGTAGATAATTAATGATTCATTAGTTTCCACATGTCATTAATGAAAATAGTTATAATTAAGCTCAAAGAACGTTGCTAACCATGGTTTGCAACTTGACCAAATTCAATTTCTTTCAGTTTTCTCCAAGGGTTGCTTTCCATGCATAAACATTAGGGTTGATAATCAAGATCCCTTTTCTGTGAACAAATTGTAAAAGGAAAAAAAAAGAAGAATTACTAATGTCCACTTGCTACATTGAAACAACAATGACTCAATCAGCACGTGAGTAGCATCCCCTGTTTATTCAGGCCTCCAATGAATTGAACTATGTACATCTAAGCATAACCAATGTTCCAAGGAAATAAAAGCCAAACAATCAGAAGCAGCACGAAGATAAACAAGAACGACCAGAATCAAGATCCCAACAAAACAAGCCTATGGATTTCATTTACTCCCCCTGACTCTCATACTCTACAATATCCATTACTTGGCAGCAAAAACCATCAAGGTTATATCTCCACTCTCGGCCTCCCACAACAGATCTGCACTTGACAGAATCATCATGGCATTCGAAAGAAAGTCCATCGTATGGAAGACAACAATTACAGCAACTTGGCTCCTTATCCACTTTCTTGACCAATGTTAAAGGATGAGGATGCCCTTTAAGCTGAATCTTATTTCCAAACTTAATCAGCTGATAATCATAATCCAGATTACAAATGCACCTTGGATGGAAACCTGTGTCACAACCATCACCACAGTAGTAGAACCAGCTGTCCTGAATCCTTAAATTCTCCTTGCAAACATTGCAACGGTGATCAATTTCACTATTAGTTCCTTCAGGAGGGCTATACTTGAGCTTGACAGCATGATCATCACATCCGCGCATAATGATTCGCGGGTTCAACACACAATGGATGTCCAAATTGAATCCACAAGGCTCGCATCCAAACGCGAACCCTTCAACAGGTTTATGACATGCAGAGCATTGGACTGAATTTAGTTCATGATTGAGGATAATATTCATGGGATGCTGATGGGATTCGTGTACTAGATTGACGGAAAGGAAACTGCAGAACACATCAAGATTGAAATCACAGGCAGAGCAAGTGTATGCAAAGCCATTACAAGTAGTTGCACAAACATTACAATCGAAAAAGTCTGCTAACGTTGAGGTTGAGCCAGGGAAGAGCATAAGTGGGTGATCGAGATGAAACGGATGGTGTATCTCCTCTGGTAACTCAGAACAGAGTTTGTGGACGAAGAAATTGCATTTGTCACAGGTATAAGCATCATCCAGTATAGGCCTAATGCATGCCTCGCATTTTCCCGCATTCTTGAAGTCCTTCAGAGAAGTTAGGATTAAAGGATGTACATGGCTGAAATGATTGATTTCATTCCTGAATGGATTTTGAAGGTTCATCCCATTCATCAGATGAGACATCAAATCAGTAGAATCGTCTGGCACAGGAAAACGAATAGGGACGCCCTTCATATGTTCTTCGAGCTGCAACCTTGACATATCAGACCTGTAATCTCAAAATTAAAATCCCATCTCGACAAAAATAATGATTCTAATTAATGGTTAAAACAACAAGAAAAGCTATCCCAAAACTTTAACTTACTTTAGCTGATGAACATGGTCTTGGTTGTCTTGAATAAAAGGAGCGGGTTCTTTTTGATTGTTGCCTTCTTTAACCATATTGACAAGACCTGATCCTTCAGGTTCCATTTTACCTTTTGTTTCTACTCAGCGGCCGGCAATGTTATATGAAATAGAATAATGGGTCATCTTGACAAAGATGGAAATGGCATAGATGAGGATAATGAGGTAGATGTGTAGTCGTACAAAGCTAGACATGATAAGAAATAAGGTATACAGAGAAAGGTTAGAGGTGGCTAATATACCGATAAGATAAGAGAGGGAGATTGAGATAGCTTGGGCATGTCAAGAGGAGATAGACAACGGCGTCTATCAGAACGGTTGAAAGCCCCACTGTAGAGGGAAAAAAGGAGTAAAGACAGGTCCAAACTGACTTGGAATGAGCAGATTAGTCATGACTTACTAGAGTTGCAACTCTCGGAGGATATGGTCCAGGATATGAGTTTATGAAGGCAGATGATTAAGGTTAAGAAGGTGTAGGTAGAATGCAGGGACACCTTAGAATATACTTAGAGCATTAGATATTCCCTACACTTTAGGTTGACTTGCATTTATGGTCTTTGTTTTTCAATTAATTGTGCATACTATTTTAATATCGGAAGATTTCTATTTATGTATAATAAAATCCCTTCACTAGTGCATATTCCTATTATTGTGTTATCTATGCAGGTATGTATAGAACCGGGGTCTCACTGGAATCAAAGTCTCTATCCTTTGGGATTGAGTTATTGTTTGTGTGCTTCTCACCCTCTACAGACCGTACCAATAGCTTATGATGTTATTGGAATATACTGGATATGATTGTTGTTGTTGTTTCTACCCACCTAACTTCGAGCTGACGCTACTTTTTCTGTAATATTTTTTGCTGCGTATAAACAATTGAGACGCAACAAACAAGTTTACTTGGTCGCTGATCTAGAAGATTGGTTGGCTTGACTTGCAAGTCAATGGACCCTTTCACAAGGAGATGACACAAAAGGCTATGTAAAAATCAGAAACAATCAACTACAGCAGTATAGACCTTATCAAAGAAGATAATATTCAAGTGATGTGCAGATGAATTTAAGTAATTTTGTATTCGAATATATCAGTCTGAAGGCAAATGTTTTCACCATAATCCCCTTAAAAATGAATGATCAGTTGGCTTTGCCCAAATGTTTCCACCATAGACCTGCAATGTCATACAGCACCAGGCTTTACATTCCGATCCTGGTATTGGTGCAAGCCTCATACGACTTCGTTTTCATGATTGTCTTGTCAACGTAAAAACTTCATTTTCATGATTGCTTTTTCAACGTAAAACTCTCATACTCTCGTTTATTTTATATATTACATTTTCATCTCTTTCACCGTTTCTGAGGGTCAAATGGTTGGGCTAAATACTACAAATTCTTTGTTTGCTGTAGTTTATATTTTTTTGATAAGTGAATGGTATGTTTGCAGGGATGTGATGCTTTATTATTACTAGATAATAATTGAATTTCCGTAGTTAGTTGTTGCAAATTTAGACTAACAACAACAACATTACTCCATTGACTTAGAGGCTCCTGTCTACGGCATGGTATAGGGGGTCGGATGTACGCAACCATACTCATGTGTTAAAAACACAAAGAAGTTGTTTTCTGATGATCCATAACACACAGAGGTTGCAAATTTAGACTAAGAATATAATAAATATGATAAACCATTAATGAAATCAACATAACAAAATAAAAGTCCATATAAAATGAAAGAGAGTGATAAATAAGTAATTCTCAATTTTTCTTAAATTTTTTTTGTTCATGCACAAGATTCGAACTAAGAGAGGAAATAATAGGTTAGATAAGAGTATTTGACTAAAAACATAGAACATTCGAACTCTAACGGGGAAGACAATTGAGATAATAGACACAATGATAAAGAAAAAAATTAAATAATTTATGTTTGCAAGAGACATAATAGATAGGTGAGAAAGCTAGAATGTAGGACAATTCATGATTTAAACTTTGATACATAGGAAAGAACAAGACAAAAAATGGAGTTGATGTTATTATAGATGTGTCATTAAGAGACCAAGTAGCATGTGTTATTAGGAAAGAAGATAGAATTATAGCCTTTAAATATGATGCTTGAAAGATAAACATCAATATAATTAGCGTATATGCTACTCAAGTGGGTTTAGAGAAGGCTATAAAGATTCAATTTTGGGAATTTTTTGAAGACGTAGTGTGTAAAACTCTAATAAGTAAAAAAAAATCTTTATACGAGGGAATTTAGATATACATGTAGGTAAAGAGAATAAAGATTTTCATCTTTGCCCTTGTTGCTGTTTGTACTTTGACTAGCTGAATGAAAGAACAGAACAGTTTCACCGGCGCATCGGCCTTGAGAAGAGCTGTAGTGGTTGCATAATTCTTCAGGGCAACAGTCTTGAAATGTGAGGCTGTATCTATATCACACCACAGTAACTTGTGCCTTAGGTTAGCCGTAGGGTATTAATTGTTTGTTGGATTCACAGTGTTAATGAGGTCATTATCTACAGCGGATAGATATATCATATCATATTTATGGTAACGGGTAGACATTTTTATCTACAAAAACAAATTTTATTTTACTGTGTGATGTCCAACATTGAACTAGCTAACAACAATAACAAACATACTCGATATATCTAAGATACCGCTAGGCCTCATTTTTCTTGCGCTGATCAAATGACTAATGAACTTCAAGATATGTATAATCTTTGTCTTGTTTATTTGTTTATATTTTTCTTGGTGGGGGAAGCATACTGGACTTCTGAAACTCGTCTTCACCAATTACAATATAATGGGCTCGGGTATAAGCTGGTCGATAATTCTAAAAAGCCCACACTTATCATGGTTCTCAACTGGGGTATTTTTCCTTCAGGTTGCTGAAGGGTAGTTATCATTCACTGAACGGTTTTATGCTTTATATGATTTATTATGTTTGTTTTATACTTATTTAAGTGTTGTTATACAGATAAATACAAATGTATAAAGTAATAAGTAAAACACGCAGAAACCTATAGCAAAATATAGATAAACATGAATTGCATGCATTGAACGCTTGAAAAAAGAAAGTGTACATCATAATGAACAAAGCATTAAAAAATCAATTAAAACATAAAAAAACAAAAACAATGCGTTCGAACTGCAATGAATAGAAAGTCCCCTTCGGGACAACAATACATAGTATATCTCAACTACATCAAAAGCTATCACTAGAGTCTAGAGAGATTAAGAGGCAGACAAACAATAGCTCCATCTAAGAGTTAGAGAGTTTGCTTCCAATGAGACCCGCGGCTCTATATGTACATGCGTAGATAATATAATAATATGAATATGTACTAGTGAATAGATTTTATTAAATATAAATCAAAAACTTCCGATATTAAAATAGTCAACATTGGATATGTACATATACTTAAAAACCTTTCTCTGGTGGTTTAAGTCTACAAAACAAGAAAAATAACTTAGATGTATTATATATCAAAAGTCTCATATATGAATGCGATAATCTTTTCACACACAAATGAAATAAAAAAGCAAGCCATAAAAGATACTCATTTAAAAAGATTATACGTCTAGAATAAATGTGATATGGACAAGTTTCAAGAGCACGTTAAAAATAATGACATGCAGCTTAAACCGAGGAAACTATATTCTAGCAGATTTTAGAAAAAGCATCACACCTAGATTAGTATGCATATAATATAGGAGCTACTGAAAAGATTTTCAAAATCTTTGAATGTATGTATAGGTATGGCTAAGCAGAGAGACAACCCCAGTGACGATAATCATATGCAGCGATAGAAATATAGCAATGAATTATATTAGTCAGAGGATATAATTTATTATGAACATACATCATTGACCCACTGCATTTCTATAGAAATTGTCTACGTCTTTAACAGCATGAAACAGCATCCGAAGACGAGTAATCACAAAAGCTGTTGGCATGTGATGATGGCTATGATGATGATGGTAATGATAATGATTATAAAATAAAGAAGGGCATGACTAGTGAACCCATCATAATTTGGAGTGAGCTTTCCCTCCAGTGATGGGGATGAGATCTCCTCACCGCGCGGTGACTCATCGCAAGGTCCAGGACGCGACACGTGGCAGCAGTAGGGGTGGTGAGGCTGGATGAGAGTTATCCTCACCCAGCCTCACCACCCTCCCTTTTTGCCACGTGTTGCGCGGTCACGCACGCGGTGAGGGAGGTGCGGTGAGGGGATCCTATCCCCCAGTGATGGGGTTTTCATTCCAAACTGTTTATATTCTGATTTTCTCATGATTTTTATTGTTTCAATCCTAAAGAACTTTGTAGATGATGTAACTCAAGTTTATTTAACGGTCTCTTAGCTGGGAGGTCCTTATTTAGGGTTCAAATCTCCTCACCCCCACTCCCTCACCGCATGTGTCACCGCGTGACACGTGGCAACAGGGGAGAGTGGTGAGGCTAGATGAGGGTTACCCTCATCCAGCCTCACCGCCCCCACCTAGTGCCACGTGTCGCGATGTGGACCGCGCGGTGAGGAGATCCCAACCTCCTTATTTAGTGCTGACAAGGTGTCAAGCTCAAGTATGCTCCGGTATAAAAAGCTGACGACATGACTCTAACATCCACACTGTGACTATCAAGAGTTGAACCAACGACTTCTTGTAGTGTAATTTACCACTTGAGTACCAAATGAAGTATGCTCTAGAATTGAAGCGGTCATTTTTGGTTCTAATGTGAAGCTCATAAGCTGTTGTAATCATCAAGTAATTACATTAATGCCCTTGTTTAAGTTAATAGCATAATTTACACTATATTAAAAAATTAAATACGAAATATTTTTGGAATAGAGAGAATATATATCTTACTATTTGATCCAAGATCAAACTAGACAACCACCAAATTGTGGTCATTAGACAATAAATGTAAACAAATCATGGAGTATCAAATACGAGTCAGTGGAATAGTTGAGATGGAGTGATAGATCAAAAACTGATAAAAACAACAAGTACGTCACAGAAAAAAATGATAATAAAGGGACTAGTTGATATATAACTAACTCAAAACATAAAAGTCAAATATATTTAATAGTCGAAAAGTTGCCCTATTCGGAAATCTTCGGATCTTGAAGGCTCCTGCTTAGTACAACCAAAAAGAAAGAATGCATAGTAAGACCGAAAAGTGGCTTCTAGTCGTTTATTTCTCCTAATTTATTTGTCTTTAAGATTTGAGAGAGAAAGACATCTTGGGACAAAGCCAAAGGGAGTTGCATAACTGCATATGCAAAGGCTGAAATGCAGTTAACCATGGATTCACTAGGCAAATAGTTGAATAAGCTTGTTACCCACGCACTAATCCCTAAGTTAGAACTAATTAGATTGTTAACATTTGTAACACAACAGAGTCATAATAACTGAAAAAACCGTAGCGTTACTATGTTCCATAATATCAATTTCTCATTAGTTTGATTAAATATATATATACACACACATATTACTCAACTAATTGCATTGTGCTTTATTTTTAAAAAAATGATATGGACTTAAAAAAACTCAACCTACGAGGCTCTAGGAAACCCTAATTCTATCTTGCAAAAGGAATTAGGTATTTTGTAGATAGCTAACTACAATTAGAGCGGGCGAGAGAAAAGGATGAGATCTCCTCACCTCATTTTTCCTCACCTCACTTATGACCGCGCAACACGTGGCAACAGGGTGGGATGGTGAGGCTAGATGCGGGTGACCCTCATCTAGCATCACCACCCCTCCTTGCTGCTACGTATCGTGCGGTAACGCTTACGGTAAATAAAAGTGGGTGAGAGGATCCTATCCGCTTAAGAAAATACAAGTAGATCGTTTTTCATTAGAGGCTATCACCTTCCTTCTTATAGAGCTACGTAGCCTACTCATATAGATGATCCACAGTGGTTTTCTACTTTCCTTCGGGTTTCACGCAGTTCTTTAATGCGACAAATATTGTAGGATAAAGTGGTCTGAAAGGTGTAAGAATTATACATACATACATACATATAAGGGTTTTCCTTGATTCGATTAACCACAAATATTCATCGAATACAGTCTAAAATCATTTTTACCGTTGTGATCAGACCATGGTAAAGAAGGACGCGCGGTTCTTCAAGCTTTTATTAATGGAGTAACGGCGAAGGAATACCCTAATTAATATAAGAAGGGGACATAACCGTAAATATCGCTTAATAAATATTAAATCAAATAAAATAGTTAAATTATTTAATAGGTGTTGCGTTTTTGTTCTTTCTTTATTTTGGAGTGCTGTTTTAAGCAAGAAAAGAATTATGGATAAAAAATAGACTTAAACACTTCTCATGGAATTCAAAAGTATGTGTCTTCATAGTGAACTTGAGGTCACGTGTTATAATTACGAAAACAGTTTATTGCATAAAGTATATAGTAAGACTGTGTATATCAGATTGTGAAGTAATCCATCCTTTTATGGACCCTGCGTAAACGTAAAAGCCTAATGCACTGGGAGTGCCTTTTGGTGTCTTCAGAGAGACAAGGTTGTGAGAGAAAAATGTCTTAATGGTCTAAAATAATTATGAATATTGCGGATTCGTTTTAGAAAAAAATTAACCAAAAAGAATTGGTATGTGTATTAATAAATTGGCATATCTCATATGGATTAGGATCTCCTGACCTCCGTGTCGGACGGTCACAAGGGGTTGAGAGAGCCGGCGATCAAGGGATCGGGACCCATCTCATATCATCCAATGCCCTAATGCGAATTAGCCTTGATTGATAATCATTTGTCTGGCCTCATAATTAGGAATCCATGCTTGTTAATTACGTAATTCAAAATCAAGTCACAAACGTCAACAAACAAAAGAGCAGGAGTTCTTGATTTATCCAAAATCACACCAATAATTACTCAATCGGCAGAAAATCAAGGGTCATCAAAACCTCAACATTATCCATTTACATGTTTCAATACTAGAATAATTATTGATTTGCTGTTTCCCTTCGTCTTTTGTTATTTGTTGTTTCGTTTCGTCTGTTAAAATATAGTGAGTATGATTGTTGTTGTTCTTAGTCTTTTATTATTTGCTGTTTCGCTTCGTCTTTTGATATTGTTGGGATATAATGAATATGATTGTTGTTGTTATGTTTCATCCTTTTGTGTGCTTAATTATCATTACACATAATGCAACTGCAAAATGCTTCTGTTCAGAAAATACTGTAGTAAACTAGTCTATATCGCATCCTATATTGCTTGAAAAAAATATTGGGTGCATGTATCACAACCACTGTCCAATGAGTAATATTTCCTTATTTCTCATTTAGTCAACATTTAATTTAGTTTAAAGTTTCCTTTATTAGCATTCCACTACAATGTAGAGATGTATAATACATGATCATTGACTAACTAAACCAGTATTATACAGGTAAAAGAATATCACTATAAAAATAAAAAAAATCCTTGCATTTGCAATTATTTGAACATAAGATCTATTGTCTTGGTGGCTAAACTCTAGTCAATTGATATTAAGTCTCATTCACGATAAAGTTGACTTTTCAGAAAACCTTTTTCATGACAATAACATTTTTATTTTCTTTTTTGGATACATTTTTCATGGCAATGATAATAATAATAAAAAAGGACACCATATGATTAAGGGGTAGAATTTGTGTGCAGAGGCTGGTTCAGCAGTCCCCATCTACCAAAGCTACTATTCAGAAAATGACTACTCAGCCACCTAGCCTTCAACACTCTACACCCCTCCACTCTCTTCACCTTTGATCCTCCATATCTATTTAATATCGTATCTATTTTCATCTTTTTTTTTACATCTAAAGTTATGGCTATTACTTTGCTTTTCAATTACACATATAAACTACTATGTCAATGATTTACAATATATTTACAAGTTTAAAAAAAGACTTATATTTTAGAATTAAATGAATAATTTGGATGATGAGTTTAGTTGTGATGACGATGAGGAACTCAAAAAAGGAAAAATCAAGTTTCCTTTTTTCACCTACAGTTTATTAGACTAAAATATGTTTAAACACTTATATTTTTTATTTTTACTAAACTAGGTCGTGTAGGCCAACCACACTGACAGAGTTATTCCCGAGTTTGTCTCGGGGTGGATAGCGGCGGATGAGATCCAGGCAGGCTGGAATCCAGGCAAAAAATGAGGCCGCGAATCACAGCACGCCACGTTGCCTTGTTATTGGTGAGAGAGAAATTTTTTTTTTAAACAATGCAGTATAGCGAAGTGGCGTGCTGTGATTCGCGACCTCATTTTTTGCCTGGATTCCAGCATGGATTCAGGTTTCCTTCTAACATAGTTCTAGCGGTTGAGATCACAATAGGCAAAAAATGAGGCAAAATATGAGGCCTCCAATCATGCGCTGCCACGTGTATAAGTAACTATTTTTTAAAAACAAAAAAATTTTAAACTTCTTCCATTTTTGTACACGTGGCAATCTGTGATTGGAGGCCTCATATTTTACCTCATTTTTTACCTCCTCTGATCCCAACCGTAGTTCTAGCAGCCTTAGTGTCCCCTCGATTGTTGTCATATCACAATATTGTTGTCATATGACGAGTCAGTCGTGTTGATTGTTGTAAATTTTTGGTGTGAAAAATCATTTTTAATGTTATAGCTCCAACGTGAAGGATGTAAATTGAGAGTTCAGCGGTTTTCTCGGTTGGTGAAAACTTTACTTAAAGACTCAAACAAAGTGTTCATTGCAAACTAAGTCTTCAGCCTAACGATAGTGAAACACTCATGTTGTACGTGTTTCTGGAATCGATTTATAAACCTATTAATGTCAAATCCAACCCAATTACGTGAGGTTGATTGCTGTCAATTTTTGATAAATAGTGTGTCATTCTTGACTTATTATTCTGTTTAAACTGCTAAACGTAGAAGAAGATATTGTAACTAAAATATTTAAAGACTTCATCTAAGCTGTTTTGAAATTTGTTAATCCCATTTAATCTTTTCAAGTAACACAATTGTTCCTCGTTAATCACTTAACAGAAAATTAAATAATAAGCAAAAGTGAATGTAAAATATATAGACGATAATCAATGATTAAGAAGATTTCACCGGTTTACATCCGCTTTACCTGACGGGTGTTTAGTAACTTTTAGAAGAATCAATTAAACAATGAAACGCAATAATTTAGAAGGAAAAAAAAAAAGACTTGCCACATAAAAAACAATGAAATCCTCGTATAAGGTATTTTACTTGTATTTTAAATTAATCTTTAGCATGTGTGTTTATATAGTATATAAAAAAATATCATATATTCACATAAAATCTTTAAAGATTCTACAACTTCTGTCATTATCATATGCCATTACGCGTTCACTTGAAATTGTGTGAGATAGCTCGTGACTAGGGCATAGCCCGTCACCTTTTTATCGTATCAAATAATTAAAATTCCATCCTATCTAACTTCCTCTCTCTAAATCGAAATCTTTCGCCATGTAGTTTCAGCCCTAAAAAATATTAAAGAAAATACAAATTAAAAACGCAGCGGCCTCTTAAGTTAGGTAAGAACTTACTCAGTGATCTATACAAAGCGTCACTGCAAACCAGACCTTCGGCCCTTGAGATCAAACTATTGACTTCTTAAAATAAATCTTAACTCAAGTACCAACTGGACTATAATGTAGAATCACCTCTCTCTAAATCTAACTTATGGTACGTATCATTTAAGCCTGCATGACTTCAATTATTGCAACGTATCGTACATATGATCTAAGCCTGCATGACTTCAGTTATTGCAATGATCCCGAAAGCATGACAAAACCTGACCACCTCCTCATGAGTCTCTCTTGATGGGGTAGTATAATAATTGATTAATAAGAAGCCCTTTTTTTCCTTTCAAAAGCCCAGCCTCCATGCATGCGCCTCCTTGGACCACCACTCACACATATGTTCCTTGATGATTCTTCCATCTGCATTTAATATTCACAACAACCACATATCATTATGAACATACAGTGTTTTGTGTGACCCTTTTAAATGATTCTTTACCTCGACGAATGAATTGGGTGGATATGCTGTCTACGTCTTTTTTTTATTTGTTCTTTTTAAACTTAACGCATTCTTTAATAAAAGGTAATTTAATTTTGGTTTCGAAAATATCATTTATTTTGCATGAACCTAATATCTTTGGTGTAGTAGAAGAGTAAAAGAAAATAAAATATGAGTTGTTTAAAGATGTGTTTTAATTCAAACCACGATCAAGATCACCTAAACAAGCAAAATTGTGGCACCCGGTTTCATATTAGAAAGAGAGTAAAAACATGGTATGTTATATATAAGTGTGAATCTAAAATATCTATTTGGATTAACTATTTTAGGATTGGCAAAGAAAAATTCCAAAAAGTTGACATCTATTAACTATGGTAGATGACATGTCTAAAATATGTGGCATTACAATAACCTATTGTCACTACTGTTGAAGGTAATAGTTGAAATTCTGTAGTGAGTTGAGAAAGTGTAATTCTGAGGTTTAAATGAGTAATAAAGAATAACAATAACAATAACAATAATTTATGCAGAAGTAACAAAAGTTTTAATTATATATACAAGAAGTTACAAACAATAAAGAAAAGATGTTATATCAAAACAGACATTTATTGAGGGAACCAATAAAAAAACTCCAAGAGACTATTTGCTAGACATTCCTCAATTTATATTCTCAGTGTTGGTGATTAGACCACGGGTAACGTTAGTGTTTTGTGACCTTTAGGTCATAGGTTTAAATTGCAGAAACAGAGTTTTGCATAAAGTGTAGGGTAAGACTGCGTACATCAAATCGCAAAATGATCCGGCCTCTTTCTAGATCTTGTGTATGCAGGAGTCTAGTGTACCGAAAACGCAGCGTTGGTGATTAAACATTTTGTTAAGCACAAAGACGCCCCTTTTAATCTTATGTTGGAATAAAAAGTTTCAAAAAGAGGACGTATGGGCTTTGACTTGAATCATTTTAGGTTGCCCCAGACTCGCTTGATTGTTTCCCACGTTTTGTTGTCTATCTGTTCTATCTATCTTTTTTTTTTAGCAATTCCCATATTTTGTGATTCATAGGAACGAGGGCTTTCTCTTTTTCTTTTCCAAAGATATGATGAATACTATCAAAAGGGATGACCAGCACGCTTTCCCTTTTGTTTTTCCAATTTATTTTGATTTTTTTGGGTTTTAAATTTCAATTCAGGTGCAGGTCAGCATATCAAGACAAATCTTCTTAGGCTATCATGCCCGTATTTTAGGTGTGTATGACCAACAATCTTATTTGGACAAACGTGTATTATGTGTTTGTCATAACAGAATCCTGTCTGTATTTCTTAATTAGAAGAGTCCCTTTTTGACTTCAACCTATTGGGTATTTTCTTACATACTAATGCAATTTTATATAGAAACAATTTCCACAACAACCACCAAAGGAAAAAAAAAGAAAAAAAAGAAACAGCAATAACCACATGTGTATATACATGCATATGTATGTATTTTGGATATTGAACTTGGAGCAAATATCAAAAAGTGAAATATCTCGTCCTAGAGTTTCTATCGTCTTAGTCCTAAGAAACATTATAGAGGATTCAAATCAGGAGCTCAGCGGCCTTTTAGGTTGGGTGAGGACTTAGGCAGTGACCCACACAATGTGCCCCCTGCGAACCAGGCCTTTAGCCTAGCACCATTGGAACACCCACAATGTGCGTGTCCTTGGAATCGAACTCTTGACCGCTTGGAACAAATCTCAACTCGAATACTAACTGGAATATGCCCTGAAGGCTTGGACTTGATACATAGAACAAGTGATCTTTTTCACAAGTATCGTGCCATCTTTATAACCTAAAGATGTCCACTTTGAAACTTAACCTGTTTATGGAGGTAACTGCAAAGAAACTGAACCTTTGAAAATAAGTGACATAAAGTTAGAGGAAACCCTAATACATTTGTCTTCACATTAGGAACGGCATTATCATTCAATCATCATAGAAAGGTTCTAATTAATTTCTTCTCTCAGTATTCATTGTCATTTTGTGCTCTATTTACCTGAACTCCAGATTTGAGCTTAATAGAAATTTTTTTTATATGGATATAGGGGTGTTAAGCAAACCGAACAGTTCGCGAATTGTTCGAGTTTGATTCGTATTTGATTCAAGTTTTTTCGTTAATTTTACTTAAACGAGTCGAGTTCGAACACCTAATTGGGTTCGTTTACTAAAGCGAGCCGAACGGTTGGTGTTAAGCGAACTGAGTATTTTGCAGACTATTCGAATGCGATTGGTATCTGATCCGAGTTCGTTCGTTAATTTTACTTAAACGAGTCGAGTTCGAACACCTAATTTGATTTGTTTACTAAAATGAGCTGAACTTTTGTGTTAAACGAAACAAAAAGTTCGTGAACTGTTCGACTTTGATTCGTATTTGATTCGAGTTCGTTCATTAATTTTACTTAAACGAGTCAAGTTCAAACACCTGGTTGGGTTTGTTTACTAAAACGAGTCAAACTTTTCGTGAACTATTCGGCTCGTTTAAATAACTAAAGTGTTTTCGAGCCGAACTCAAGCTAATTTTGAAGCTCGTTGTAATAAACGATCCTAGTCGAACAGTTTGTTTAACTAAACGAATCCGAATTCGAAAACCTAATATTCGGCTCGTCTTGGCTTGGCTCGGTTTGTTAACACCCGTGTACATGGATATCTACTTACATTCCGTATGACTTAAGGTGGAAAATCATGATAAATTGTGGTGAAAATGTGTTTTTCCTCTTCGAGTACATAGTTGCAATTTGATAACATATACTCCATAGAACAAGCCGAGGCGTCTTTTCTAATTTGAACATTTTTAACCTGACACAAAAGACAAACACTAATGAAATCATGGGGCGCATAAGCCATATGATTACAGCCAACAAAAGCTTAATGATAAAAACTATTGCAGTAGAATGATAAAAACTAGTGTTAGGGAGTGATAATTCCTAGGAATATTTTAATCAAGTAGAGAGGCAAACCAAGACATCACTCATTGATCACAAAAGGCAATTATGGGAGTAGTGAAACGTGGTCGAGTTGTCTGCTAGGGCAAAAACATATGGTTGGGGGGGCAGTTATGGTCAAAGTGCTGTGTTAATCCGACCAAAACTTTCTCTTGTCTTTTCCTTCTTTCACACTTGACCTCATAACCAAAGCGTGTGCTTTCCTCTAATTTGTTTCAATTATCTTCGCTGATTGCTTTTCAACCAGTTCTGCTCTTTTCTGCTGCCTTTGTACAGTTGTTTCCCTCTAACTTTCGTTTTGTTCAATTACTTGAAGCATAAAGGCGAAATATCTCGATCTGTGTCATCATCGTCTCAAGGACTATTGTGGAGGATGCAAATCAAGAATCTAGCAGCTTTTTAGATTGGGTGAGGACTTACGCAATGACATATTCAATTACTTTCATTCTTCCATTGAGCAATCTGTCAAAAAAGAAATGCAAAACTGGTTACATGTACTTGTCAATAAAAAGAATTCTTCAATTACGCAATGACAAAAAGAATTTGTCAATAAAAATGATGTTTACATGTACTTGTCACGTCTCAACTTCTTCATAAAATATTTTCTTTAGAATGTGTTAAAATGTTGTTTAATTTTTTTTGCAATAGACTTATATATTATATTGTGTTCAGCTTTAAAGTACACTTTTTGAAGAAAAAAGCTAGTAAAGATAATGCGCTAATAATAGACAAGTGATGGATCATTAGAACTATAAGCTGATGTTTATTGATAAGATAAGATATTGAATGATATGTCCAAAATACATCAATAGCTAAACATCCGGCTAGATTTAACTTGAATGAGTCGATTGTTAGGTCTCTTAGAACACACTAGAAGGGGTGTTAAATAGTGTGTTCACCAAGTATGGATATTTTTCGTTTTGGAATGCAACCAATACTTGAGTGTGTTCTTTAGAAAGAATAAAAGCTTGCAAGAAAGTAAAGAACACAAGTATGTATAGAGGTTCAAGTCAAATGACTCTACTCCTCTACCTTCTTGATTTTTCACAAGAAGGATTTTGAAAAGGGGATTGTTATTTTTTTTGGGGGGAAACAACAATCAAAGAACAAAATCCAAACAATGAAAAACTAGGCAGCTTGCCTAGACCACAACCGAGATATCTAACCCTTTGAAGTCTAGCCTCCAAAGATCTTCTTTGCCCTCAAAGAAATCTTGTAGGGAGAATAGTGCACCACACACTATCAACTAACCCTTCAAAGTCTAGAAATCTCAAAACAAGAAGTACCCTTGCTCCTTGACCAACAATCTACACAATCTGTCACAACAAAATCTCACCAAGAAGAAGACTCTTCTTCTTCTTCTTCTTACAATAGTCACTCTCAACAATAAAGTAAAAGTACAATGTTTACAAGTATCTTGAGAGCTTGAGCTTGAGAGAAAATTTGAGAGCATGAAATGTAGAAAGTTGGAGAAGATGAATAAAACCCTTGCTTTTATCATTCTTCAAACTTCTACCCGTTTGAAACCCTCTGCACAAACAATAATGGGTTTTGGCATCTTGTGTTGGTGTGTCCTCATCATTGGAGATCTCCCTTTGGCATATAGCAACATTCTTGGAGAGATTTCAAAAAGAATGCCAAGAAAGGAAATCTGAAATCTTCAGAAGAGAAGGACCTGTGAAAAAGACACTAAAAGAGGAGGGTACAAGGAGTCAACTGATGTTAAAAAGTGAAGTATAAGACCTTTGTAACGTTGGTCACATAAAGCGCCTAATGTGCTTAAAGCACAGGCGTTCGAAGTGACATAGAGCGCTTAATGTGAAAATGAACTGTCGTTCGAAGTCACATCAAGCGCCTAATGTGGGCGTCTTAAAGCGTTCGAAGTCACATGAAGCGCCTAATGTAGCCCTTCATGATTGTTCGAACTAACTCTGACATTTTCTCAGAGAAAGTACTTAAGAGTACGTGCCAATTTAGGGAAAAAGTACTTTTGACTTGGTGGACCACTTAAAGCGCCTAATCAGGCGTTCGAAGTGTTCACATTTTTCTTCAGGGCACATGAAGCGCCTAATGTAGGTATTCGAAGTGTCCTGACTTCCATACACTTCACATGAAGCGCCTAATCTAGGCGTTCGAAGTGTACGCACATCCAGACACTTCACATGAAGCGCCTAATGCAGGCGTTCGAAGTGTACTGGACTCCACCAAGGTACATTAAGCGCCTAATGTAAGCGTTCGAAGTATACTGACTTCCAACAACACACATAAAGCGCCTAATCTACTTGTTCGAAGTACACCATTGTGCAAATCATCAAAACTCAACATATTCTAACATCGATTGCATAACTCAGTTGGTACTCGGTTGAGATTTGTTTCAATAGGTCAAGAATTCGATTCCAGAGACACACACAATGTGGGTAACGTGGTTGAGATTTGTTTTAATAGGTCAAGAGTTCGATTCCAGAGACACACACAATGTGGGTAATGTGTGTGTTCTACTGTTGCTAGGTCGAAGACTTAGTTTGAGGGGATACCTTGTATGAGTCACTGCGTAAGTCCTCACCCAACCTAGGAGTCCGTTGAACTCCTAATTTGCATCCTCCACAATACTTCTTGAAGCTGAACCGGTAGTAACCTTCAATGACATGGTAATGGCCTCCAAGATTTAACTTGAATGAAGGTCAAAAGTACAGCGTACATTCACTGACATATATCCAACTACATACAGTCGAACCACCATACTTTATAGTTTTCTTTTATAACATACAGTTTGTCAGTGTCACTTGATCTTTACTTAAAACCTTCATTAATGTTGTTACATTTGAATTTCAAAATTACCACATGAATGGGTTGCTACAGACGATGAAATTAAATAGAGGATAGAAGACCTGATATACTATAAACTTTTTCTGTCAAATAGAACTAATTTTAAGGTACTGATTTGATTGTTAACAAGTTTATTCGAATTATATCATTTTGATTACTATAAAGTGCCACGTTCTGTCGGTAAGGTATTCATCAAGAGAAATGCTATGGCTATTCCACAAACCTATAATCATGCGTAATAATTGATCCGCTAATAATAATGTACAATGATGACCACTCTATGACAAGGTCTGGCCTTTTCATTATATCCGCCAATCATATAATGAATTGGACGGCATTGTTATTGGGAAAGCATCTTCTACTCTAATAATAACATACACTATTATGTACCAAATTTAATGCCGTAGTTGAGCTTTCTCTCTCATTCTCAGTTGAATTGCAGTAATTCCCACGCTTATGATAGCTAGTCAAAAAATGTACACTACGACGCTAATTGATTAGATCATCAAATTTTACGGAGTAATAGAATTAGTTGTATCAATGGAGTAACTTCTATTTGGTGGAAATTATAATGACCGATCAAATGCAACAATATGTATCGGAAAAAAATTTACTTTACATATAAACTTTTCATTCAATATTTTATAGAACTAAACGAAATTATTTCCCGCTGACGAAAGGGTGCCTTCTAGAGATGATGCTATAGAGCTGCTTACAACCCACATACGCATCCCATCCATATCGACATGGATTTTTTTTATTTGAAACTTAGTTTACTTCACTCACCGACTTAGTGTTCAAGGGGAGACAAGCAGTGAACCACTAAATTGGTAAACCAGTCTAAATTGTCCAGAGATTGTTCCAAGGGTGTAGGTAGAGAGAACCATCGAGTCTGCCTCTGAAAACGTGGAAATGTTTCACGAACGTGTTCCACCATCCAGCGAACCTCCTGAGTCAGATATCCGGCAACATGTAAGTAACTTAGAATACGAGAACAGTTTATATGATCTTTGTTGCACTGATATTTATAGTGTTGCAAATACAGATGAGCAACATGTTATCGTTTTACGTTCAAGGAGAAACATAGGAGGACCCCCTGAATGGTACTCACCTGAGCATATGCCTCAAACTCCACGTATCTAGTAAACATAGTCAAGGGAAGAGTTGCGGATTGTGCATGGGCTTTTTTAGCTACACTCCTCTAATAAGTTATCCCCAGAACAGTATAGGAGGCCAGCAAGATAGTTGAATAGCGGAAGGCCATTGAAACAAAGATGGATGCCTTGTAGAAAAATACAACATGAGAGAAATATGTACCGTCAAAGAAAAGAAACCAGTTGGATGCAAATGGATATTCACCATTAAATATAAAAGAGATTAATCGATCGAGCAGTATAAAGCGAGACTGGTAGCAAAGGTTTATACACAGACATACGACATCAGTTACTCCAAAACCTTCTTCCCAATGGCTGAGATTGATACTATCAGGGTGCTATTCTCAGCAACAGTAAATAATGACTGACACTACTACAGTTCGACATCAAGAATGTATCTTTACATATAGAGTTAAAAGAGAAAGTATATATGCTGACATCACTAGAGTTCTCAGAAGGATTTGAAAAAAATAAAGTATGCAAATTAAAGAATGCACTCTATGGATTGAAACAATCTCCACGTACATGGTTTGGAAGATTCGCAGTAGCAATGAAATGAAATGGATTTAAACAGCAATGCTGATCATACAATGTTCATCAAGAGAAAAGGAGCAATCATATATGTGAAAGATATAATCATATCATGGAGTGATAAGTAGGAAATAAAGCGATTCGGGAAGAATCTATTTCAGAGTTTGAAATGAAGGATCTTGAAAGACTCAAATACTTCCTAGATATTGAAATTATTTGGTCAAATCAAGGAATCTGCATCTCTCGATAGAAATGCATACTGAATTTACTAGCTAAAGTTAGAATGGCGGATTGTAAACCAAATGATACCACTATGGTCGTTAATCAGGAGCTTGAGATAAAAACAGGGATTGTATTAGTAGATCGGAAATATACAAAAGATTAATAGGAAATCTAGTCTTCTTGTCAGACACTAGACCGGACATCGCCTACGTAGTCGGAGTGGTGAGCAGTTCATGCATAACCCTCATGAGAAACACATAGAGGCGGTAATGTAGAATAGTAAGATACTTAAACGGTACACCAGGAAAGGACTTACTGTTCACTAAGAATGGACATTGGGACATTGACGCATATACTGATGTTGATTAGGTAGGCAACACAAATGATAGACGGTTTACTTTAGGATACTTTGCCTTGGTAGGAGAAAACTTAGTCACTAGGAGAAATAAAAAAGCAAAAAAATGGTAGTGTTGTCCCAGTGCAGAGGCTGAATTCAAAGGGATCGATAAAGCCATAGTGAAGGCTCTATGGCTGAAAAAAATAAATGACCAAAATTGGATTTTCACCTAGGTATCTGACTCAGTTGATATGTGCCATCAAAGTAATGATTGCTAACCCAAAAAACCTAGTGCAGCATGATAGAACTAAACACGTTGAAGTATATCGACATTTCATAAAGGCGAAAATTCAAGATGACACACTTGAACTTTCATTGTGAAATCTAGATATCAGATGGCAGACATCCTCATAAATGAATTCAACGAAAAGGTGTTCAACTTGATACTGTACAAATTGGATGTTTGTGACAAAACTTGAGAGAGATTGTTAGTAGATATAGAAAATATCTAATTGTATCATGCACATAAAGTAGAATAATATTTAGTATTTATTTTACTTTATTACTTTTCATAGATAAAAAACGTTTGTACTATACATATGACCTGTATTCATCTTTGAAAAATCAAGGAAATGCGATTTTTATTCACAAATTCTAACACAGTTCATTATTAAAAGTTTGGTCAGCTCAGAATTCAGAATATTGTGTCACTCATCCAATCTAAGCTTTGCTTCATCTACCAATCAACCTTCTTACATGTTTTTATATAAACTTGAACCATTTTTTAGTAATTTTTTTCCTCCAACAGTGCATATATCAAAATTTGAGATTAGACCATTTGGTTAATGCCTAATTGACCAAAAGGTTTGTTAGTGTGTGAAAGCCTTATTTTCATTTATGATGTTTCACCTTCGCTAGTACACCTTTTACTCTATACCTGTCAAACGACTGAACCGAACGGGCAGTAAAACGCCTCTTCTCTTTTGCCAATCCCTTTTGCCAATTATATTCTCTTGTATTTGAAAAAGAAAAACTGTGGTCGGATAACTTTTTCTTTTTTTAAGGAAGAAAAAACTTCTAAAGTAAGATTACATATTTTCATTTCATCATATATATACCATAAGATAGATAAGGATATGATTTAAAAAGAAAAAAGAATAACAATCGGTCATATATGAGAGTGATAGAATGATGAGACGGAAAGTCTAAAAAAACAATCATTCTGAACTACAAAATGTATTCTAATTGTGACCTAACTAAAGAAAAGAAAATAAGCATTGTTCCCTCTTTTTGACTAACCAACAACCACCCCCTCCCAAAATACACACAACTTACACAGTCCCACGCACTAGAGAGTAGAGACTAAACTGCCTACTCCAAAACAAAAAGTCAATAAATAAGATTTTCATGACATAGTTCGGTTGATGATCGAGTTAAAATTTGTTATAAGAGATCAAGAGTTCGATTACAGAAACATGCAAATTATGGTGCTTCACTGATGTTAGAAATAAGGTCTGATTTGCAGGAGACATTTTGTGTGGGTCGTTACATAAGTCCTCACCCAATATAAAAGACCGATAGTCTTCTAATTTGTATCTTACACAATGTTTTTTAAAGTTGGAACGGTGTAGACGAGGAAATGAAATTTCCTCCAAAAGTCAATAAATAAGAAGCGCGCCGAGTAAATTAATGTTGATGTACATTCACGTGCGTTTGTCAACAAGAATTTGCCGGTCAATCTTTACTTGCACAAGCCAAAAATTCCACCCAAACCCCAATAACTTTATACCCTGTGACTCCCATTGATTGTGGTACTAGATACACTTGAAGATTTTGTTTCTGTTCCTTTTGGCTTCCACTTCTTTAAATTCTTCCTCGCCTCCCATTTCCCTCCACAAACAAAAAACTCAATGGAATTGGCTTTGAGCTTAGGTGACACACCAAAGCTTTTCTCTTTCTTGGACAAGCCACAGAAAATGGTGAACAAAGATGCCGAAGGGTTTTGCTTGGGTGCAGAAAAGAGCAGTGGTGGTGAAAGCAAATCAGAGAGCTTCAGTGATAAAGATGAGAAAAGGGGTTCATCAGATCCACCTCTACAGCTTGATCTCCTTCCCTTTTCTCCTGTTCCCCGGACTCATACCTCATCCGCGCCGCTTAGCTTTTCTTGGCTCACAGACAAGTGTAATTTCCCTTATTCTTCTCTTTCTATTGGTCTATAGTTTCTTTCATCCCAAAAAAAATAAAAAAATAATTAAATTAGTCCATAGTAATTTATTTGGGGTGTTTTCCCTTTTTGTACATTGTTACTAGTGACATTAGAAAGGAAGTCAAATTTCAAGTCTCATGCATAAGATCATGCATAATTTTGAATTATCTTATCGTTTTAAAAACTGTTGAATCATGTGATTGATCTATGATTTATCATAGGATGTAACGAACCGAGAGACATAACATTGAATTGCACCTCAGAGAGACCTTATAATTGTCTTGTTTACCCTTGTAACAAAGCATGTGAGAAAGAACAAAGTCTTGAATCTTTATTTTCTTTTTTTATGAAGGTGAAGATTTCTTATGCTCATATGGAAATATATCTATATGTTTTAATCAATTAAAGCTCAATTTTTCTGGGATTTTGACTGAACAGTACATGGTGAAATGGGATGCTCAAGTCTTGGACAAGAAAAAACGGATCACTCAAGCAGGCGACCTCTAGGGCTAGGGGTAGATAAGATTAGTGGTATGGATGATGCAACAGCCTTGTCTTCACCAAACAGTTCGGCCTCGTCTTTTCAGATGGAGTTTTCAATGTATACAAGTGGGAAATCAAGCAAAAGGGGTGTGGAAACAAATGAAATGGAGAATCATGAAAGAGGAGGGGCTTCTTCAAGAGCCAGCGATGAAGAAGAGAATGGTATGGCTAGGAAAAAGCTTAGGCTCACCAAAGATCAGTCTGCCTTTCTTGAAGAGAGCTTCAAAGAACACAGCACTCTCAATCCCGTAAGTTATCACCTTTTCCCATGCACCTGCCTCTTTTCCTCCACCACTGTAACCTTTATTTTAAGCAAAAAAGGAAAAAATTGTAACATATATAATGAAGCTTAAAAAAAGAAGGAACTTTTGAAAGATCAACAACAACAATATTACCCCACCATTGTCTTAGAGGCGTGAAGTATGGGAGGTCGGATTTATGCAACCATACTTATATGTTAGAAACACGTAGAGATTGTTTCCCGATGACTCTATATGATGCGTCAAGTTGTGTCGATCAACTGTTACTTCACAATATAAGAAGCGCAGCCAATTTAGTGAGTCATTTTGTTTTATTCCATCATATTCCAAAAGATCATATACTGTATCGTTCAATATGCGGAACGTAAAAAGACAATTGTCTGAAGGATCGGAAATTAATATGTACTATGTATAGTATACATGTATCTAGGACAGACGGAAGAAACAGCTTATGTATTGTTGAATTTTTTACCTTTTTTTATGTATGATTCTACAAGTAAATAGTACTATTTTCTGTGGGATCTGATTTCATAGATATCACGGTTGCAGAAACAAAAGCAGGCATTGGCTAAGCAGTTGAATCTTCGCCCTCGCCAAGTAGAAGTTTGGTTTCAGAATAGAAGAGCAAGGTAACTATTTTCTTGAAGCATTTTTTTTCCTTCAATCTTGTGAAATACATTTCTTCCCACCTTCAACCATATTGATAGCTTTTGTTGCCGTTGGGATATACAAGGTATGATTGTTGATGTATATTGGAAAAAACTATATCACCTGAATACATGCTTACCATTCAAATAAGATGTACCTCAGAGCCAGAGAATGACCTTTTGGTCCAAAATTTACCCGATGTAATGCTGGTTCTTGATGTGAAATGAAAATCTTTCGTATCAAAAAAGAACACTCAATAATTTCTCGATGACGCCAGGCATATTACATCTTAGTGTGTATATGAATCTTAGTGCGCATGTATCTAGTTCACACGGATACAAGTTATTTAGGACTATTTGGTTGGTATCTTGACCACCCAACCCTTTTCTTGGCCCAAAGTTCCTCAAAGGGACGATAGAGTGCAAGTTGCAATGCTACTATAGAATGTATACATCACAAAAAAACAATATTATCCCATTGCCTTAGAGGCTTCTGTCTATAGCGGGGTATGGAAAGTCGGTAGTACGCAACCATACACGTGTTAGAAACACACATAGATTTTTTCTAGATGACCTATAATGAAAATTGCGTTAAGCTGTGTCGATCAATTGTTACTTCATAATATAAGAAGCACAAACAATTAGTGAATCATTTTGTTTTATTACATCACAAAATGTTGGTTAATACTTTGAAAATGTGAAGATTAAAATGTTTCTTTAGTTTATCAATATGTACTTGTGAAAAGAAGAGACTATCTTGTGATGAAGATGCAAGTAATGAAGGTATTTAATGTTCATTGAATTAGTTTTTCTTGTGATTGATATATTTGATCTTGTTACTACTTGTTGAAGAATTGAATTTTACAATTAATATGTAGGACGAAATTGAAGCAAACAGAAGTAGATTGTGAGTATTTAAAAAGGTGCTGTGACCAGCTGACAGAAGAAAATCGAAAGTTGCAAAAGGAGCTTCAAGAATTAAGAGCATTGAAGTCGTCCCAATCTTTGTATACGCAACTACCTGCCACCACCCTCACTATGTGCCCTTCTTGTGAGCGTGTTGCCACCACTACCACCACCACCGGTACGCCAACGTCAGCCATGGATGGCGGCCGACTGGCTAACATGGCCCTCATGACTATAGCTAAACCTATTAGAGCTGTTCCATTTTCACCTCCCAAAGTTGGTGCTTCTCAAAGTCCCTTGTGAGTCCTGGATTATTATCATTGGAATCTACTCTTGTATATATGATAGTATTTTATTGACATCTAGTTTGGCATTTGGATGATGGCATCTTTTTTCCTTCTTCATTTTGGCAGCTCATATGTTTGAGGGTTTTGAAATTTTCTTAAGAAATTATTAGTGCTTATGGAGTTCGTATACGCAAGTTGTTTACTTTCTTTTTTAAATTTGCCTAAACGTAAATAGAGTGATTTATAAGTTTTACCTACAAATCTTAGACATTGACATTGATTACATGTTTTAAGATTGATTTACATTATTAAATAATACATGAAGGTCAGCACATGCATCTACAAGCATGGCTTTTATATGAGTTAGCATCCCTTGATGCATGGATTTCTCTGGTTAATATATTAGCATTTTAACAAAAAAAACCAAAGATTCAAAATTACACAATCTAAAGAAAAACAACAATAACAATCATTCTTAGGATATTCCAACGACAGCACAAGCTGTCGCTAAGGGTCTGGGAGGGTGGCAAACAATAAATGGAGGAAGAATTTTATTCTATAAAAACAATCGGGTCAACTGAACTACCCGACCCTTTTTATACAAACGAATAAGGAGGGGAAAAGAAATAAGCTGAAATTATTAAAGTACTCTTACTTCATAATTACTTCTATTACATCATTAAAGACATAAAAATCAATTCACACGTTAAAACTCTTTTTGTTAGAATAAGTTGAGTTTTGATGATTTGCACAATTCTGCACTTCGAACAAGTGATTAGGCGCTTCATGTGTGTGGTTTGAAGTCAGTATACTTCGAACTCTTACATTAGACGCTTAATGTACCTTGATGGAGTCCAGTACACTTCGAACGCCTAGATTAGGCGCTTTATGTGATGTGTCTGGATGTGCGAACACTTCGAACGCCTAGATCAGGCGCTTCATGTGTGTGTTTGAAAATCAGGAAACTTTGAACGCCTGATTAGGCGCTTCATGTGGCCTGTTGAAAAGTGCGAACACTTTGAACGCCCCTTTAGGCGCTTTATGCAGTCCACCAAGCCAAAAGTACTTTTTCTCTGGTTGGGCACGTACTCCTAAGTACTTTCTCTGAGAAAAAGTCAGAGTTAGTTCGAACAAGCATGAAGAGCCACATTAAGCGCTTCATATGACTTCGAACGACTTAAGAAACCCACATTAGGCGCTTGATGTGACTTCGAACGACTGTTCATTTTCACATCAAGCGCTCAATGTCACTTCGAACGCCTGTGCTTTTTGCACATTAGGCGCTTCATGTGACCAACGTTACAAAGGTCTTAAACTTCACTTTTTAACATCAGTTGACTCTTTGTACCCTCCCCTTTCAGTGTCTTTTTCACAGGTTCCTCTCTGCAGAAGTTTTCAGGTTTCCTTTCTTGGCATTCATTTTGAAATCTCTCCAAGAATGTTGCTACATGCCAAAGGGAGATCTCCAATGATGAGGACTCACCAACACTTGATGTCAAAACCCATTAATGTCAGTGCAGAGGGTTTCAAACGGGAAGAAACTTTGAAGTTGATAAAATAAGGGTTTCTTCCATTGTCTTCTCCAACTTTCTACTTGGCAAGCTCTCAAATTCTCTCAAGCTCAAGCTCTCAAAATACTTGTAATCTTTGTATATTTTTACTTTATTGTTGAGAGTGATTATTGTAAGAAGAAGAAGAGTCTTCTTCTTGGTGAGATCATATTGTGAGAGATTGGGTAGATTGTTGGTCAAGAAGCAAGGGTGCTTCTTGTTTGAGATTTCTAGACTTTGAAGGGTTAGTTGATAGTGTGTGGTGCACTATTCTCCCTATAAGATTTCTTTGAGGGCAAAGAAGATCTTTGGAGGCTAAACTTCAAAGGGTTAGACTTCTTGGTTGTGGTCTAGGCAAGGTGCCTAGTTTTTCTATTTTCTGGATTTTGTTCTTGATTGTTGTTTCCCCCAAAAGAAATAACAATCCTCATTTCAAAATCCTTCTTGTGAAACATCAAGAAGGTAGAGGAGTAGAGTCATTTGACTTGAACCTCTGTACATACTTGTGTTCTTTATTTTCTTGCAAGTCTTTATTCCTTCTAAAGAACACACCCAAGTATTGGTTGCACTTCAAAACAAAAAATAGCCATAAAATATCCATACTTGGTGAACACACTATTCAACCCCCCCTTCTAGTGTGTTCTAAGGGACCTAACAATTGGTATCAGAGCCTCATCTTGCCTATTTGAGTCCAAATACAAGATTTGATCATTTTAGTATGGATCCCTTTGTTTTTGATGATTTGGGTTCTCCTAGTGCTGATGCCTCTAGAAAAAGGAGGCAGGAAACCATATTCCCTTCTATCTCAAATATTCATGTCAAAGTTCCCATGTTTGACCCTCTAAACTACCCACTGTGGAAGTCAAACATGAAAAACTACTTGCGTTCTCGTGAGCACAGAATATGGGTTGAGGTCTCAAGAGGATCTATGATTCCCATTGATATTGATGATCCTACTCCTAAGGAGGAGTTCCAGTTGGCCATAAATAGCAAGGCTCTTGCTATTTTAAATAGCTATCTTTCTTCAAATGAGAGAGCTCAGATTCAAGGTGTCCAATCCGCTCATGAGGCTTGGACAAAGCTTGAGATGATCCACGAAGGAACATCCCAAGTAAGAAAGGCCAAGAGGAGACAGTTGATAAAACAATTCTACAACTTTACTGTTCCTAAAGGTGAAAAGATTGAAGAGTCCATCCAAAGATTCACCAAGCTTGTCAACCTTCTCAAAGCGGTTGGCAAGAAAATAGAACAAGAGGATCTAAACCATTGCTTCCTAAACAGTTTAGGAAGAGAATGGAACGCAAAAGTGACGGCCATTGAGGAGTCCAAGGATCTTGAAACAATTACCTTGGATGAGTTATACGGGAATCTCATTACTTATGAGATTCATTTGGATGCACAAGAAAAGAATGATCCTATTCGCCACTCCTCGAAGGCGCTAGTATGCGAGTCGGAGGACTCGGACGATGAAGTCGGACTTCTTGTTAAAAGATTCCGACGTTTTGCGAGAAAGAATGGTGATGAAGCCAAAAGATTCATCAAGGAGAAATACTCCAAGGACAAGGTGAAGGACCAAGAGAACAAATGCTACAAATGTGGGAAGCTTGGTCATTTCATGAAAGATTGTCGGGTGAAGGAGCCGCAACTCAAAGACAAGAAGGCCATCTACCAAAGGAAGAAGGCCTTGCAAGCGGAAGTAGCCCATTGGGAGAGCATTCTTTCCGGGTCCGAGAGTGACAATGGCGATCGTGATGATCTTGCACTCACGGGGGTGGTGCAAGATGATCTTGACAAGGAGTTCTTTGCAATCATGGCCATCGACGATGACATGGAGGTATGCAACATTTCATCTCACTATAGAATTATTGATGAACGAGATGATTTAGTGCAAGAAAATGATCTCCTAGATTTAAAATATAAACGTGTCAAGAAAGAGTTTAGAGCATGCTTACATGAGTATAATGACACGTTAGAAGATCACATTGCATTACAACTTGAGCATGATATATTTTTGACTATGCATGTGATTGCACTTGAAGAGAAATATGATTTGATGAAATCATGTGCTCAAGCCCTTGAGGATAAGAAAAATGATTCAAGGGTAAGTGCTAAAAAGGTAGAGATCAAAGATGCATCTTGGCCAAGCATGAAATCTAAAATCAAACCTAGTGCCATGTATGCATCGAAGAAGAAAAATAAGAAGGAACAAGCACAAGTGATCAAGGAGTCCAAAACCTCCTTGAAGAAGCAAAGGCACATGCCTAAACAAAAGGCTAATGCACCAAAGGCATCACAACCTTTGGTTCATGTTGTGAAACAAAAACCTTCTTCTATTCCAAAGAAGGTGGTTCCTAAAAAGGAAACACGACATGTGCCGATGCACAAACATTCGCACAAGCATGCACCAACTCACAAGCACACTCCTACATGTTTTTATTGCAATAGGAAAGGTCATGTAGAAAGAGTATGTAGAGCTAAAAATAATAAGAATCTTGTGTGGGTGCCGAAAGGCGAGATGAAGGTGACTAACCTTCAAGGACCCAAAACAAAAAGGGTACCAACTTCATATGGTTCTTTTGTAGGCCCTAGCACTCAATGGAGAAAGCGAAGACAAGAAGGTCAAATGGGTCGTGGACAGTGGGTGTTCCAACCATATGACGGGAGACAAACGTCTCTTCCATAGACTCACTATGCAAGACGGAGGAGTTGTCCACTTTGGCGGTAGCAAAGGCCAAATCAAAGGACATGGTATTGTGGGTAACGATTCCTTCTCTCTTAGTGATGTTTTATATGTTGTAGGTCTTAAGTTTAACTTGATAAGTGTCAGTCAACTTTGTGATGCTAACTATGAGGTAACGTTTTTGAAAACAAAGTGTGTTGTGAAAAAGGAAGAAAAGATCTTATTTGAGGCTTTGCGTTTCAAAAATATTTACAAACTTAGCATCAATGATTTGGTTTCTCAAAATGTATCTTGTCTAGTTGCTAAAAATGATTTGACGCAACTATGGCATAGACCTCTCGGACATGTATGTTTCAAAACATTTAAATTTATTTGCGAAAATGATAAAGTCCGAGGCCTTCCAAAAATGAGTTTCGAAAACCATGACTTATGTGACACTTGTCAAAAGGCGAAGCTTGTGAAAACAAGCTTCAAACCCAAGACAAACATTTCCACCTTCAAGCCCCTACAATTGCTTCATATGGATTTGTATGGGGATGTTGGAACAAAAAGCTTGGATGGTAAACATTATACCTTCGTGGTAGTAGATGACTACACTCGTTTTACGTGGGTGATGTTTCTAGCTAAGAAAAGTGATGCATGTAGTGAGTTTATAAGTCTAAGTAAACAATTGGAAAATCATGTGGGTGACACCATTAAAACCATCCGTAGTGATCGTGGTGGTGAGTTCGATGGTGATTTCGAAAAGTTTTGTGTATCCAAAGGATACTCTCATGACCTTTCGGCACCTAGAACTCCTCAACAAAATGGTGTGGCCGAACGAAAGAATAGAACTCTACAAGAAATGTGTAGAGCAATGTTGAATGAGTTCGGTTTGCCTAAGTATTTTTGGGCCGAAGCGGTAAATGCCGCTTGCCATGTGATCAATCGTGTCTATTTGAGACCGTACCTAAATGTGACACCCTATGAGCTTTGGAATGGAAAAGTTCCCAACATTGGGTATTTCAAAGTCTTTGGTTGCAAGTGTTTTATACTTAATACCAAAGATACTTTGGACAAACTTGACCTTAAAGCGGATGAAGGTATCTTTTTAGGTTATTCCTCAAATAGTAAAGCATTTCGTGTTTTGAACAAAAGGAGTCAAAAGGTGGAAGAATCAATCCATGTTAAGTTTAATGAGTCACTTAGTGACGAACCTAAACTTAATGAGGATTGTGAAGAGGATGAAGATGTGACTCCTCAAGAAGAAATTCTTGAGGATGTTCCTATGGTCGTTCCTCAACGAGAGATCGTTGATGATTCTCCAAACGGAAACATCTTCATTGATTTGAGAGTTGAACCTATTGAAGGTACTCCCCCACCTTGTGTGAATGAACTTAGTGAGTCAAATAGAAATATTTCTCATACTCATGTTGATACACAAAATGTAGAGAATGCATCACACTCTCCGGAACATGAGGTTCATGTTGATGATGAAGGTTCATCTCTTCCGGAACATGATCAAGAGGAAGTTGGAGGTGATGTCTCCAATCTTCCTAGATCATTTAAACACAAAAGTTCTCACCCTCAAGAGTTAGTCATAGGTGATTTAAAGGGGTATCACCACACGAAGGCAATATAGAGAGAATGCATTTGTCTCTCTTATAGAGCCTAAAAATATTAAAGATGCACTTCTTGATGAAAATTGGATCTTGGCTATGCAAGAAGAATTAAACCAATTTGAAAGAAGTGATGTTTGGGAGTTAGTTCCCAAACCACACGATCATCCTATTATTGGTACGAAATGGGTTTTTCGACAAGATGGATGATCAAGGTAATGTCACTAGAAACAAGGCTAGGTTAGTTGCTCAAGGATACCGTCAAGAAGAAGGTATTGATTTTGATGAGACATTTGCACCCGTAGCACGGCTTGAAGCTATTAGAATGTCGTTGGCATATGCTTATTATAGGGATTTTAAACTTTACCAAATGGATGTTAAATCCGTCTTCTTCAATGGTATTATTCAAGAGGAAGTGTATGTTGCACAACCTCCCGGGTTTGAATGTCATGATTCACCACATCATGTCTTCAAACTTAAAAAGGCTCTTTACGGCCTCAAACAAGCTCCAAGAGCTTGGTACGAGAGGTTAAGTACTTTTCTTCTTAATAATGGTTTTTCAAGAGGTAAAGTTGACACTACTTTGTTTATAAAGAACAAGGTAGGAATCATTTAATTGTTCAAGTATATGTTGATGATATTATTTTTGGTGCTACTAACAATTGTCTTTGTGAGCAATTTGCTAGTCTTATGCAAGGTGAGTTCGAGATGAGCATGATGGGTGAACTAAATTATTTCCTTGGATTGCAAATCAAGCAAACCGAAGATGGCGTGTACATTTCCCAAACCAAATACACAAGAGACTTGCTCAAAAAGTACAATTTTGGTGAAGGAAGAGAGGTGAACACTCCTATGAGCACAAGTGCAAAGCTTGACAAGGATGAAAAGGCAAAGCATGTCGAGGTAACTTTGTATCGTGGCATTATAGGCAGTCTACTTTATTTAACGGCTAGTAGACCCGATATTTTACATGCAGTATGTTTATGTGCTAGATTTCAAAGTGATCCTAGGGAGATGCATCTTATTGCGGTAAAACGCATCCTTAGATACCTTAGAAGTACTTTGAAATTTGGTTTATTTTATCCTAAGAATGCATGTTTTGATTTAAGAGGTTATTGTGACTCCGATTATGCGGGGAGTCTAGTTGATAGAAAGAGCACCTCCGGAACTTGTCAGTTCCTCGGGGATTGTCTCGTTTCTTGGTTCTCCAAAAAACAAAACAGTGTGTCTCTTTCTACGGCGGAATCCGAATATGTGTCGGCCGCCTCATGTTGTGCACAATTATTATGGATGACAAACACGTTAAATGATTATAACATTCACTTCTCCAAGGAGCCAATTTTGTGTGATAACACGTCCGCCATTAATATTGCACAAAATCTCGTCCAACATAGTCGGACCAAGCACATTGAAGTGAGGTATCATTTTATCCGTGATTGTGTACAAAAGAACTTGGTAAGTGTGGAATTCGTTCCTACACGAGACCAATTAGCGGACATTTTCACGAAACCCTTACTTAGTGATGTCTTTGTATCCATAAGAAGTAAGTTGGGGTTGCTCAACATGGGTTGATAAAACCATCTTGAGTTTTGAGCTCGAAAATTTCAAAAATTTTCAAGTCAGTGCACATAAAACGCTTCATCACACTTGCTTAGGCGTTCGATGTCACATCAAGCGCCTGATGTCAAGGATGTCACTTGTTTGAAGTGACATCAGGCGCTTTATGTCCTTTTACTAAGGCGTTCGATGCTGGATTAAGCGCTCTATCTGAATTTGTTCACTCGTTCGATGTAACATTAAGCGCTCAATGTGCATCTCCACAGCCGTTCAATGTGACTTTAAGCGCTTCATCACGTTTCGTGAAGTCGTTCGAAGTCACATTAGGTGCTTTAACCCTATTTCTACACTGTCTTTTCCGCCGCCTCTTCTGTTTTCGCGCCATTCAAGGACCATCAATTCTCTGCCGTCTCTTTCTCTTCCCCACTTCCCCACGTCTGTCCTCTCCTCTTCCCCATTCACTATACTCTTTCATCTTCTTCCTCAAACTTCTCTCCACTCATCCACTCCCATCAATCCACCATTACTCTATCAACTCTTCATCTTCCCCTCTCACCCTTTAAAATCCAACATTTTATTCATTCTCTTCACATTCTCACATTATTCCTCTGCCTATACTCCTAAGACCTCCTCTCTTTCTCAAAACCTTTCTATCAAATGGCTTCCGCTGGTCCTTTGAAACGTCCACGCTCCCAAAAGCGCAAAACAACGGCTGGACAGGGTATTGTCGAGCCCCCTGCAATCACAGCCATTCGATAGGGGCTCACCAAGGATAACTTCCCTTGGCTATAGAAGCTTGAGCCCGAAATCAAGAAGCCTCCCCGCACCATTGACAAAGGTGCCCATGTTTCTTACTACTCCAGCATGCTATTCCAAGAATGGGTAGCAAACAACCGCCTCATCATCCCTCTGAAACTGCTCAACCTCAGCAATGTTCCTGAGACGAGCAGTGCATTTGAAATCGTTCCTTTCTTGGAACATCAAGGCTGGACATCTCTTTGGTCCAGGCTTGATATGCAAAAATATTCCCGCGAGCACACCAGGCTGTTCTACTCTAACTTGTGGGTCACTCCACAATCTGAGTCTCAACCGTTTTCCCTCAACTCTATTATTGATGGTACTCATCTCAGCTTCACTATCCCTGAAATTTGTGAAGTCTTGAGAATCCGAAATGAGGGTTTGACTGATTTCTCCGTATTTGACTGGAGCAACAAATACGGCGTCCCTGGAGCAACAAATACGGCACCTGGATTTTCATAGAAGTCATATTTGCAGCTCTCCGTAAAGGGTCAAAGGCTTTACCTTTTGCCAATATTGTCACAATATTGTTAAAATCAAAAGGTGTTGATATTTCTGATGATGATTTGACTCCAGTTGCCAAATATGACATCTATGATCACTACAATATTGCTCAGGCCATTGACTCGCAAAAACGCAAGGCCACCACCATTCCTGATGATGACGAGGTCGTGGAGGGACCTCAAGATGCTGCTGGTGGTAGTAATTCTCCTGAATTGCTATCACGCATTGCTGCGCTTGAACAGACTGTTCAACAGCTGCATCTTCGTGATGCTGAGCATGAGGCTTGGCATGTACGGAATGAAGCCCGCATGACTGCATTTCGTAATGCATTCATGCAAGTTTGTCCATGGGCTCTTCCTCCTAATTTTGATGATTTAGGGGGAGAAAGTGGTGGTGCTGGTGGCAGTTCTGGCGGTGGTGGTGATGCTGGTGGCTCCGAAGATGTTGGAGGATCCATGGGTGGATTCACTGATTTTGCCGCTAGTGTAGGTTTTGGCTTCAGTGGTTTTACACCACCAAGTGGTGGTGCTATGTAAATTTCTTTATTTTTTTTGGTGGTGAAACTTTCAAGCTAGTGTTTAATGCAATTGTATGACTTGATATTTCGTTGTTGATGTTCATTAAATTGTTTTATCATTTTGTTCTGATCAAGTTATTTTTTTATTATTGCATCTAGTGAGGGGGAGCATATGTTAAGGGGGAGCTTTGATAAGTTATGCATGTTGTGAAATCATCAAAAAGAGAGAGAATGTTAGAATATGTTGAGTTTTGATGATTTACACAATTCTGCACTTCGAACAAGTGATTAGGCGCTTCATGTGTGTGGTTTGAAGTCAGTATACTTCGAACTCTTACATTAGACGCTTAATGTACCTTGGTGGAGTCCAGTACACTTCGAACGCCTAGATTAGGCGCTTTATGTGATGTGTCTGGATGTGCGAACACTTCGAACGCCTAGATCAGGCGCTTCATGTGTGTGTTTGAAAATCAGGAAACTTTGAACGCCTGATTAGGCGCTTCATGTGGCCTGTTGAAAAGTGCGAACACTTTGAACGCCCCTTTAGGCGCTTTATGCAGTCCACCAAGCCAAAAGTACTTTTTCCCTGGTTGGGCACGTACTCCTAAGTACTTTCTCTGAGAAAAAGTCAGAGTTAGTTCGAACAAGCATGAAGAGCCACATTAAGCGCTTCATATGACTTCGAACGACTTAAGAAACCCACATTAGGCGCTTGATGTGACTTCGAACGACTGTTCATTTTCACATCAAGCGCTCAATGTCACTTCGAACGCCTGTGCTTTTTGCACATTAGGCGCTTCATGTGACCAACGTTACAAAGGTCTTAAACTTCACTTTTTAACATCAGTTGACTCTTTGTACCCTCCCCTTTCAGTGTTCTTTTCACAGGTTCCTCTCTGCAGAAGTTTTCAGGTTTCCTTTCTTGGCATTCATTTTGAAATCTCTCCAAGAATGTTGCTACATGCCAAAGGGAGATCTCCAATGATGAGGACTCACCAACACTTGATGTCAAAACCCATTAATGTCAGTGCAGAGGGTTTCAAACGGGAAGAAACTTTGAAGTTGATAAAATAAGGGTTTCTTCCATTGTCTTCTCCAACTTTCTACTTGGCAAGCTCTCAAATTCTCTCAAGCTCAAGCTCTCAAAATACTTGTAATCTTTGTATATTTTTACTTTATTGTTGAGAGTGATTATTGTAAGAAGAAGAAGAGTCTTCTTCTTGGTGAGATCATATTGTGAGAGATTGGGTAGATTGTTGGTCAAGAAGCAAGGGTGCTTCTTGTTTGAGATTTCTAGACTTTGAAGGGTTAGTTGATAGTGTGTGGTGCACTATTCTCCCTATAAGATTTCTTTGAGGGCAAAGAAGATCTTTGGAGGCTAAACTTCAAAGGGTTAGACTTCTTGGTTGTGGTCTAGGCAAGGTGCCTAGTTTTTCTATTTTCTGGATTTTGTTCTTGATTGTTGTTTCCCCCAAAAGAAATAACAATCCCCATTTCAAAATCCTTCTTGTGAAACATCAAGAAGGTAGAGGAGTAGAGTCATTTGACTTGAACCTCTATACATACTTGTGTTCTTTATTTTCTTGCAAGTCTTTATTCCTTCTAAAGAACACACTCAAGTATTGGTTGCACTTCAAAACAAAAAATAGCCATAAAATATCCATACTTGGTGAACACACTATTCAACCCCCCTTCTAGTGTGTTCTAAGGGACCTAACACTTTTGCCGTCTTGCTTCTTTCTTCTTCGACTGCTCTCTGCTTCTCCGACGTGATGAACACCCGAAAAACTGGTATCACCAACGTGTCTTCTGATAACTGCCACTAACTGAATTGCCATCTCATCGTTTAGTCATCGTGACCTTTGATTCTCACTTTGATCCAACAAATGCTCTCAACTGGTGCTACTTTCTTTAGATTGTGTTTCTTATGTGTTTCTGATGAATGTCATCATCATGTGCAACATTTTCTGCCAATAATGATATTACTACACTAACCTCTGCTGTTGCCAAGATCTAAATTAAGAGTGTGATCTTATATCATTCACCTTGACGCTTTGGGAAAATCCGCCCTCGAAGTTGCGTCATATCTCTAATAGTAAATGCATAGACATTTTCTTCAAATTTGAATAAATATTTCAACTGAAACATCATGTTTATGCATCAGAAAAAATATTACTAATAGTAACAAATACCTAGCTGCATATATCGGCCAATAGTGGTTATATCAGAAGTAATCACTAACCCAAGACGGAAGATTGCATTTTTGTTCATGTGCGGATTTGCTAGTCTGGTTAGAGGTCCTCTTGGCATTAAAATTTTATTGTCAAAAAAATATTGTCGTAGTTGGTTAAACAATATTTAAAAAATATCATACGTATTTTTTTAGTAAAATTTGCATCTAGGTCGTATGAAGATTACTTGACAAATTATTTTATTAAACAATTTCAAAATTTGATCTTAATTGATTTTTGATAAATTATCTGTTAATCAGTTCTGATAATATTTAGTACCCGTAGTACATGACTAAATCCACTCCTTATAATGCTGACCCACAACAACTTAATATTAAACATGGACATAATAGTAAATATGTTTTCTCCATTCACGCCCTAGATCCGGTTTAGATTAGGAGAGCTCAAAAGTGAGTCAAAATATGAGGCATCCAATCACGCGTCGTCACGTGTACAACAAAGAAGGATGTTTAAAATTTTTTGTTTTTTAAAAAGAGCTTCTTGTACACATGATGACGCATGATTAGAGGCTTCATATTTTGCCTTACGTTTGGCATCTCATGGTGTGAACCGCCCTAGGTCATGGTCACTTCCTTCTACCCTCTTTTTCAAGTAACAATTTCTCTTTAGATTTCATCATCAATGAAAAAAGAAAACTCGAAACGCAGTTTGGTTTGGAATATTTTGCTGTGATTCAGCAATTTGATCTGTAGCCAACTAGCCATGGAAAAAAAAAACAATTTTAAGGAACTACAAAAATGAAGGTGCTTCTAGGCTTATTGTTCTGTCAATATTGCAAAGGGAATTAAAATACCATTTGAATATCCCCCTAACATTTTGCTTTGAAGAAGGTTGGTCGAGTTTACCGTCGCTGCCTTATGGATATCTCTCTATATGACCATTCCATCTAGAAAACGGGGTGAGTTTTATGATTTGTATTTAACATGAAACTTCATTGGACAGGATCCTCGGAGCGTGGTTATGACTTTTTGATTTCCAAATAAAATATCATAAAGAAGACTGTGTTGTCGGTAGGAATTGATATTCACGGAAGATGGTACTCTAAAAATATTGTCTTTTTTCTTGTTTTGATTAATCTTAAAAATGTTGTCTATTTTTTAAACATAGTAAGTATTATTAAAAAAGTTTTTATGTTACTCAATCAATTAACACTTACATGATTTCTATCTATTTTATTTTAAATAACCAATTAAAGATAGAAAGGAGATATTAGCCTTAAAGTTTGACTTTCTAAATTGTTCTTCAAAGTTAGACTTCTTAAATTGTTTTCAAATCAAATCAGAATAATTTTTTTAAGGTCTCCAGGACATAACCCAACTGGTTCCGGATAGGAGTTATCGAAAGGGAGGCCAGAGGTTCAATTCTTGTCAAAGGCAAGAGAGCTCATTTCCAGTAAGTGCATAATGTGGGAGCTTCCTTGGCTTGTAGGCTTACCTACAGTGCTGGGGGCTCCTTATGCAGACTACTGTGTATATGACCAAGCTCCTGCTAGAGGGCTGTTGGATACCTGATTTACATCCCTACACTACCTTTGAGACTGGGTGTGGTAGGGACTTTTTTATGCAGACCACTGTGTATATGACCAAACTCCTGCTAGAGGGTTGTTGGATACCTGATTTACATCCCTACACTACCTTTAGGACTGAGTGTGGTAGGGACCGTTGGGGTTCAACCCTAAAATAATATTTTTTAAGAAGGAATGGAGTATCATGTAATAGAAAGAAAGTATTTCGTATTTATATTTCTTTCAAAGTTTGTGGGCTGAGCTTTCAGAAAGTGGAACGGTGTTGAAACATGAAGAGCATTTGATGTTCATGAGTGTGCAGAGGCAGGAATGACATGCCCAGGAATATCGTCGAACACGTTTGAAGATTGGGTCGTATGGATGTGTATGGCAATAAGATGAAGAAGCAGCTGCAAATATGTGATCAAGAATGGAGGAATGGTGAGTTGGATAAAGAGGAGTACGGGATCACAGTGTAGTGGCGTGGAAAGTTGCGTGCCAAGTTGCGTGCCAAGGTAGAAGACACAGCACATGGGAAGTGGCACGCTGCAGTGTCAATGGCGGGAACTGCAGGAATTAAAAATACGTGTATTGACAAGAATGTCCTTATGGTTATGAAGATGATGAAGAGTAGTTAGGGTCTTTCTTGTAATTGTGTCAATGGCAGTTATGGTTGTTGTATATATACGCTGTAAAGGAGACGAGCTGAACTAGATGAATGAATTCCAGAATTTCAGTTTTCTTCTTTTCTCTCCATTCGATTGATTTGACTCCAGAATGTCCTCTTATTGATTTCTTCTTCAAATTGCTTGATTGCTTTTAGTTCGCGTGAGAGTTTTTGACATGGTATCAGAGCGAGCTGCGTAATTCAATCATTCAATCGATCAATCATTCATTCATCAATAATCTGTCGTTCTTCGTTATCATAGAATGGCATCAAGTTCTTCGAATTCTGTCGTAAATAATCATGTAGATCCTACTGAGGATCCGTTATACGTGCATCCAAGTGACAGTCCATCACTTGTGTTGGCACAGCCATTGCTGGATTCGCACAACTATCACAGTTGGTGCAGGAACATCAGACGCGCATTGGAGTCGAAGAATAAAATCGGATTCATTGACGGTTCAGTTGGAAGGCCAGCAGAAGGAGATCGTAAACACTCAGCTTGGATCAAGGCGAACAATATGGTAGTTTCTTGGCTTATTAATTCTGTTACTCCCCCTATTGCTCAAAGCGTTATGTGGATAGATGATGCTGTTAATATATGGAAAGATCTAAGACTTAGATACGGAAACGTTGATGCATTTAGACTTTCGGACCTACAAGAAGAATTTTATGGTATTAGGCAAGAAAACCTCTCTGTGACAGACTATTACACGAAGCTAAAGGTGGTTTGGGAAGAATTGACTGTGCTGAAGTCTATTCCTAGTTGTAATTGTGGTAGGTGCACATGTAATGTAGCGAGTCAAATCAGTAAATTTGTTGAAAGTGATTTTGTGATCAAATTCCTAAAAGGATTGAACAGTGAGTTTGAACCTGTTAAGTCACAAGTTCTGTTGATGACACCGTTGCCAGACATAAACAGCACGTTTGCAATGTCTGTCAAGTTTGAAAGGAAGGTTACATATTCGGGAACACAAGCTGGTTTTAATAATACTCCTTCTAGCGTGATGAATGTCAATGGACCAAGTATGGGAATGCAGAATAATAATTTCAACTCTAGAGGCCAAGGCAACTTTAAACCGAGAGGAGGATATAAGAAAGGTGGAGTCAATCCTCAAAGGTATGGTGTTGACAATAATAAGAGGCCTATATGTTCACATTGTGGATGGGTAGGCCACACCGTGGACAAGTGTTATAAGAAGCACGGGTATCCGCCTGGATTCAAGCCAAGGCCACAACTGAATTGTGCTAGTACTGAGAATGTAGTGGAGCAGAAGAGGAATGAATGTGGAGAGCAGTCTGGTATGCAGCAGACCTTAGGCTCTCAGATGCAGTCAGTGATCACTCAGGAACAATACTCCAAGTTGATGAGCCTGCTGCAAGAAAGCCAGAACAGGATACCTCAGGAGAATGCTAATATTTCATATGGTGAAGCGAGCAATGGGGGACATGCCATTATGTCAGCAGTGCAACAGGGCACTAAAGGTAAGAGTGCAGGTAAAGTGTCATGTAAGTATGCTTCTATGTGGGTTGTAGACTCAGGTGCCACTGATCACGTTTGATTCATATAAACCAGTAAATAATTTACAAGTCAAATTGCCAAATGACACGATGGTGAGAGTCACATACACAGACAATGTCACCTTTCCCAACTGTCTCGTCCTTTATAATGTCCTCTATATACCATCCTTTTCTTTCAACCTCTTGTCTCTCAGCAGAATCACCAGAGAGAATGGTGCATCAGTATTGTTTCATTCTAATATGTGTGTCATGTTTGATCAGAGAACCATGATGATGATTGGTTCAGCTAGAATTCATAATGGATTGTATCAAGTCTCTGACCTTGGAAGTCACACGTTGGTGAGTAAGGACCGTGATGAGCCTTTTGTGGGAAGTGCAGCATTCCCTCCTTCCACAGTTGCTGATGCACGATGTCATTTGTGGCATTCAAGATTGGGGCATATTTCCAATCGTAGAATACAAGAGATTCACAAGTTAGATCCATCAGTTTCTTTTTCAAACACTACCCTGCCATGTTCCATATGCCCGTTGGCTAAACAGAAAAGAACCCCATTCCCTATCTCCACCTCTGTATCCCAATCTCCTTTCTCGTTGATCCATACAGATATCTGGGGTCCTTACAAACATCAAACAATGTTTGATCAATGTTACTTCTTGACAATTGTAGATGACTATAGTCGTTTTTGTTGGGTGTATCTGTTAAAATACAAATCTGAAGTGAGAAGTGTTATAGAGAAGTTTTGCATTTATGCGCATGTGCAGTTTAATACTAATGTGAAAATCATTAGAAGTGACAATGGTTTGGAATTCAAGATGGATCAGTTTTATGCTTCCAAGGGTATAATTCATCAGACGAGCTGCGTGCACACCCCGCAGCAGAATGGCTTGGTTGAGCGAAAGCAGCAGCATCTGTTGAGTATAGCTAGAGCACTAAGGTTTCACGCGGATATGCCCATTGAGTATTGGGGTTTTTGTATTCAGCATGCTGCATACCTCATCAACATCATTCCATCTCCCATCATTTCTCAAAAAACCCCGTATCAACTTTTGTACAATCAACCACCAACTTATCATCAATTGAAAATCTTTGGGTGCCTAGCTTACTCAACAGACACACGGCATGGGAAAGAAAAGTTTGCTGCTAGAGCAAAAAGATGTGTGTTCCTTGGAATATCATACACAACGAAGGGGTATATACTCCAAGACCTTGAGTCCAAGAATGTTCTAGTGTCCAGAGACGTCCATTTTGATGAGACATCCTTTCCCTTATCTGCCTCTTTTAAACCAGACTCTACATCAATCCTGCTACCCAAAGAGACTATCCATTCCCAACCACCTCTGATCAGTCCTGACTACATGCCAACTGGATTCACAGATAATTCCATGAATCCACTAACCTCAGACCATGATTCATCACCTCCATCTTATTCTCATTCATCAGCATCACATTCCCATACCCCCTCAAACGCTGATGCTCCATCATCTCATGGGGAGCATGATGTCCAGTCCACATTTGATATTCAGCCCATATCGAACATTGATATATGTCTCCCTCCAATCTCTTCTAGACCTGTTCGGGAGAAACGCACACCAGCCTATCTTCAAGACTACTGCTGCAATTACTTGACAAATTTCACTCATAGTCCCAACACTTCTACACCTAGTAGTCCACATCATTTACATAAAGTCTTTTCACTTCAATCACTGGCACCTAAGTATAGAACTTACATATTAAATACTAATATGCACACTGAGCCTGCCTCTTATTCAGAGGCAGCCAGTTCTACTGCTTGGCAGAATGCCATGAAAACAGAACTTATGGCCTTGGAAGAAAATGATACTTGGTGTTTAGTAAATTTGCCTGCAGGAAAACACCCTATCGGATGCAGATGGGTGTACAAAGTCAAGTACAAACCAGATGGCACGGTTGAGAGATATAAAGCCAGACTTGTGGCAAAGGGATTTACGCAGCAGTATGGGCTTGATTATCAAGATACCTTTGCTCCTGTGGCCAAAATGACTACGGTTCGATTTGTTTTAGCACTGGCCGCCAGTAAAGGATGGTGTCTGCAACAGTTAGATGTGAACAATGCGTTTCTGCATGGGGATTTACATGAAGAGATCTATATGGTGCCTCCCCCGGGGTTACAGTTACCTAAAGAGGGTCTGGTTTGCAGGCTAAAGAAGTCCCTATACGGCCTTAAACAGGCCAGCAGGGAGTGGAATTTTAAATTGACCAAGTATCTTATTTCCATTGGATTTGTTCAGTCAAAGACGGATTACACGTTGTTCCTCAAGTCCACGCCTGAGTACTTGTTGATCTTGTTGGTTTATGTGGATGATATAATCTTAGCGTGTTCTCGGATGGAACCTATTCAGCACATCAAGTCCTTACTGCATCATACGTTTAAAATAAAGGAACTTGGTGACCTGCGTTACTTCTTGGGGATTGAGGTAGCGCGGTCACAAGGGGGGCTAGTCTTGAATCAACGAAAGTATACGTTAGAATTACTGGAACACATGGGTTTTTTAGGGGCAAAACCTGTAAGGACACCTATGGAGACTAATTTGAAGTTAATGCACAATGATTCTGAGCTAGTTCAGGATGTGTCAGGATATAGAAGTCTTGTTGGGAAACTGATCTACTTGACAATCACACGGCCAGAAATTGCATTTCCAGTTCAGCAATTATCTCAGTTTATGGATTGCCCCACGATCAATCATCTCAAGGCCGCACACCGGGTGCTCAGATATCTAAAGGGGAGCATTGGGCAGGGGCTTTTGTATCCCAGGCATAGTGATTTGAGACTAAAGGCCTTCGTAGACTCTGACTGGGCTGGATGTTCAGAAACTAGGAAGTCTACCACTGGTTTCTGTGTTTTCCTAGGAAACTCGTTGATATCCTGGAAAGCCAAGAAACAAACAACGGTTTCCAGATCATCTGCTGAGGCAGAATATAGAGCCATGGCAAGTTTGGTATGTGAAGTGCAATGGCTACTTTATTTGGCAGCTGATTTACAAATGCAGGATCAAAGGCCAGTGGAGGTTTTTTGTGACAGTAAAAGTGCAATATACATTGCTGAAAATCAAGTATTCCATGAACGCACAAAGCACATCGAGATTGACTGTCACATCACACGAGACAAAGTGCAGGAAGGGACAGTTAAGCTGATGCCTGTTCGAACGAATATGCAACTAGCAGACATTTTCACTAAGGCGTTAGACAACAACAGACAAAAGGATTTAATGCGCTCGTTGGGCATTATCAATATTTACTCCAAGCATGGCTTGCGGGGGGGTGTTGAAACATGAAGAGCATTTGATGTTCATGAGTGTGCAGAGGCAGGAATGACATGCCCAGGAATATCGTCGAACACGTTTGAAGATTGGGTCGTATGGATGTGTATGGCAATAAGATGAAGAAGCAGCTGCAAATATGTGATCAAGAATGGAGGAATGGTGAGTTGGATAAAGAGGAGTACGGGATCACAGTGTAGTGGCGTGGAAAGTTGCGTGCCAAGTTGCGTGCCAAGGTAGAAGACACAGCACATGGGAAGTGGCACGCTGCAGTGTCAATGGCGGGAACTGCAGGAATTAAAAATATGTGTATTGACAAGAATGTCCTTATGGTTATGAAGATGATGAAGAGTAGTTAGGGTCTTTCTTGTAATTGTGTCAATGGCAGTTATGGTTGTTGTATATATACGCTGTAAAGGAGACGAGCTGAACTAGATGAATGAATTCCAGAATTTCAGTTTTCTTCTTTTCTCTCCATTCGATTGATTTGACTCCAGAATGTCCTCTTATTGATTTCTTCTTCAAATTGCTTGATTGCTTTTAGTTCGCGTGAGAGTTTTTGACAGTTGCATGATTTCAGAAGACGAAATTCCATATGCAGTCCATTTCAAGGAATTTGTCCAAACAAAACACAAAAAGACAGCGTATACGTGTATGATCCTGGTCATGATGCGTCATTTAGTTAAAAAAAAAATAAATAGGAGCAATCAACAAATGGATGAAAACGATAACCGAAGTAGATGCGGACGCGTGACAAAGACAAGAACAGATAATTTGTTCATGCTCTTTAGGTTAAGACGATGAAATTGTTCGGAGTGAAGAATTTCACCTTTTGTTTCAAGATAATTTGTTCGGAAATGGGTAATGAGTTAGAACACCGACAAAAAGACGCTTAATTAGCAGACAGCTTCCAAAAGCAATTAAGCACAGCATGTGAAGCAGACGGAAAGAGCAGTCTCTGCCTAAATCCATGCGATTATTTAGTTTTGATTTTTCATCAAATGCAGCGAAAGTACGGTTAACGTCAGCATGAAGCTCTTCCAGCAACAAACCTTTGCAGTGACATTTCTTATATCGGGTTCACCGGTGAAACTTAACTTACATGGTTAACACCTACGTTAACTTTGTCGGTTTACATTTTGTTAGTTAACTTTTGTCGGTTTAAATTTTGTTAGTTCTCTTAGTTTGAATTATTGTATTAACACTAACAAATTTAACAAATTTAATACTCTTGCAGCTTAGGACATCAACATTAAAGTTGCATAAAAGTCATGATTGATGATTATAAACAAGTGCAATAGATGGTCATAGATTTCTTTAAAAAGTTATTCGCTGATCATTAAACCTTTAGCTTCCCTAACCAACATAGGTTGGGTAACACCCTGGAGGACACTCAGTCTAATTCTCTCAACCCAGACAGTCTTGAATTGCTGAAATAAAGGAAGACCTATTTTATCTAAAATCAAATAGTGTCTCTGGATCAGATGGGCATACTGCAGATTTCTTCAAAGGTAATTTGGCCCTCTTGGGTTATGAATTTACGGAGGCTACAGAATTCTTTTTCAATAACAACTTTATATACTACTCAATTAATGCCTAAACCATTTTACTTATCCCCAAGGTAGATAACTCAAATAGCATGACGCAATTTATGCTCATCTATTATTGCAATGTTACGTACAAAGTCATATCTAAGATACTCGTTAATAGGCTTAAATCTTTAATTCTCCATCTTGTAGATGAAAACAAGTCAGTCTTTGTTAAAGATAAAACCATCCAAAATAATATCCTTCTTATGCATGAACTAGACAGAAACTACAAGAGATCAGGTGCCCTCAGTGTTGTGCTATTAAGGTTGATATTATGAAAGCTTTTGACATATAAGTTGGTCTTACTTAATATATCCTGAAGGTTATAAAATCCCCAAAAAGGGATATCAAATGGCTTAGACTCTAAATATCCACTATCTCCTTCTTCATTTATTTGAATAGAGCTTTGAATGGTCACTTTAATGTCTCAAGAGGGCTTAGGCAAGGTAACCCTTTATCCTCCAGCCTTTTCATATTTGTTATGGAGGGATTTATCCAAATCCTAAAAACAAAACCCCTGATCCAACTGCAACATTTACCCCAAGTGTGAACACTTATAACTCTCTTCCTTAGCTTTTGCGAATGACCTATTCATTTTGTCAAAAGCGGAGCACCAGTCCATTTTACCAATTAAGGATGTCCAAGATGAGTATCAGATACTTTCAGGGTTTCAGCACAATCCTTCAAAGTGTGAAATATTCACTTCTGAAGTCACTCCATTTTACCAATTAAGGATGTCCAAGATGAGTATCAGATACTTTCAGGGTTTCAGCACAATCCTTCAAAGTGTGAAATATTCACTTCTGAAGTCACTCCATTTTACCAATTAAGGATGTCCAAGATGAGTATCAGATACTTTTAGGGTTTCAGCACAATCCTTCAAAGTGTGAAATATTCAATTCTGAAGTCACTGCTCATGATAAGGAAGAAATATCTACTCAACTGGGTATGCCCATGGGGAATCCTCCAGTTAGATACTTAGGAATTCCTCTAGTTGTGAAAAAGCTTTCCTTCTCTGATTATGGTAACTTATTAAAAAGGTTAACAAGTAGGATACAAAGCTGAAGAAATAAAAACCTGACATATGGAGGAAAATTACAACTGATCAACTCTGTGCTCATGGTTGTACGTAGATATTAGACAGCCTTGTACTTCTTGCCTAGGAGAATTATCAGAGAAGTAGAGAAAATCTTAAAGACATTTTTGTAGAGTGATTCTAGAAAAGCTAAAGACAAATGGTCAACAATCTGTCAACCAAAGGCGAGATGTAAATAGGGAATTCATGATATGGGGCCTAGAAAATAATGCATATATTATGAAAATTATATGGAATATACGTGAACACAAAGAGAGTCTCCCGACAGAGTAGGTTCATAGTGTCATTTTAAAAGGTAAATCCTTATGGGAGACTAGGCTAAGTCCTTGCCACTCTTAGCTATGGAAAAGATACTCATGGGTCAGAGATAAGTAACTCACTGCATTAGCAAGGTGATTGAAGATGGGCAATCCACTTTCTTTTAGAATGACCTTTGGCACCTTTGGGGTACCTTTGTTAGAATATGAATTGTTTTGATGAAGTTAAAAGATGTTTGAAAAAAAGTTAAAAAGGTAGTTAATACCTTGGAATTGAAACTAAATAAGAAAAACACACTGTGAGACATGGATCTCTCACATAGATCGATCGATGTTTACATAAGTCTCTCAAAGAAAATACATGGATCAATATATGTATGGACTGTTCAAAGTTGAACCTCACTCTCCAATATCGATCTCTCATGTTAGGATATATCAATTGATCGATGTAACAACAGTCTCTAAAGTTAGAGATATCGATCGAATGATGTGGTTAAGGTTCAAAATTGAAATCTCACTGTCCAACATCGATCTCTCAAGGTGAAGACATCGATCAAACGATGTGTACATCAATCTCTCAAAGAAGAGACATCCATCAATCGATGTAAGTAAGATGCAAAACTGAAACATCACTGTAAGACATCGATCTCTCAACCTGAAGACATCGATCGGTCGATATAGACATCACTCTCTAAAATATGAGACATAGATCGATCAATCTCATCTAAAATTCAAATTTTATAAAAAAAATCCAAGAAAGATTTAAAGTGTTTTTTCTTTCCAATCTTACTCAAATTTCTTGTCGATTTTCTTTTAATATCTATAATGCTTTCTTGACTATTACAAGCATGTCTAAGATATTCTAGGGTGGCTATGGAGCATCAAATTCAACTGTAGAGTGGATAAAAACTATTTAGACATTTTTCAAGATATTTGATTGAGTTGAAGACTTGAGAGAGGCTGCAAAAATGTGGCTCACACCTTCTATATATTGAAGAAGATCATATGAAGCATTTACACACTTTCATCCTCTTCAAGCTTCATCCCCAATTGTTGTAAAAGGTTCTCAGTTGTGCAAAAATGCTTAAAAGCTCATTAAACTCATGTTGCTTGTTTTCATTGTTGTAATTGTGAGAGTAGAAGTCTAACACAAGAGAAACTATACATATTTCATTTTTTGCTTGTGATTTAGACTTATTAGAAAGTGTAATTTTACTTCTTCCCCAAAACTCATGAAAGTTTTTTGAAGAACTTTAATGAAGTTGTGAAGAAGCAAGAAATAGTTCCTGGTTGTAGCTGTTGTTGACGGTGCACAAAGTACTTGTCTAACAAGATGCTGTTGTTGTAGTTAATGTTGCACAAAGTGTTTGTACAATAATTTTCTTCTGTTGTAGTGGAGCTTGTACTAAGTGTTAGTGTAAGTATTGTTGTTGTTGTTCTTGTTTCTTATCAAAGATAATAAAAGAGTTGATTTTGAAAATCCATTTTGGAAGCAAAGTGGTAGCGGAGTAGAATCGAATAGATTCAAACCACATCATGTGTCACAAACTCATTATCTCTCATCTTCTTCTTTTTATTTTGAAGAGTATTTAAATTAGAGTGAACTAAACCGAGAAAATTCCGCAAATTGCCCAACACTCAATTCACTCCTCCTCCCTCTAGAGTGATTGTTATGGACCTTACAATTGGTATCGGAGTCTAACTTTGACTACTTGGCCAATCTTTGCAAGTAACGAGGTTAACGATCATTGCAAAATATTGCAATGACAACCTCTACATCATATAGCTCAACTCTCAAACCATCCATCATATTCACAGCACCAAACACAAATGTTCACTTGTCTGATGCTGAAAACTATTTTATATGGAAATATAAGATGAATGCATATTTATGTGGATATGGCTATGACATATACATAGTGGTTATAGGGGAATACTTCCACCAACTAGGTTGGACAAAAGTGGGAGAGTAATCATGAAGGAGCTGGATGATTACAATAATGAGGGTAAGAAAATTATGAGCTAGAAGAGAAAGCTCTAGAAATCTTCCATCTCTCCCTCTCACACAATGATCTAATAAAGTTTTAAGACATCATCTTTCCACATGAGACATAGAAAAAGCTTGAGGAATTAACAAGTGATGGTCATCCATCAAAGATAGAAATGAAAAATAAATAAACATAAAAGATGTTGAGGACTCCCCAAGAAAAACCACTACTACAATGTAGATTTTGGTGTCAACCGCTTTTCACAAAAGGTTCAAACATAACACCGACAAATCTACATTAACAACTAACGCGCGTCAAACAAGGAAGAAAATGAGTGAGGTGGCGTCCTTAATTATAAGATAAAGAAAAGTGCTTATTTAAACACCAAATGCTGACAATAATGTCAATGCACCAATTACGATAACACCACTCTATGTTGTGTACTCAATTTTAGTACCTGACCACACTCCTTCAACGGAATAATAATTTGACAAACCAAAGCACCCGAAAAAGATGTAAAAGAAAACGGTGAAAAGAACAATTCATATCATTTCTTTATTCATCGTCAATAAACTAATCATTCATTAACTAACAATTTCCCTGGTCTTCTATCATCAAAAAAGACTAATCCACCAAGTTCAAGAATTCATCGCTCTGCTTATTTATTCTATAATATAGATACCATTTCTTGGATTTTCCAACCCACATTGTCTCTTTGTTTAGTTCGTGATTACAAAATTTTATAGAATTTTGCAACTCTGTATCTCTCTCTATACAAATATTCTGCCAGCATTTAGCAGATCTTACTATACACCGTTCCAGTGACGCTTTATGTTAAGTGGATTTGAGCATTCAAACAATTCTGCACTAGTCCACTTATACGCCAATAAGACTTGGTGAATATTTCTTATATACCTGATCTATGGAGTTTTCTGTTGCTGTTGTTGCTTCTTGTATTCATGTAACAAAATGTGAGCATAGAGTATTTCATTCCAAACATCAGGTACACCTGGAAGGCACCAATGGCTGCAGTCTTGGAATCTCAAAGGCGATCGCCTTTCCTCCTCAGACAAGCTCTGTTTCCGGTATATGGAGGGGTGGCCATCCTTCCTGTAATCTGTCATTCTGGTGATGTTCAAGTAGGAGACATGAGTTTTCATACCTTTCAACACATTCTCTAATACTTTCATCTTGGGTGGATATTCGGACAAATATGTCTCATTCTTTATAGGCTCAATTTCATGATCACACGCACCCCCTGAGTTCCACTGCCCGCCACTGCATAAAACAACAAAGATAAGCACCATTAACTTCTAGGCACCAACAAAAATGAATGCGTAGTCTAGAGTAAGACAACACAAATGGATGACCAAATCAATCATCTCACTTTCAACATGAATGAGAATTGCATGTGTCGTTGTGGCATTGATCCCCCTTTTCATCATCAACCAAAAACATAAAAGACAAAAATTAACGTAAAGGACATGTTTTGTGCTGACGAGTTTCATATTGATGTGTTTCTTTACATTTACAAGTAGCCCTAAGATTCCTTCTGAGCCAGGTGATTACCTGAAATGACTAGCAGAGTAACCTCTGAAGAAAACAAGAGTTTTCTGGGGGTTTATGTTGGCATCAATCCATCTTCCCCATGTAGTTAAGGCCCTCCGAAAGGCTTCAAGAACATTCAGTTCGCCGTACACATGGCTGCCTTCCTGGTAATAGTCCTTCCTGAAACACAATAGCAAGCCACATAACCATACCATTTGACCATTAGAATATTATATATCGTTTCCTGAATTGATCGTTTCTTGTTTTTCTTTCTAATAATGGTATATTTAGAAAACATACAACCAGATTTACAAGTCGGTGTATGATAATCCAGCTAAGACAGTATAGATGACCTTGGCAATGGATTCAAGACCAAGACTTTTTAACATTTTCAACATTGAGGTTTGTAGCCATAGGATAATAAACTTAATTTACATTGAAAATGGCAATAAGAATCCTTTGATAAATAGCATTACCCCAACGCAGTCTTCTCATGAGTCCACCAATGCCCTGTGTTGAAAATAATGAAGTCGGCATCTTTGTAGTTACTAGCAGACTCCCCCAACATATCCAACCGAAGCGTTTCCCTCTTTTCTCCATTTTTGCTTTTGATCTCCCATTCTTGAACCAAAAATGGAGTTACAAAGAATTCTACAGTGAAGTTGTAGTCCTGCAAATTCAGCCAAGGAAAATTATTAGCAGCTGTTTGTGATATTTTGTCACTAAATAAACCCAGTGCCGCGTATGCACGGGGAAGATAATAATCTAAAACATATTGAGGAGGAGACGGAATTCATTTACTTACTTCAAATACAAAGGAATAATAAGCTTCCGCCCTGAAGTGGATATTGCCCGAAGCCTCATAAACCTTCTTCTGATCTTTTACAGAATTTCTAAGGATACAAACAAGAGATTCCCACATGTTTCTATTGAGAGAATCCCCAACAAAAACCAATCTTTTTCCTCTTAGCAATTCCAGCATATGCTTCCCATCCAACCTGTTCAACATGAACTAAGATTAACCAATATTTCCAAGGAAACTCTCCAAGATTAAAGTTCTTCTGCATTTCTTTTCCTCATTAATACAAACAAAGAATCATACTTAGAAGAGCCCTTTTTAATGGCCAACGAGAAATCAAGAACCCTGCAGATTATCCTTGAATATTACAACAGGAACTACTAGAAATGACAGATCAAAAGAGAAAAAATAAAAAGAAGTTTGCCTTACCTTGGGAGAGGGCAACCCTTAGGCTTCCACCTTAGTCTGTAATAATTAGTATCAGGCCTCCCATTGAGAAAGCAGTTGAATTGCTCATCAATCAGAGAGCAAGAACCAGGCTTGTACAAAGGGTAGGATTCATCTCTCACCCAATTCCCATTGAAAATATCACAATTTATCAGAGACTTGACCAAATTATCCCTCTCCTGCTGGGCAGTCACAAATAAATTCGTTTTGTTGTTCTGATTTTTAGCCAAAGAAGAAGTCAGATTCTTGACTGCGCCCTCCTTAGCAATAACCTTTTCTGTACTTTCAGTAGCATTTTTCTCTTTGGAAGTAGGCTTGGGGGGTGGAATTGCAGGATGGTTTGCCTTTGCTGGAGACTCTGTGACCCCAGCAGTGGTCTGATTTGCCTTCAAGACTTCATCTTTATGATACAAGTCCATACTTTTGGTTTGATTCTTGGCATCTGATGAAATTTGGTTCACTTGAGTTAACGTTATGTTTGCAGTTTGATTCACAGCCACTGGTGTTCTGGGTGGTGAAGTGTCGGTCTGATTTGGCTTCAAGAGTCCAACTTTATCATGCAACTCGGCATCTAGAGTACCATTCTTGCTAACTTGAGACCCTTCATTTATCTGGGCTTGTCCTTCTGTGGAGTCCTTGAATTCATAAACATTAGCCGGAGACGAACGGAGAGTGGAATTGTTCTCTTGATTGGATGAATTAGAAAAGAAATAAGGAAATAAAGAAGGAAAATGGGATCTGAATGAGAAAATACTTTCTGTTCTAACCCTACTGTAATCAACTTTAAAAATGTCCTTATACAATAGGGAGGAAGAATTTGAGGAAGGACTAAAAGCCAAGAAAATGGTAACTGCAATAAAAGCAAACATGAACACAAATCCCAAAATTTTCTTGGTCTTGAAAACATATAACTCTGTTTTGAGTTCTGTCATCAAATTCCCTCCATTGTTGGGTGCATACTTCACTCCATTTGCCATTGCCTGTTAGGCCTTATCCTTCTTGCTTGGCAACACCAAAAACTAAAGCTCCAATAGTAAGAAGATGAAAATGACAGTGCAGTAGAGATGAAAGAAAGGAAAGATGTCTTCAAGTGATAACTGAGAGAGAGAGAGAGAGAGAGAGAGAGAGATTGCATCCAAGAATGGTGGTGTTTATTATGTGTGAAAGGCAATATGGGAATGGATCATGGGTTAAGGCCAAAGGGCTCTTTAGGCTTTTGCTTTTTTGTATTTAGCACAAACAGACAGAAAATGGAAGACAATCAAACAGGCAAATGGGAGGTGACGGTGTGACTAAAGCGCTCCCATGTTCAAACAAAGAGTCCTTACAAAGTAAAAGTCGGTCACATTCTTTAGAAATAAAGAATGGGATTTGAGTGAGGTGTCATGAATAAAGTGGCATTTATGGAGATAACATTGCCGTCGCCTTCCCAAACCACACGGTTTCTTCAATGGTTGAGGTCTCATAAGGCTGAGAGTTGCCCATCAATGATATTTGCAACCATATTTGTAACCACCATTATGACTAAATCATATATTTTAAATTATATGTTTTTGATGTCGTTGAAATATATGTGTTGTTGTTTTTGCATATATTTTAAATTACTTTTATTTTATCTTTTCCTCTTTCACCTTTTTTACCTTACAAAAGAGATAGTTGTTCACGTATATCTTAATATGAAAAACAATTAGCTTATATATAAAAGCCTATTATAAAGATCAAAATGAGTAATGTGCTAGATATTTCATATTATCTATAAAAGAATGTTTCTTGTATTACATTTATTGAGTCAAATTATTCAAATCAAATGAACAAAAGCATGATCCGAATCATATATTTGAAATCATGGCGATAATATAATTTTAGTTTTAAACATGTTAAAGTGAAACTTTATACATTTAGGTTATAATCCTTTGAATATGATGGAATAAAACAAAATGACTCACTAAATTGGCTGCGATTCTTATATTGTGAAGTAGCAGTTGATTGATCGACGCAACTTGACGCAATTTTCATTATAGGTCATCGAAAAATAATCTCTGTGTGTTTCTAACATATAGATATGATTGTGTACAACGACTCTTCATACCCCGTCATAGACAGGAGACTCTAAGGCAATGGGTAATGATGTTGTTGTTTAAAAGTAAACATATTTGAGTCATTTCAATAGAATAAAAGAAAGATACATGAAAATCTTTTAAGTGAAGTATGAAACCTTAATCACCAGAATGATGGGAGCCTCTAGGGGAGTGATGGATATTTTTCAGCTTTTTGCTCTGATCTTATAGCCATGGAATTCGGGATCCTTCATAAAAGAATTATTTTCACAAGTAATAATGTTACTATATTTGTATGAATCTCTTTATTCCATATATAAGTAATGAATAAAGCAAAAAAAGAATGAGCATTATGTGGTTCTTATTTAAATAAAGGGCTCACACGTCTCAGACTTCCTTTTTTTTAGAAGATGTATGAAACTTCTTATTTTTGATTTTAAATTTAGCTGAAGATATATTATTCCAGTAACTAACATTTTGGAATATGATCAACTTACACTTTTTCGGGTTTACCTAAAAGATTGAGTAAATGTTTGAAAAATATTTAAAATATCGAATTGAAGTTTGAAAACTTATAGAGATTGAAAACAAGTTCACAAAAAAAATCTTAGGTAGTTATGATGCTAAGATAAAAATTAAATGCAAGTTTTAAAAAATTTAAAAAACGAAACAGGAGGACCATGGCTACTCTCGTCCCTAATCAAGCTGAGATCTCCTCACTGCTCACACTCTCACATCATTGCCCACCATCTGCCACGTAGCAGCAAGGGAGGTGGTGAGGCTAAATGCAGGTGACACTCATCTAGTTTCACCATCCCCTTGTTGCCACGTGTCGGACAGCGAGCAATGGGATGAAGATGTGAAAGGTGAGGAGAACCGGTCCCAATCAACCAAGCTGTGTCCCTATTCGTAAGGGAATGACGGTGGCGGCACCCCCTTTTCATTTATAAACTCACTCAGATACCACTTTACTACTTAAACTAAGAGTAAAAATTGAAATCTCTTCTCATCGTTTCAGCTGCAAAGAACATCATGAAGCATGTAAATCAGGGGTCCAGCAGCTTTTTAGGTTGGGTAAGGACTTACGCAGTGACCAAATGTCTCTCGCAAACTAAGTCAGCACACACATTGTGTGTATCCTTGGATTCGAATTCTTAACCTCTTGGATTAAGTCTCAACTTGAGTATCAACTGCACTATGTCCAGGAGACACTTTACTACTTGAACTAATCTTTTATATGTGTGTGTATATATACACACACATGTATGTATCATTTGAGTCATAGAAATTTTTTTCCCTAAACCGAATGACAATGTCTCAGAAAATAGGTTATTCTGGGTTATCATATCATATATTGAGTGAGTCTTGAAACATTGTCATTCAAATCATACAAATTCTCTTATATAGATAGGATGTTGTAAAAATACTATAATTTTTTATCGAATCAAATTAAAAGTATATTTATGTGTAGATTATGATATTCTTTTATAGTAATGAGAATTCATACAGTGAAGGGAGCGGTTGAGAAGTTCAATAGGTGTGGACCCATGCAAGTCAGTCTTGGGGTTTCCAAATATCCGTACCTTAATTTTGTACCACCAACAGAGGCATACCTGTGGTGCCATAATTCTCATTTTACATCTTTTCATTAACTAATCCACCGTCGTACTTCACGCCAACTATAATAATATAATAATAACAGTTAAGTATTTTTTTTTAGGAAAAATCACCTTTTGCTCCTTATGCTTTGACTAATTATTTGTTTGCTTAAATTTTAAATTACATACTTAACACTCCTGTAGTTTTGGACTGATCGAAAAATCTCACTTTTCAAGCGATACCGTCGGAAATGCCTTAAACATAACGGTATTTCGATCATTTCATCAAACGGATGAAGTATGGGTCTAACACTTTGATGTCTGAAGCCCGAAAAACACGAAACACGATATGTTTGCTACCCTGATATACATATATGTATATACACATATATGTGTATGTGTGCTTACTATATTTGTGTTGTTATGGCTAAGTCTCATTTGATTAGTGTTTGATGATCATCTTTATGTTATTTTCTTTTAAAAAAAATAAAAAAATTAGGGATAGTAATCGAACTCGAGACTCAGGAATAGGATAAATGCTACTCAACCGCTAGACCTAAAGGTTTTTCACGATCATCATTATGTTATACACACACACAGATATATATATATATATATATATATATATATATATATATATATAGTCACGTAAGAATGTGTGTGTGTGTATTTAATATATTTGTACAAGTACGGTGATTGTATTTATAGAGTTGAGTGTATTTATACGACTGAGCTTGTCTAAGGTGTACCAAGCTCAGGTATACTTCTGCTCTACTCAGCCGTTTAATTGAGCTTGTGTCTACCATAACTTTCAGGGTACTTGTGTTCGGCTCTACTACTTTGCTCAGCTGTACACTTAAGTCTATGTCTACCATGATCTTCATTATACTTCCCTTATGAGTGGCTGCTATTCAGCTTATATTGTCCTACACTATAAAATACGTATGCTGACAATGCTCTGGAACTGACATTGTCACAGTACTGAAAATAATATTTTCTTCCTTGTATAAATAAGAACCAGTATGGCATCAACTCTGTCTCTTTGCCAAATTGAGGCAATCACTCTTTTATGACAGGTTTATTTTGTTTCGTTTACAGTATCCCAACTTGTGAAAAATTCTTCTCTATACTGTAGTTCCGAGGAAAAATATAACGTAAAGCTTTTCTCCCCCCTCCCTCCCTGTATTTGGCGATGCCAGTATTTGTCTCAGTATTGGTGGTTTTTTTTTATATTTTCCTGATGATATGCCAATCACAGGCAAATTCTGGTGTCTGATGAGAAGGTTGTTATTGTATTGTAGGGGAGAATATGAGATTCTAGAATCAGTGCAAGCACGACTTGCAGTTCATCCCTTAACTGCTCCAATTCTAGGAAATAACCATGAGGAGTATCCAAGTCGCCAAAGTTCGGTAATTATACTACTTTTTGGGATTATTGCTAATGTCTATGCTTTAGTGTGACTTATTCTGCTTCGCTAAGTTGCCTACCTTGGAACAAAAAGGTCATACATGATCTTGAGGGCTCCCACCGCTCCAGCTTCAAAAAGCATTGTTGAATATGTAAATTATTAACTCAGCATCCTCTTAAGTTTGGAAGTGTCATACGCAAATAGTCCACACATATCATATGTGGCCTTCGGCCCAACCTACCTTACATATACTTGAGGAAAATGCACCAGACATCCCAAAGGTTTTTCGTAGGAGAAGTTTTCATTCCTTCTGACTATCTGCAAACCTATGAATAGTGTTGTCAAATTTTAGATTCCTTTGTGGCATCAAACTTGGGTTGTCAACATTTTGAAATATTGTTACCAAGAGTTACCCGAAGAATTGAAAATAAATTTACAATCTTAATGCTCGGTCTCGAGTATTAGGTTTTGCGCAGAGGCAGACTTTACTGCAATCTGCAATAACACCATAGAACCATATAGGTTTTGGCTGATAGGGTTATAAATGCCCTTTTCTGATAGGCCTTGGTCCAGGCTTTTTCCTTCGCCTTTTGCTTGCTGTTTCCTTTCAGTAGCTTAGGTATGTGTTTTGAGCAAGGGAACCTTGCGAGCCACGTCTGCTGACTAACTACTATGTAAATTTGCAAATGCATAAAATTTTAATTCACAAAAAAGAAATATGTTCCATCCCTTAATGTTATATTTATGTGGTGCCTATCTTCTGTGAAACAAAAGTGTGCTTTCTCCAATGGCCCTGTGATGGTGGTGATGGATACTGGCTTGCATACGGATCTTTTTATAGACTTGGTATCACAGTATCACTCATGCTGTCTGGAAATTTCTTGCACATGGCATATCTTTTGAGCCTGAATGTCTTGCAGCTCTTGATCAGGTGTTTGTAGAAATGACACTTTATGTGGATTTGAGGATGTTAATTTAGTCTTGGCGTTGGAGGACAGGTCTTGATAAGGTTGCTATTTTGTGACTTAATGTCATGGGTTCAAGCCGCGGAAACAACCTCTTGCACAAACGTTAATGTTGCATAGTGAAGCGACCCGGTCCTTCCCCGACCATGCGCAACGCCATTTTTTAATTTAGTCTTGGTGTTGAACTATATATGTATTTATTTTTTCAATGCTGGTATGGGTTTACCATTTTGATAAGATGTTTTTAGTTGCAGCTCAGAGTCTCAAATTTTGGTTGGTCTAAGAATCGTCATACAGTGTGTTCATTTAAAAGTTGTTTATACCAGCTGTTCCTTGTTGTGCTTGCCTTTGGAATTCTGATCTTTACTTATTCCCAACAGTTAGATTTCATACTTATTACAGGGTCGATCACGGAGGACGCTAGATGGTGATATGCTGCCTCAGTTTCTGGACCTTACGAGCCTGCAACAAGAAGCTGTGCTGGCATTGCCTCTTTTGTCCACCAACAAAATAATGCTTAGTACTCAGCAGCCACCGGCACCAGTTACTGCTAATCAGGTTGTCAGACTTCTTGAACTGGTTCGTTACGCTTTGAACTAAGACTTGGAAATCTTCAAACAGCAAGGTCTTTCGAAATCGTCATGGCTGATCTGAAAGATTGATTGACATTCATGCAGTCAGTCATCTTGTTGGGCATATGCCACATGCAGTAATGCTCTAGTGTGACCGGATCTCCCAATGTCGGAGCTGTTTCACCATCTAATCCCTTATTTGGCGGCATCTATTGTTTGCACTAATGGCAGCGATGTTATTCACTTGTCTACAAAGTTCCCTAGCTAGGCGGTGGAAAAACCCAACTTGTGCAGAGAACTAGGTCGGTGGTTTTAGAAGATTTGAGATTTTGTCTCCCAATAGTTTTCTTCCTGAGGTGCTTTGCTTCGGTTGCTGGTTATCACACAATAGCTTGTGAATATGTGCACTTTGTAAATACCAACTAGCAGTTTTATTTTAGTGCATTCTTCCCTCTATTTTCTAACTCGTATGATCTTGTTTGCGTATGAGCAATGGTGCATTTTCCATACCACCATTACATCTTAAAGCGAGGCCACAAGATTATCATGTTTCATCAAAAGGAAGTCATTGTGATATAGGGAAAATGACCAAGTCGCAGCTTCCTAGATGAAGCCATTGTCAACTGTTGTGCACTAGGCCAATGGTTGTAGTGGACAGACAACAAAGGGAAGCTTACTTCCAAATGGTCATCTGGCCATGTTCTAGGGCTCTAAGAGCGGCTTCGATCTTCTATAACAAGCATCTTCTCAATTTATCAGATTACCTCATGTTTTCCATTTCCAATGGAGTCAAGATTACCCTCTTACTTGACTTTTGAATACGATAGAATAAACAAAATGATTCACTAAATTGGCTGCGCTTCTTTTATATTGTGAAGTTGCAGTTGATCGACACATCTTGACGTATCATTACGGGTCATCGGGAAACAACTTCTGTATATGTCTAACGCATGGTTATGGTTGCGTACATCTGACTCTCATACCCCGCCATAGGTGGAAGTCTCTAAGGCAATAAGATAACGTTGTTGTGGTGGTGTGGGAACGGAAGGAAGTGAACACTCGCAAATAGACAGGTTAGTTATAAGGTTCGCTGTAAATTTGTATTTCTATGATCAACATGTCATTCGTTAGACCATTTGCCCGTTTTCTCGAGTCTTTTAGCATTGCTCGTTTCTATACACATCAAATTATATTGCTTTCCGTTATAAAGAGTCATCAAACAACCCAACTGTGAGCATTAACATGAACAGTTTCTTCGAATACGGAATTGCTACGTAGATTCTACTCTGCTACTTGATAGAAACTATTTGGGTAGTTGACATTTTATGTTTCGTTTGATCTTAAAGTGTTTGACAGTTATTGTATTATCTTACATCGGAAAAATAGATAACTGAACATAAGATATAAGTATGGACTTAAAACAATAATGTCAACTTAGGTTTACCATTTTCCGGCTTGTGAAGACAAAAGTTCGAAAATTGACATTGGTTCTATCAGGTCCATAATAGTGTCACCAGACCTATAACTAGGGGCGTTACAAATATGGTGTCAGAGAGGTATGCCAGACAGACTCATGAGTCTGACAAGATCCTAATTAGGCTCTGCAGGGAAGCTAACCCATTAAAAGAGGTGACATGTAATATGCCATATTGGAAAAATATAGAAATAAACATAAAATATAAGTATGACGCTATAGTAATAGTATCAACTTGGGTTAACCATTTTCGGACCGGTGAGGAAAAAAGCCCAAAAAATTGACATTGGTTTTAGTAGATCCATAGTAGCGCCTATGAAGGCAAAAGTCCAAAAAGTTGACATTGGTTATACCATGGATATTTTGCAAGCACTAACCAAGGGGGATTGTATGTGCTAGTAGTAGAGCAATAGATGATCTATTTGTAATGTAGGTCATATAAATTCGTATACTCCGTTAGAGTTGTTTATAGTTTATCTTGTGTAATTTTTTTTTTTAAAAAAAATATAAGAATCTCTCTAGTAGAATAAACCGATATGACCAAACCACGTAACTACTAGCCTTAGGACACCAAAACAATGTCTTTCTAATCTACTGGCATCGACGTTTTTTTTACATATGTAAAGTTCATTGGTAAGCCCAGGAATATACAGAAATCGCAAGCAGATTAATTATATAAAAAGATAAATGTTTATCATATTTTATTAATTTATACGCAACCTTCCATCGTCAAAATTTATCAATTTTGGTAGAGAAAGGAGGAGGAGGAGGCAGTTTTCCAACGAGTTAATGAGAAGAGGTTGAAGGCTTTGGCCCACAGAATAAACCGATATGGTCGAATCATGTAACTCTATATATTCTTTATTGGGTTTTTTTGATTTTTTTTGGGGGTTTTCGACTAGTAAAAAGTTCAAACAATGACATAAAAGGTTAGTTTTATTTTACTAAAAGTATCGATCCCTGAGAGCATGTTACTTCATGTTTTACACGGGACCGGATCTCCCCATCCATTTCCCCGCACTCCATTTCCACCGTACGATACGTGACAGTAGGGGGATGGTGAGCTAGATGAGCGTGACCTGCATCTAGCCTCACCACCCCTCTACTGCCATGTGTCATGCGGTGAAAAATGGGGTGAAGAGAAATGGGATGAGAGGATCCAATCCCGTTTTACAAATAGAACACAACAGAGGGTATGTTGTTTCCTCTCACTTGATCTGAAAGTGATATGTTGGAGTCAAAGATGAACAAGTTGAAGAAAAGTAAACCTAAAAACAAGCAAGAAAGCCACATGCATCATCTCCTTCTTGGAAACCAAGGGACAATTAAGTGATTTCATTAATCTTCTAAATAGGACTGGACTCAAAAAAAGTTCCCCTCCTATTGGATATACTTTTTGCGGCTTTTGCAAGTAAAGAACTTGAGCAGGAGAATATGAACCGAACCAAATACTATGTTTTTGAATTCGGGTTCATTTAGTTAAATGAACTGTTTGGTATTAAACGAGTTTTAAAATTTGTTTTAATTCGGTTCGAAAATACCATAACTTTTTAAACGAGACGAGTAGTTCGTGAACAGTTCGGTTTGTTTTAGTAAACGAATCCAACTAAGCGTTCGAACTCGACTCGTTTAAATAAATTAACGAACAAACTCGAACTGTTCGTAAATCGTTCGGTTCGCTTGATACCCATAAATACAAGACTCCTCTTATTTATCACCATCCTTGTTCTTTTTTGACCCAAAACTAGCTGCATCCTCTCAACAAAACTCCAAAATAATATTACAAAGTTACAATCAACTACTTTTATATTTTATATGTTTCTTTCATCACCTCAAGAGTTAACCTTTTCTTTTTGACCCAAGACTAGGTACCTCCCCAGAAAACTCCAAATTAAATATTTCAAAGTTATAATCTACTACTTTTAAACTCCATATGTCTCTTTCCTCACTTCAAGAATTAACGTTTTCTTTTTGACCCAAGACTAGCTACATCTCCTAGAGAAAACTCCAAGATTAATATTCCGAATTTATAATCTACTACATTTAATTATATGCGTCTTTTCATAACATATTCTTTTTTAACTTTAGAATATGATAGAATAAGGTAAAATGACTCACTAAATTAGATACACTTCTTATATTGTGAAGTAGTAATTGATCGACACATCTTGACGCAATTTTTATTATGTGTTATCGGAAAACAACTTCTGCGTGTTTCTAACACATGGTTGTGTACATCTGACTCCCTATACCCGTTATAGTAAATAGTCTCTAAAACAATGGAGTAATGCTGTTGTTGTGCTTCTTTCGTTAATTTCAATTTTTTCTAACCTTTCACATTGCTTAGCAATACCGCAGATGAAAATTTTGTATATATGTGTGTTTGTATGTATAATATGAGTGGTAAAATAACGAGTTTCTTCTGGGATTTAAAATAAGAACCAATTCATTAAGATTAGCCAAGCAGGAAACCAAAGAAAAGAAACAATTAATTTATTCTCGGCCGTACTGATTATCATGGGTTAGATGAGATTATCTTATGTAGACAAGTAAGGTTTAAGGTTTAAATATTTAATTTGAATTTTGAAGGCAACAATATGAACTGAAGGGAGAAGACTTTTGAATTTGCCTATGGACGAAAGCAACCTGAAGCTTCTCCATTATTCAGTATTCAACTGCTGAAAACCAATTGTTTTTGACTGGTAGCCTACACCCTAGTTGTCAAATTTCTTTTTATTTTTTTATTTAGACATATAGTAGCGGTGAAGTTACCCTAAAACGCAATCTTTAAGAATATAAAATTCTTTTAATATATATATATATATGCATATTTAATTACCAACAAAATAGTCATTTTTTTGGTAGAGATGATCAAAATGACGATTTTCAAAAAGATAGATCAAAAATACAATGCTTTAATTGCAAAAAATTTGGCATATCCAAAGTTGTTGTTTATGTAAGAATATTCAAGAAATGCATTAAAAGTAGCTGAAAATGACAACACAAATCCTGAAACTTTATTTTTGAGTGATTCAAGTGTTGAAAACAAAACAAAAAAAAATGGATTTTGGATTTTCGTTGAAGCAATTATATGTGTGGAGATAAAAAAATGTGTTTTAGAATTGTCCTTGTCGAAAATAAATCTGTTTTAGAATTGTCGGAGATTGATTTTTCATAGAAAGTTTGTGAGTCATGTAGTTAAAAAAACAATACAGACTTCTGTTTCTGAAGAATAAGGCCTGGAAGACGAGTACACCACTAGAGTTGATCCATTCAGACGTGTGCTACATGAAATTATCTAAAAATAGTGGTTGTAAGTGTATCATACTTTCATTGATGATTTCAGTTGGAAAGCTTGAATGTATTTTCTTAGAAATAAATATGACGTGTGTGATACGTTCAAAAGTTTTAAAGTTATTTTTGTTATCAAAACTTAGATGACAAGCATGAACTGAGTATATGGCATGTAATAATTATTTGGAGAAAAATGAAATTAAGCATACCTCCGTAAAACAGGATGGCAGAAAGGAAAAACAGAATAGTCACAGACATGGTAGGATCAATGAAGCATTCAAAAAAATTACAATAATCATTTTGGCTGAGTTTGTTGCTTGTGTTGTATATGTCTTGAACATGTGTCTTACAAGGAGTATGACAAAAGAAAAAAAACTCCTTATGAGGTATGGACAAGTCAAAAACCAAATATTAGATATCTAAAAGTATTTTATTGTATTGTTTATGCTCATGTTTCATATGTTTTAAGGAAGATATTGGATGACAAATCTAACAAATATGTTTTTATTTGATATTATCATGAAACAAAATGATATAAACTTTATAATCCTGTTATCAGAAAAGTTGTTATCAATTGACATGTCATTTTTGAAGAGACTGATGCTTGAGATTGGCTAGGAAAAGAGCCTGAGAAAACACAAAATCCTTCACTTTTGTCGATTGTTCGTTCTCGTATAAAGAAACCAAAACCATCAAGGGAGAAAATTGTGTCTAAACCATTATCGAGCCATCCACAACGAGAGAGGCGATTACCAACCTGGTTACAGGGTTATGAAATTGGTAATAACAATGAATTATCTAATGAATAAGTTATGGATTTTGCGTTATTTGCATATTATGATTTAGTGACATTTGAAGAAGCATTCAAAATTGATCATTGGATTCATGACATGGATCAAAATGTTCATGTTATTGAGAAAATAATACATGGGAATTAACTACTTTTCCACTAAGGAAGAAGCCCAATATTGGAGTCAAATGGATATACAAGACAAAGTACAAAGCAAATGGAGGGTTGATCGCTTTAAAGCAAGACTTGTTGAAAAAAGGATACAAACAGAAAACAGGTATTGATTATTTTGAGGTCTTTGCTCATTTGCTAGATTTGACACGGTTTATATTGTTATTTCTATAGCCACATAAAGTGCATGGAAGATTTACCAAATGGATATCAAATATGCTTTCTTAAATAGAGTTGTGAAAGAAGAAGTTTATGTTAATCAACCAGATAGGTATATTGTCAAAGGACAAGAAAGTAAAGTCTATCAGTCAAACAGGGTTTTGTATGGGCTCAAACAAGCTATATGAGCATGGTATGTTCGTCGAGTATGGTTTTCAAATATGTACATATGAGTATACTTTGTAAATGAGATATTCTGATCGAAGATATATTGATACTGTATGCTTATATGTTGACAATCTTTATTTTTATCGGCAACCATGCTAAAATAATATATAACATGAAACCTTATACTTGCCAAATAAACAGCAGCAGAATCATACGATGGCTTGTGACGCTACTAACTTTTAGTGGTCACATGGTTGCACAATTGATGGTCCCCAAACAACCCAACAGGAATCAAATAGACTCACATTTTTTCCATTTGGCTACAATCTGATATCATATTATAATATCAAAAGGTAATGTCTTTTCCCCATTTTTGAATCTTATGTATTGGTACCTACAGATTTAATACATTGAATCTGTTCGTTTCTTTTATAAATGAATTGGACTTTTACATATTGCAGATCATATATCTTCTTGACTTTCCTACAAAAACATAATTTGCTCACAGGACAAAAAAGAAAGACACATTGAAGGTTCTCTAATGTTGAATTAGTTAAGCTAGTTGACATGCATGGAAAAGAATTTTCAAAAGAAAAATGGCAAAGAGTATATTGGGACCAAATAAAATCGTAAGAGTAAGACAATAGGAACCTAAAGTTGTGAATTCAGTACAATCTCTATAAAATCGTAAGAGTAAGATAATAGGAACCTAGGGTTGTGAATTCAGTATATTCTCTATAAAAGCGTAAGAGTGTAAGACAATAGGAACCTGGGGCTGTGAATTCAATACATTCTCTATAAAATCGTAAGAGTAAGACCATGGAAACCTAGGGTTGTGAATTCAGTTTTTTTAAGGAGCAAATTCAACTTTTTTTTTAAAAAAAATAAAGGATGTTACTTGGTTGGTGCGGGGCCAAAAGAAACAATTAATGTAGGTTTTACTTGTCTTTGATTTCCATGAATATTTCTGAAATTGATAGACATTTCTAAGTATTCGCTCTTTAAAAGTTTCAACTTGCATACTTTTTTTCTTTCAACTTGCATAATTAAAGACACTGAAACTTATAATATAGAATGGAATTTGCCTTGAAACGCAAGTATATTTTGGATAATATGGGCAACAATATGTTGAATGCTCTACTTGCATACTTATCCTTAGCAACTTGTAATGGTCCCATGGAGTTTGGGACAGTTGACTTGCATACTTATCTTTGGCTTGCTAGCCTGGAAGTTTCGGATAAAAGGAAAACTTTAAGGACAATGTGTAACTTGTGTAAAGTTTTCAGTTTCATATGTTATTTTGGCTTGCGCTGTTTTTTTTTTCCTCTTCTTTTTCCCTTTTTTTTTGCTTGAACGGTTATTTTTTTAGATTTTTCATAATTCTGAAAACGGCAAACAGATCGCCTTCAAATTGACAAGTTTTCACATTTGCAGGTCTGAAAAAGGAAACCCAAATAACAGTCAGGGTTCAGTTTATTTGTCAACTCGGTAAGTTTGATAGGTTTCACAGGTTAACGATGTGACATATCAAGTTTTTCAAGTTAAAGTGTCGAATTGACAGGTTGACATGTTAATTTCGGTCGTAAAGGGTCTAGTTCGTGTCTGTTTATCAGCTTAATGGACCCGTTTCGACATTGATAGGTTGGATTTATATCAGATTTGACGGATCAAACATGTCAATCCACGGTTTTTCAGGTTCGACTTGGTTTGAGGGGTCAGGAATGTCAACCCACAGCTTTTCCAGTTCAACTTGATTTTGTCCCAAATTACAAATGCAAAATCCAAACCTGTAAAAAACGTATTGAATTCGTGTTAAGTTGGTGTTTTGTGTGAAAAATTAGCAGACCATTGAAATTAAGACATCGATAATGTTTTCTCTCTACTGCCTTTTTACGTTACGAAATGTGGTTACATCATTTGGAAAGCCAATTATTTTGCACACAAAAAAGAATCATCATATGAATTTGATATAAATGTCACATTACATACTAATTTATACAATGAACCTGATAGTTTACTATATCAAATCTATCAAGTTTAAGTTGAGAAAAAAAAATCGTATGATATAAACGACGAGTATATAAATGGCTTGAATCAGAACTTAGTCAGTACAACTAAAATGATGATTTAAATTTTAACTCTAATGGCATCTTAGGGATGATATAAAAGCTTGACTTCTGAACATTTTTAGCCCTTACAATGCATACTCTAACCTATATATCTTTGTTATTTCCCTAGGAAGTATTTTGTGATTTCTGTGGCCACATTGAATATTCACCATTATATTTTAATTGGTCTCTTCACATCAGAACGAAACAAACGGCCACGGCCTTGTAGACTTGACCTTTTATTGCTGAATTATCAACTTGCTAACGAATTCCAACGCCTCTTTTTAAGTCAACGTTTTCGTACGATATCATACGTCAATATTCCCGTAAATGTACGCTAAGTATAGGTACATTTTTCTTTCTTCTTTTTTCTTGGTTCCATCAGATTGATGTCACTAAAACAACGACAACAACATTACCACATTGTTTTAGCTACTCCTGTTTATTATGGAGTATAAAAGAGTTGGATATACGTAATCATACTCATATGTTAGAAACACACAGAGATTGTTTCCTGATAACTCATAATGAGCGTCAAGCTGTGTCCCACTCAAATGTCTCCACATTCTAATTGACATTAAGACATCATTTGGTCATTATGTTTCACTCATTCAACTGCTCAACCGTTTTTATTATAATGTCCTCCTTGTTTATTCTGAACATCATCAACCAATCAAAGTAAACCATCGAACACAACACAGAAGATTGAAAGGATATAATTATTATATCAATCGATATTTATACACCAAAATACCATCTTATCAGAATGGTAATTATCTCTCTGTCACAGCAAAAGGATGAAAAAGAAAAACATAAAAAAAAACAAAAAAGAGAAAATCATATCTCTACACAGCAACCAGATTGAACATGTCCTGAAAAACCATCAGGCACCTGAGTCTTTATCAACTTCCCAATTTGCCCCTCGTTACTCTTTTCTGCTACAAAAACCTCTCGTGGAGCTCCATGGTAAGCTGACCCGGTGACCACCAACCGGTCTCCAAGATCCACTCCACAAACTCCGACCCGCACCTCCGGGTCAAACTCGGTCCAACTCGTCAATCTCCCATCTTTTCCCACCCCAACACATGATCTTGGACACTGATTCACCATCCACGCGTCCTCAACTCGCCTCCACTCACCTTTTGCCGGGTCGAATACTTCCGCATTGTTCTTGAACCGACCCTGATTTTCTGTATCATACCCGCTCACAACCCAGAACTCCGACCCGATTACAATTCCTTCACATTCGTCTCGATCTTCACTCATCCGAGGCAACTCAGTCCACTCGTTCTTCTTTATGTCAAAGACCCAGGCCGAGTTTAAAGCATTCTTATTTTCGTCATGCCCACCGGCGATGAAAATTCGTCCCTCCATAGCTCCCACTGCAAAGAACGAGCAATTCGATGGTAAATCGGCGCACTGAGTCCATGTCCGAGTTGCGAAATCGTACATGAAAATATCCTTTACAACTTCCCAGCTCGAGGGATTACATCCTCCCATAATGAAGATTTTCCCCTCGGAGCTTGTAATTTGGCAAAACAGAGGTAACCCATTTGGGTATTTTGGAATCGGGTCGATCCGGTCCCAGTTTCCCATTACCGGGTCGAAAACGGACAACAGGAAACTCGGTGGTCCGGTTTGTTTTGTTTCGGAGGAAACTCTGACGGCTTGAACTAAGCAAGATAGTTTGTGGGTTCGGCCAGTTTGTTTCCTGTGGTAATAGAATTCTCCGCTCTGCAGAAGCTCAAGCCAGATTTTACAAACTTGGGAGGTGATTTGGTGGGCTGAGTAGTGAACCCGAGTCAAGCATTCCAGTGCAATTTCTTCAGGCAGACCGGGGATTAGTTCGTCCAACTGGCGTTGATTCATGATGAAATAGATATGAATTAAGAAAGGGAAATAGTAAAAGAGAGGTTTTTTGAGCTTGAGTTTTCTAGAAACTTTGGGAATTTTCTTGTTTCAAAGACTTGTTAGAAGCAAGGCGGATGGTTGTGGAAATAGCAGTTGGATTCTTTTGTGTATTTATAGGGGAGAGGGTATAACGGGGAAGAAGAGTTTTGGTAGATATTAAATATTATCTACAAACTATTTTATCAGACCTGGTCTTCCTTTTTTTCCTCCTTTTTTCCGAAACAGGGTTTTATTTTTATTTTCTTCTGTTTCTTCTTGATGTTTGATCATTCAAAAACTTCTACTTTTCCACTTCCATTTGACATTGTTTACAATTTCTATTACATGGTTTAGACGTTAGTTAGATAGTGATTTCATCAAATATTCAATACTCTAGATTTAAGAGTTTTCCTTTCTTTCGAAATAATAGAAAATATTGTCAAAGTCTTATGCAAATATAGTTTGTTACCAAAAATAACATTCTCAGAAATTTGCATAAGTTAAACAACTTTAGAGGTCTTGAAGCTATTGCTTCGAAGAAACCCTGCGACGCTCAAGTCAGTTGTGGGTTTTACCATTTTTGTATGCTGGAATATTAGAGAACCATGTCTTATTTTTGTGTTGGGCTGGAATTTTTGCTCACTGGATTGGACATAGTATTTGTTGGACATCATTTGCTTCTTTTGTATGGTTTGGGCAGCCAATGCATGTTTAGAAGATGTGATGGAATGTCAAGTGTCATTTCCTGCTTGTGCATGACTGCCATGTGTCATCACATGTCGAGTTGCATGGTTAAGCTGCTTACGTAGATGTGTTTGTTATAGCAAGTGCTTGCCTTACCGACATGAGTAGACTAAGTTGGGGGGGGGGGGTCACCGAGCCTATAGCCGACCTACGAGGCATGCTGAGGTATGTGCTAGGTCTAAGGTGACAACTGTGACTGAGTTGAAGTGACGCTTGCAGCTGAGGTGTCCAATCCTTAACATCTCTGGTCGAGTTTACTGATGCTAACATGAGATCATTATAGGGGTAGAGGGAGTGTCCTACGTCTCATGGGCCACACCAACTTCTCTGTGCATTTAGACCCGTACAACTAATATGAACCTAAGGTGATCTGTGCCTCTGTAAGATCAAATAACACTGATTATGGTGGGTCGAATTGGTAACACTTGCTGTTATTTAAGGTGATAGTTTTGTCCTTATCAGATGCATCCGGAGTAGCCTTGCTGAGCAGAGAGAAAAGATTGATCTCTCGGTAACAGACAAAATCCTCCGGTTGCTCTATTGTCGCACACCGCTGACACGATAGTCGCTGATTAGGTATGCAGTTGCCCGTAATAATGAGGTTCTCTACTCCTATCTGTCTTTCGTTTCCCTTCATGTCTTCTCTTTTTTCTTCAGACTCTCAGACTTGTTCCAAAGAGGATTCCTACACCGACGTCATAGAAAATGGGTCCACATCCCCTTCACCTGAGCATACAGCATCTACGAGCATCGTTTGCCCTGAGAAAAGGCAGAGAAGCCCGGTGTCTACGTTAGATGGGCCTAGTAATGTCGCTAAGCCTAATGGTGCTGCTCTGGTGCCGGAGCCATAGGCGACGCCTTTGGAACCTCCTCCTGGCTATAAACTATTAGGAATTGTGTCCCCCGTCCTGTATAACTCAAATCCTTTGTTTTTGGAGCCATGTTTATATGTAGAATATTAGAGAAACTTCTCTCATTTTTGTGTTGTGACTTGAATTTTCACTTATTGGATTGAACATGGTCTCTGTTGGACATCATTTGCTTCTTTTGTATGGTTTGGTCAACCAATACATGTCGAAAAACTGTGGAGAAGTGTCGAGTGTCTAATCCTGCTTGTGCATGACTGTCACGTGTTGCTATATGTCGATTTGCATGTCCAAGGTGCTTACGTGGCTGATGTATGTTCTACTAGATACTTGTCTTACCGATCTGAACAGATTAGGTTGGGGCATCAGCCTATGGCTGACATGCAGGGCATAGCTTAGGTGTACGCTATGCCGAGATACAACTAGGATTGACCTATTTATCTTTAATCTTTTACATTTTGGAAGATAGATATTCAATCTCGATCACTTTAATAGAATATACATCTTTTTTTATTAGAATATACAGCTCTTTTGATAATTACATACCTTCTTATTTGATCAATGATAAAAGATAAATAACCAAATAAAATTAATAGCATAAAAAATAACAACTATGTATTTATCCAAAAAAAAACATGCTATCTATCATGGTCCTTGATTAAATATAGTTTTCAAGTTTGTACTAATAGTGATACCCCTGTACATTGACAGCCTTGGGCAAGAATGCTGCAACCGCACCTCCAACGCGCACAAATCTTAAAAAGAGACGGTGATGAAACAATAAAAAAAGAATTGGATATATGTATAAATGTGCATGCATGAATGAGATAATGTATTCCATTATTTTAATAGGTTTGTAACCAGTACACGATATCCGACGCCTTCTTCGTTGTAGCTTACAAGTTACAACCGTGTGCCGCCACCGGTATCATATGGGGTGGCTTTTTGGGGTTCATACCTAGAAAGTCTAAAATTGAAGCAAAATATGAGATCTTCAATCACGCATCGTCACGTATAAAAAAATATTTTTTAAAGAAGGATGTGCTGGTCTTTTTTAAATAAAAAAATGTTTTTTTTATACATGACACCGCATGATTGGAGCCTCATACTAAGACTCACCATTAATCTCCTCGTATCTGAACACGGCTGTTGGTCAAAATATTTTACAAGTTTCCTTTTTTTCCCCTCTCTCGTAACTGGTAACTCGTATGGATTTTAACTTTGGAATAAAAGGAAAAAAAATCAGTGATCGAGTGTATGGGAATTTCTTTTATCATTTTTACATTGAATGTGGTCTACTTTTTTGAGGGGAGAATATTTTCTATTTATGTACATAATATTCTTGCATTTAAGTCGTTCATGTACGTAAGACTTCATGTATTCATTCATTTAAATAAGGATTCATGTCTGTGTTCATGCACATCAGATTCATGAATTAAAATATATATACATTTTACTTAAATAATTTACATATATAAGACTTAAGCATTCATGTACTTATTAAGTAATACATATATTTCAAACACTTGTATATGTATTTACATGAAAGTGGTTAATTGAGAATTACTAATTTTCATCTATTGAGCAATATCTCATGTCTTGGTGGTTATCATCCCATTCTTCCATGTTAGGGGAGTGATGCGTGCTTGTCAGGTGTCATAGTGTTAAATATTTGGCTTACATACACGGCTGCAATATACGATGATCGTACATGGAGTGCGTTGACTCTGGTGGCAACGATATGAGCGGATGTCTACATGTGGTGCCGAAATATGGATGGGACTAAGTTGGCACATAATTATACAGTGTTATTTCATGATGGCCGGATGCCTATTCTCCATGCACGAAGAGTCCGGATTGTATGTTGGTTGTTACCTCCCTTGGGCTGTATGAAGCTCAACACGTATGCTACTGTTGGACGTGTTGTCGCATCACGGGGAGCTATTCTCAGAGATTCGGATGGTCTATGACGAGAGGCACTATGTTTTTGGCTGCCACACATATCACAATTGGAGGCGGAAGACCAAACGGATCTATTAGGTTTGCTATATTTCTTTACATGGCACCCTACGCTGATTCTGGAGGCAGATTGTTATGAGTTGATACAGATGATGATCATGACTTCTTGGCCACCGTGCATGCCTGTCTTTCATCGGTTGCATAATATTATTCAGGCGGGTAATGTTGAGTTACCATATATGCCACACGAGACTAACAGCGCCTGTCACTTTTTGGCACAACACGGATTGGTGGATGTTCCTCACTATATTTTCATATCTGTTTATGCTTTACCATCTATAGTTCGAGGTTGTGTCTTTACTGACCGATCTGTGGGGAATTTAAGACATGTCTAGTAGCCATAAATTTTGTTTCATCTGTAATGCGGATGTCTTTGTACTGATCATGGTATTCATCCGCGACAAGTGAGGCTTCACACTATTTATAATAACATCTCAGAAGGATGTTGCCTTCTTTCATCAAAAAAAGATTGTATATATATACACACATATATACATATATACACATATAAATACATACATATATGTATGTATATATATATATGTACATGTATAGCAACAACAACAACAACAACAATCATACACAGTATATCCCAACGACAGCAAAAACTATCACTAGGGTCTGGGGAGGGTGAGAGGCAGACAAACAATACCTCCATCTCAAGGAATAAGAGAATTTGCTTCCAGTGAGACCTCTGGCTCTATATACACCTGCATAGATAGCACAATAATAGGAATATATACTAGCGAAGGGATTTTATTAAACATAAACAAAAATCTTCCGATATGTGTATGTGTATGTGCATATATAAATACACACACATATATATGTATGTATGCATGTAGGTATATATATATATATGTGTATATATATATATGGGGATGTGTTTGTATATGTGTGTGTGCGTACACTCGCATGCATATAGCTGCGTGTGGGTGGGCTGGTGGGCGTGTGAGTGTGTCTAACTGTCTATGCATGTGTATGTGTGGGTGGGTGGATGTATATGTGGGAGTGTCTATGTGTCTACATACGCACACGTATATATGTACATATATAAACATATACACACATATATATACATGCATACACACACGCAAAAGCGGTCATTGTCAATCATTAGACTAGAGAAAGATATACATATATGTTATGAATCAATTAATGAAGCATCGTTATCAAGCCGTGAATTTAAAGACACGAATACTCCATTTGTTATCCATAATTGCTATTGCTTGTACTTGGCACCCTCTTGTGGAACAATTTGGCAACAGTACGTGTTTTCATTCTTTAAACCAACAACAATAATATCAAAGCCAGATTTGGTTTTTGTATGCCTTTTCTCTTACATTTCATTGTCTGTGGGAAATTGGAAACGAATTCAAAAGTTAAAGTGTATTTTATGGTGCTAAACATTACCTAAGAAAAGGAATGTACATAAGAGAGAAAAGCTTGAGAGGATGTTGGATGAGAAAAAAAGGTTAGTTACCATCATGGGATCCGTAGGTTTCTCCCCCTCTCTCTCTTCTTTTTTCTTTTTTTTTTTTTTTTGGGGGGGGGGGGGGGGGGTTAAGAGTACCTCTCCCTCCATGTGCAGAGAATAATCATTTGAGATAATAAGATTGTGAAATGCATATAAACCTCTTTGTTGACCGAGCCTGTTCCATGTTTTACAAGAAAATGGTTTTCAATATATAACATTTTGTTTAACCTAACGGAAACTCTTTCCGTCTTAAAATATCGTCTTAGTTGATCACACAACTATGAGTGCAGATGATCGTTTAAGGACCGTACGACCAAGGGACTCTCACCCAATAGGCTCTCGGGAACAATACAGTTGTGGCTGTGATTAAAGTACTATAACTTGTAAGATAATGAAAATGACTGCTCCCCCTCACACATGTCGATCCATGGTTTGTAGTAGGATGATATGGCTATATATCATCGTCCTGAGCCTTGAAGCAGACAGGTGTTACACTTAAAGCCCATAGATCTTGTTCCTTTAGTTAAGTTCTTACGTACTGTATTTCCTTATCCATGTAGGTCTCTAATATTAGTTCACATACATGTCGGATCCGCGTGTCAATCTCACCCCTAATACAAGAACATCATTTATTTCTTGATATTTTCTCATCAATTATAGGAAATGTAAGGCCAAGAAGGACCCGGTATATTTACATGTTTTTAATTTGGACAATATTCTTCCATATTTTGTGAAAGAGAAAATACTAGAAACAATTTGAGACTCAAAGGCCCAAAATCTGTGCTTCATCTTTTTTGTTCCACACCAACCAGTCAGAATATTTCCACTTGATATCTTTTTTTTTCCTTTTGAAGATTTCCCCTTGATAATCATGTTTGAGAAGACATTGTCTGTGTATTGTCAATGAGGTTCAAAAATATAGTAAAATTTAGATTCAAATTAGGGCAATAATAAGTATGGTTAAAATGTTTGTTTTAGTTGGACAAGAATGAGTTCTTTTCAGAAACAACAAGAACTTTGCAGGTTTGGTAGCACCAATACTGAATCTGATTAAACTCATGTCTGCAAAAGAAGACATGCAGTTTGGATATGACATGATCAGAATATATTGGAGGCATTATATCTTAAACGTTTATATATCGGGGCTCTACTCCCAGCCATTTGGGTGACTGTTGAGTAGCTCTAAAGCCATTGGTAAATTGCTTCTACTTTTACTGTATTACCTAAATAAGACAATAGGAGTTTTAGAAAAAAAGAGAGAATTCTTAGGACACTGCATAATGTACTATACCGATTAATGAGATATCCCACGTAATATATAACATATTAGACTGCTCTCCCTTCCACTCAAAACATGAGTTCCTTGTCAACTACCAATTACTATCCATCTTAATTGAACGACCTAAGCCCATCCATCTTAATTGAACGACCTAAGCCCTTCTTTTCGGAAAAGACCAGTTTAATATTCAAATACTAACAACAACAACAACAACACATACCCACTATATCCCAACAACAGCAAAAGCTATCACTAGGATCTGGAGAGGATAAGAGAAAGACAAACAATTCCTCCATCCTAAAAGATAGAGAGTTTGTTTCCGGCGAATATTCAAAGACTAAATAAACCCTTTACTCTTGATTTCCTAACGTGCTAAACACAAAACTCAAGAATCCAACGTCATTGGAAAATCATCACCATAATAACTAAAGTAAAAGAATTCAAACGGTTCTCTTTAAGACAGCTAAGAGAGGACAAGCGTTGTCAACGACATAACCAATGAACAATGCGAGATGGTATCTACATGAACAATGCGCGATAGTATCTACTGCAACTGCATCTGCATCAGCACCTGCTACTTCAATGGCAAAAGTAGTTCATATCATCTCCAGAATGTCAAAAGACGCCTAATGAAATTCATCGACTGCTTGAATCAGTCAAAGTCAGAAGGTATCTATCTCAACTGCATTTAGATTTGGGGCATATAAAGCACAAATACTCCTTCCATTAGTTTGATGACAATCATAAGCTATACAAAAATGTTATGCGTTTCCGAAAATCAGACACCTACTATACAAACAAGAGTAATACATTCCATGTTTTATCGCCCAAAAAGAGCCCTTACGAGAAAAGTATCCTTTCCGTCTTACAAGAAATCTAAATGTCAAAGATTTAGACGAGAAAACAAATATGGAACAATATCTACAACGGACCATGCAAGGCCTGCATACTGGACAAGCCTTATACCACTGTCAACATCAAAAATCTCCTGGTGGGAGAAAAAGAATAGCTTTTGCACGTAGCCAGCTTGTCTTGTTTTAACCATCTTCTTGGCGGGGGGGACATATAATGCTGGGATGTAGCATGTAGATTTTACTGGGATACCGAAGACATTGGCAAGTATAGGAAGAATCCACTTTGCTATAGCCTTGCTCCAAAATTTCATAAGAAGTATAGTAGGAAGCCCCACCAACACTCTACCCAAAAAGGCAGGAAATGGGAGTTCAGATGTAAAGATACGTGGAACATTTTCATGATGAAATTGATGATAAGTCTGCTGCACTCCAATTACCTGCATAATATTGTATTTACTTAGCGAAAGAAATGATAACATGAATAATGAAAGAAAAAGCTAGAAAATCATGATGAAAAAGCCTTTAACTGGATAGTAAACTTGTCACTGGGAGAATAATAAAGCTACAAGCAACCATACTAAGCCATTCTAGCAGTAAGCAATTGTAAACAACTCACAGTAAATCACCAAGGGCAGCGATAGTACTTACAATTCCAAGTGCAACACCGTTGAATGCCGTGTGAAACTCAAAACTGGGAGTTGGAAGCTCTGGTGTTGGGTAAGCAAAGACTAGCAAAAAGCTTAGGACAGCCCAAAATGAAGCAACTGCAACAAGATCAATGAAAGTTAATGACTAAACAACTCAAAGGATAGTGCAAGCTTCAAAACTTAAGTAACAAAAGCAATGTCAATATGCTTTAAGGTAAACAGTATCCTTTTTAGACGGCCAATATTGACTTGTGCAACTTCTCCTTTTACATGCAGTATCACTTTTTGGATCACATCTACCAAAGATCCTGACAAAAGCAAAAGTCTTTAAATGCAAACCCTATTTTGGCCCTGGCATGAAATTTCTTTGTTATAAAACACGGTGCTCTGGCTAATCTCCAGGAGGACTTCTCTAATGGACCGAATGTTATCAATTTATACCCACATTCAACAGTATTCACCTATTAGTTTGCGATTCTTAGTCTTAGCCTCATAAGTTTTTCAGTTGAACATGTCATATGCATGGAATAACAAATTCATCAGATCCAAGACAGATTTCACAATACCAGGTCATAACCCGAGCCAAAAAGAAGAAGAAAAATAGCCCACCAACACCTCAATCAGAAATCAAACTACAATGAAACAACTAGATAACAAAATAAAGATGTCTATCAAATATTTCAACAAATGTCTATCAACTAAATTTTTATCCAAGTAATCCCTTCCTGTACTTTCTTTAGCTTTTGCAATTAATAAAAGGATGATCTATTAGGACTGGTACTTGGGAGGGCCCAAGGATCAAATTCACTACCAAACACCACTAACAGACCAAAAATATATATACGTAAAAGTATGGGGTAAAGACCCAATCTAATAATGTTTAGAGTAAATCTCTTAATCTCTGCTAAAATCAAAATTGACTTGACTGTATTCTGTGAGTCACATCTGAGTATTAAGAAACAGCAGGAGGTCTGATACGAATTGCATTTCTAAAACTTTGATAATCCTCATTTATGACCTTAGGAAAATACGTCATTCATAAATTGTCAATGCAGAATGATTTATATATACACACACACACACACACACACACACACACACACACACACACACACACACACACACACACACACACACACATATATATATATATATATATATATATATATATATATATATATATATATATATATATATATATATATATATAAACACCCACAAACACACATACACATATATGAGATAGACAGCCACTTCTAACAAATTCATGCCTGTATCAAACAGTTTACTGCTTCAACTATTTCCAGATTTCTACCAGCACAAATGACACAATTATGAAAGCAATGGCATTAAACAGGATGAGCATCCATACCATTTTGACCCGAGACAATAAAACCATCTATGTAAGTATGAGCAAAGAGCCACGCAGAGAGAATTGACAAACCAAGAACTAGGCCCCCAATAATGTCAATCAAGCTGTGCATGCCAAGGTAAATCCTTCCTGTTGAAAAGGGACCTCAATTTAAGGTAACAGAAAATATAACAAGCATATAAAGAGATCTACATTGCAAAAGAAATAGAAACTTACCAAGACCGGTGAGAGCTGCAAAAAAGACTACAATTGCAAATCCCACTACCTGTGTGGATATATCATCTACTTGATTGTATGATAGCACATACTGAAGAAGGTACCTAGATTATTCAAAACTAGACATTAGTTACTAAAATTCAACTAAAACTTGAAACTTTAAAAAAAAAAAAAAAAAAAAAAAAAA